>JAABNY020000038.1:20325756-20344178 GCA_015164015.2 Brevimyrus niger
TGCCTTGGGGGCACGCGCGCGGGAGGGTCTTGTGAGTGAAACGGGGACCCCCGGGATCGACCCTCTTTCGGCGCGCGCCGCGCGGCGGACGGACAAGGGGGTGACGGGGTCAGGTGCGGACAAGGGGGAGGCGGGGCCAGGTGCGGACATGGGGGAGGCAGGGCCAGGTGCGGACAAAGGGGAGGCGGGGCCAGGTGCGGACATGGATGGAGGTGGTGACAGTGTGTAGAGGGGGTACTTAAAGTATGTGTATCATACATATAATTACTGCATTATTCTCCAGGGGTCTGTACTATGCAAAGCCAAACTCTAAATAGTCCTGATAAAAGTGTCTGCAGTTTTTGTTCTGTGAGGTATTTGATGTATATTTTGTATCATTTATGTAAGAAACAAGGCCGTTCGCTTCTATAAATTAGACCTCAAAGCTGCTTTGCCCTCATGGTCGGCGAGGCTCGTGTGTACATTTCCATGCAGCTTCACCTGGCTGGGATCACATGTGCTTGGGGAGCACACTAATGCCACCTTGTGTCTGTGCACTAGGCCCACGTGGCCAGCCTAGCGGAGCAGGTAAAGGAACACGAGGCTTACAACCTGGAGCTTCAGGAGGTGGAGAGGTGGCTCCTGCAGATGTCGAGCCGCATGGTGGCGCTCGACCTCGCCCAGAGCGGCAGCATGGAGGGGGCCACGCAGCAGCTGGCAGCACACAAGGTGACGCCCAAGTGGCTGAATGCGTACCCATGTGACCACCCACCCGGTCATGAATGACCAATCCCGATGCATGAAATTCCTTGGATCTTATTGGCTGCTGAGAGAGGGACAGCAAGATGAATACATTTTGTGCTCGCTTTATAGAAGTCATTCAGTTCTACGTCTGTGCTTCTTCAGTTTTCTATTTATACCTCAGATCTCTTCAGGAAGTTACCTAATAGGCGAGTTAAGGTTAGCTTGCCAAAAAGCTCACTCCCTCTCCGCACAGCCAGCCTCCAATCCCCCGCATTAATCCTCAGCCCCGTCTCCTTCTCCATGTAGGCCATTATGGAGGAGATTGCTGGTTTCGAGGAGCGCTTGAGCAGCCTGAAGGAGCTAGGGGACGACCTGGTGGCCAGCTGCAGCGACCATCTGCAGGCCAAGGTCCGGCACCAGGTCCAGGCGCACCAGCAGGGCACGCGGGACAGCTACTCGGCCATCTGCAGCACTGCCCAGCGGGTGGGTGCTCCATCGCCAGCCCCCCCACCCCATCCGCTGGGCCATTCTTATGAAAAACAGGCTCACAGCCAGACGCTCACGACCCATAATGTAACAGATTGGTATCACATCCCGCTTTATGGTGCCGAATGGTATCACGTTCGGTGTGAGTGTGTAGGTTGCCTTTAAATCCTCCATTACTCTCTGTGGTTGTGAATACGCTCTGCAGATGTTCAGTAGTAGAGCAGACCAGCCAGGTGGTCCATTGCAATTTCTCCACATGATACATTCCAAGTCTTCATCCGGATAGATCTTGATTTGTGCAGCCGTAAGTTTCCAGCAGCAAGCGCTTAGAAGTGACAAGTACTTGGTCTGGTTTTGTGTATGTGTGTGTGTATGTGTGTGTGTGTGTGTGTATGTGTGTGTGTGTGTGTGTGTAGGTGTACCAGAGCCTGGACCGTGAGCTCCAGAAGCATGTGAGCCATAAGGACACCTTGCAGCAATGTCAGACCTGGCTGGCCTCGGTGCAGAAGGAGCTACGGCATGCACAGGCCCCCGTCAGCCTGCAGGAGGCGCTGCAGCAGGTCAGCCGCCTCCAGCTGAGCCGACCGAAGTGACATGATAAATGAACTTTGCCTCGGGATAATAATATTTTATGACATTTGCATTTGTGACACAAAGTAATATTTATCATATTATTTAATAAGTTTGTGGAATATGGGTTTTGGTTTTAGCAAATGGAAGAAAATAAATTTGATTGTTAGGGTTGTGGGAATTTTACGTGCATAAAAATGTTCTAAGGGGAAGATATCTGATTGGCTGGTCCTGCCCACTCTAGTTGCTTGGACCCTCCTCCTCTACCATCTGATTGGTTATCTCTCTGAACTCTCTCTCTGAATCATTTTTCTTTCTACCCCCAGAACATTTTTGTGTAAAACTCCCATGAAGCAAAAATACTGGTAGCATAAATTAATGAGTTGACGATTTTTACTGATTCAGCAAAAAGTTAAGATCCTGTTCATCAAATCTGTATAGATAAGAAAAAAAGTCAATGTGCAATTGAATAAATATTGCATATTGCACACTGTTTGTGATATTTAAGACTGTTGTTTTTATCATTTAATGTCTTGTCTCTTTATACTTTATACATTTCCTGTTTTAGTCTTAGAAGTAGGCAACAAACCATTTCACTGCATAGTATATCTGCATGCTTGTACTTTTATTGATTGATTGAGTGATTGATATGTGGCTACCTGCATAGGTGAAGCATGACAGAGCTCTCCAGGAGCAGGGCAGCACCTACCTGGACCTGGTCTGCTCGGTCTGCGACCTGTCTGACCAAGCGGTGAGAGACACAGCAGCCAAGATCCAGCAGGTCAAGCTCATGGTGAGCCAGCAGCCCAACGTCCACCCGTTTACCGCGGAACCGACGACCTCGTTCCACGAGATGTCTGTTAGGGGTCTACCTCAAGATCTGCACACGGCCCTACGGCACAAGCGCAGCTCATAACCGCTCTGACTTCCCTTTCCAGATAGAGAAGAGGAGGTCTGACTCCCAGGACCTGGCTGAGAGCTGGAAGGAGATCAAGGAGCAGAGATCTGAGCTGGAGACTCACTTTCAGGACATGGAGCAGCAGCTGCAGAACCTCAGCAGAAGGCCGGCCGAGCTGGAAATAAAGATCGCCGAGAACGTGGTGGTCCAGACGCAGGTACTGGCCGGCTTTACCTTATAAGAACCCAAGGCTCAGTTCAGGGGATTCCAGGGCTTTCTTTGTCGCATGCAAGTGCAAGTCAGACTATTACCTGTAGTGAAATGAAAGGTGGTGAATAAAAATCGTGAAAAAAGACATAAAAGTAACAAAATAATAAATATGTAAAACATAAGGAACTGAAAGTTCTTTAATGGGACTGGCACAGCGGCGCAGTGGTCAGCACCGTTCCCTCACTCCTCTAGGACCTGGGTTTGAGTCTCCACCACGGTTCCATGTGTGTAGTGTGAGTTTGTATGGTCTCCATGTGGGGTTTCCTCCAGGTACTCTGGTTTCCCCCCACAGTCCAAAAACATGCTGAGGTTAATTAGAGTTGCAAAAATGTGCGATGTGTCATGCCTGGGTGTGGACCCGCCTCCTCTACAATCTGATTGGTTATCTCTCTGAACCAATCGTTTTTTGTTCTACCTTCAGAACATTTCTGTGTACTAAGACCTACTGCGAGACAGAGGCTGTAGGAGACTTTTCCTTCCAAAGATTCCTTTCCATTGGGGCAATTAATAATATTCGGATAATACTGATTACGTCATAATAAGCAAGGCATTACCGAGTTGGCCAGAATTGTATTCATTTGTAATGTCAGCCACAGCTCTGCTGCCCCAGCCACAGTCACCCCTCTGCCCTACAGGAGTTCCGCCTGAGGCTACAGGACGAGCAGAGCACCCTGGCTCGGATGACGGAGAAGGTGAGCCGGCTGACGGAGGGGCTGAACTCGCCGGAGCATGTGGAGGTGGAGCGGCTCAGCTGCACCTGGCTGGAGCTGTGTGAGCAGGCCGACGAGCAGCTGGGCCAAATGGAGCAGGATCTGAGGAGGACGCAGGACTACCATAACTGCATCAACACCGTGGAGCTGCTGTTTGAGCAGGTGTCCAAGCAGTGGGACAACCTGGCCAGGTGAGCTCACAGATTCATCTGCGTCGACTGTTATCTTAATGGTGGCGTGATTCATTTCCTGCTAAAATAGGCTATGTTCGGTGGTGATGGAACTATTTCATCTGCATGGATTCTGTGTCTCATTTCTAATATTTTACATGGTGATTTTTCATTTCTCTGTCCTGCCTTCTTCTGAATTAGATCTCGTTTGTGTGCTTGCTTTTCAGGACGGACACTGAGAGTTCTTCAGATCACCTGGAGGCTCTGAAGAAGCTGGCGTTGACCCTGGAGGACCAGAGGAGCACTCTCGATGAACTTAAGGAGCACAGGCAGAGGGTCATCCAGCGGCTGAATCTGGATGACAAGGAGCTGGTGAAGGAGCAGGTCAGCCATTTTGAGCAGCGCTGGGCCCAGCTGGAGGGCCTCATTGAGAAGAAGATTCAGGAATCTGCCCTCACCCTGGAGGACATGAGCCAGGTGGAGTCCAGGCTGAGGGAGGCCCGGGAATGGGCAGAAGAGCAGCAGCCGGCCCTGTCCCAAGCCATGAAGATGAGCCCGCCCCCCGAGCTGGCTCAGAGCTTCCTCTTTGACCACCTGAGCGTCTGCAGTGAGCTGGAGGCCAAGCAGCTGCTGCTAGTCCAGGCTGTATCAGACGCGGACAGAGTGCTGGCCCATCTGGGCCTGAACGAACGACAGCGACTACAGCAGCTCATTTCGGACACTCAGGCTGAGGTGGAAAGCCTGAGCGCAAAGGTGGTCCAGCGGAGGAAGTACCTGAGCAAAGCGTTTACAGAGAGAACACAGTTTCTGCAGGCCGTGGGCCAGGCCACCGCCTGGGTCCAGCAGAATGAGAGAAAGGCATTAGCTGAGGATCACATAGCCCTTCTGCCCGATGACCTTAGCAAACAGGTCAGGGTGTGTCGCGGTGTCCAGAGCAGCCTCAGGGCCTACCAAAGTGAGCTCACCTCCCTCTGGTCCCAGGGGCGGGATTTGATAAAGGATGCCACTGAGGATGAGAAGGTGGAGATCATGGCGAAGCTGCAGGAGCTGCAGAACGTCTTCGAGACGGCGCTGCAGAAGTGTAGCCAAAGGTTGCAGGAGCTGGAGAAGATGCTCGTGTCCAGAAAGTACTTCAAGGTGGATCTGGATAAAACCTGCCAGTGGCTGAAACAGGCAGATATTGTGACGTTTCCCGAAATCAACCTCATGAGCGGCGACGCGGAGCTGCACGTGCAGCTCGTGAAGTATCAGCAGATACTGGAGCAGGCCACAGAGTATGAGAATCTTCTGCTCATCGTCCAGAGAGCCGGGCAGGAGATACTGCCCACTCTTAACGAGGTCGACCACTGTTACCTGGACGAAAAGCTCAACGCTCTCCCACAGCAGTACAATAACATTTTAGCTTTGGCTAAGGAAAAACGGGAAAAAATCCAGCAGGCTCTTCTTGCCCGCAAGGAGTATGCATCCTTCATTGAAGTGACACACAAGGCATTGAAGGAACTTGAGGACCAGTTCATATTCTTGGGGAAGCAACCGGTAGGCTTGAAGGCAGGAGACATCGCTCAGCTTCGGGATGATTATAAGTCTCTCCTTAGTGACTTGGCAGACCTGAGCCTAGCCGTCAATGAGCTGAACCAGAAGAAAGAGGGCTTCCGCAGCACGGGGCAGCCCTGGAGGCCCGAGGAGATGGCCCAGTTGGTGAGTCTTCACAACGGACTCAAGAGACTTATCGAACAGAGAGTGGCCCGTTTGGACAGCACACTGGAATGTTTCGAAGAGCACAAAGTTCTTACCATGCAGTTGGACTCTGAGATAAAGGGTGCGAAAGACCAGCTGGCCAAAGTTAGTGCTGAAACTCAGCCAGGTGAGGAAAGACTGAAGAACTTCCACGCCCTGACAGGAAGTCTACAGGGCGCTGGCTCCATCCTAAAGAGGGTTGTGGAGCTGATGGAGACCCTCACCCCTCACCTGGACCAGGCCGAGCACCAAGGCTGTAGACTGCAGGCAAACACGTGGCAGGAGGAGCTGCAGCTTCTGCAGTCGACGGTCGGGGAACGGATCACAGAGTGCGAGAACCGCTTCGTGGAGAGTGCAGATTTTCAAGCAGAGGTGAGAAGGACCCTGGACTGGCTCCAGCAAGTGAAGGACAACTTAGATGTGACTATGGTCCGGGAGATGAAAGTGCAGAAGGTGCAGGAAGAGATAAGGAGGCAGCAGATGGTGCAGGAGGAGGTACAGTCCAGGATGAAGATTGTGGCCGCGCTGAGCAGCAGGGAGAAGCAGAAGTACAACAGTGTCAATGAGCTGGTGCCGCCTTACGTGGATGATAGTCTGGTGGAGATAGCGAGGATGGAGGGGGAAGTCCGACAAGAAATACGTGCTAAGCAGGTGAGGCTCAGTAATCAGACCGTGTCATTTGAAGTGTCAAGTGGTTGGAGTCCCATCGTGAATCATTCATTTATTGATCATTGTTGTCCTTCTTGAATAAATGTATCAATTTAAGTATCTTGATATTAACTGCATCGTAGGTTTGTGCGGTATCATTTTTTTCATACCGTCATACCTTCTAGACGTTTCACCCCCGTTTGCCGTATATACATGACGGGCTACTTTAAACTCGCCAATAGTCAAAACGGGCTCATCAGTGTGGAAGTTGAGCGTCCGCGGAACGAGGAGGCGACTTCTTGTTGAAGATCACGTGCACTAGGTTTCACGTGTGCTGTGCAGGCTGCAACAGTTCACGGCGCATTTCATTTTGTGGCATTCACCTACGCGTGCACGTTATTCATGAACTATTTTTTTTTTTTTTACCTTCGATGAGTCTTCAATCACCATTAACACCGTGCAACACAATATATCAGTTTCATAGAGAGAGGAACATCTGTATTTTTTTATGGTATTAAAAATAACACCTTCAGGATTTCTAAATACTGGGCTATACCGTCACACCACCCAAGCCTACCGGATCAGAACTGAGTTTCAAGCTATAAATCCATGAATGAAACTTTAGAACATGGTAATGTGTAAACTACAAATACTGAGATAACAAAGTATAAATGGGTAAAGCTACAAGATACCGAAATAGCTTAGGAATAAAGTACCTGTTGGCTGAGCAGCTGACCATCCTGTTCTGGAACTTTCCGGCCGTAAGCTCAGCTCTTCCCCCTGTGCAGGCCACGCTGAAGCAGGTTGCAGTGCTGTGTCAGGAACACCACTCAGCCACGCAGGCCGCCAGCGGGTGGCTGGACGAGGCCCAGGCCCTGCTGAACGAGGCCAGCCTCGGCGTGGATGTGGAGGGCTGCGAGGAGGCCCTCCAGCGGCAAGCGGAGGTGGCGGCCGCCGAGCACGGCTTCTTGGGCCGCCTGGAGGAGTTGGAGGTACTGGCCGTCCGGTTGGAGTCCCTGGTTGGCCCCGGGGCCGGCGAGCTGCTGAGGCAGAAGGCAGCAGCGGCACAGCAGAGGGGGGAAGAGATCAGCGGCCAGCTGAGGGATCACCTGGACGTCCTGAACAGGTTAGGGATGCCATCAGGGCAAGAAACCCGAAGATCAGCTGTCGCCTACGAAAGCGTAAAGTGACGCGGATTGAAATTACACTTCGGCATATTGAAAAGCCATTTTATACAGGGAAGATTATCTAACGGAGGCATGCTAAGCCGTAGGTGCCGGGTTCCAGAGAAAGCACAGACGCAGTCATGCGGGGAAATGGTGAAATTAACTAGAGATCATCGGGGCTTCATGGAGCCAGAATGTCAGGCTGTTCCCCTTAGCGGAGCGACGGACTCTGACCCCCGTGCTGTCCTCAGCTGCGTAGCTCAGTGGAGGGCCTTCCAGGACGCCAGGCAGGAGGTGGTCGGCCAGATGAACGAGGCGGAGCTGAAGCTGGCGGAGTTCTCCACGGCCAAAGCCGGCACCTGGCAGGAGGCAGAGGACAAGCTGCAGGAGCACAAGGTGGGACTATTCCTGAGACAGGAAGCATCGAGATGGGTGATCTGTGATTTTCACGTGTCTTGTCCCAGGAAGAAAATGCGTTGTCAAATAAAAGACATTTAACTAGAATTTATTATTATTATTTTTAGTTTTTTTTTTTATTATTATTTTTAGTCCACATTATTATAAAGAGATAAGAAGCCATGTCTGCTCAGGACTTCACAGGACCGAGAGAATATCTGAGCTCGTCTTCTCCACTGCAGGCGTTGGTGCTGGTGGTGAACAGCTTCCAGGACGGGCTGGCGGGTCTGGAGGAGCGGGCGGGCCTGCTGGCTCGCGTTGCCAGCGATGCCAGCTGGGCTGCCGTCGGCCGGTCGGTGGCGGCGGCGCGACAGCGCTGGACGCGGCTGCGAACCGTGGCGCGAGGCCAGGAGAAGGTCCTGGAGGCCACGGCACATGAGTGGAGGAACTTCCGGGAGAAGGTACTCACTTGGGGGCAGTCTGGCCCTGCGCCATCATGTTGGCTTGGTCATATACCATAGACAGTACTGCCTTTAGCATGTTTGTTAAGCGAGGCATGGTGGCTTGGTGTGTAACACTGTTGCCTTTCACTTCCTGGGTTCAAAGTTCAAATCCAGCCCACCGTGTACGTTTTCATTTTGATGGAGTGATGTCCCTTTGTGATTCTTTAAGGTTAACAATAGAATCCTTATACACAAAATCTGTTACTCTTATATCTGCAGTGCATCACAGATCACGTTTTTTCTTAATATCTGCAATAAACCTTCTACGAAAATGTGGTTCCCTGCCGAGGTGTTTTCTTAATGTTAGCTTAGCCTAGCTTTCAGGGACCTGTAAGCGGCACAAAGCCTCATCGTGAACTGCATGATGTAATGGAAGCTCGGGTTGGGAAAAACATTGCACAAGCTGCTCCGGAGTTCCCACAGGCCTCCTGTGACATTCAGAGGAAATGAGATCATGGCATGACGCCTAAACAGTCATGTAACTTAGTGGCAGCCTCTCAGATGCAGCATCAGCCTTTACAATGTCATTCAACATTGACTTCAGTGGAACATTTTTCTTTAATAAAACCGGCTTTGTTTGCCAATTACACTGTCTGCATGCCGTGTTGGTCGTGGTCAGTGTGAAATATGACTCAGCTGATGGGATTGGTCTTGGGGCACAGAGATGCTTGACATCCGCAGTGTGTGAAGACACCATGCTTCCTCAGTGTGTTGGTATATCTGCAGCTTGTCGTAGTTTTTATGGCCCTCGGGTGGGGGTTATGTATGTGTTATATTGTGGGGACCAAGTATCCCCCCGATGTGATAAATAACAAAGATTTGTATTTTATTTGGTTACTTATGGTTAAGGTTAGGGCTGGGAAAGGGTTAAGGGGTTAAGGTTGTCATTGCTGGCATTAGGGTTTTGCCCATAGAAATGAATGTGAGTGTTTATGTGTGTGTGAGGTTGCTGTGCTGCGTTCATGTTTAAGTCTGTGTGCCCTTGGCCCAGATGGAGAAAGTGCTGGTGGTGGCGGAGGATCTTCAGAGCCGCGTGCCCGACGGCTCCGTGGAGAAGGCCTCCAAGGCAGGCCTGCAGACTCTGCTGGAGTACCATGACTCCTTCGCTCAGGATGTGGAGCGGGAGCAATCCGCCCTCGCCCTGCTGCGCCAGTATGCTCTCAACCTGCCCAGGGCCACGCCCCTGACCACGCCCGTGACCACGCCCCTCTCCGGCGAGGACGAGCTGCCCAGCTTGCAGGAGATCCGAGCCATGCAGGAGCGATATGACAGGTGGGGAATCACATGTGACAGCGGCCCGTTTAGAGGGTTGAGCATTTCATGGTGACGTCACATGTTACACCGATCGCCATCTCACTAAATACTGATAATAATGCTTTGGGATGTAGAAACTTGAGCATCGCAGGGCGTTGAGTTCAAATAACGACCCCCAGGATCACTGTGCTAAACATTGATATTGGCCTGTCCTTTCTCCAGCCTCCTGCAACAGGTGCGAAGGACCAGGGCCCAGGTGCAGCAGGAGCTGCAGGAACGTGAGGAGGTGGAGCGCGAGCTGGGCCTGGTGAAGTCCTGGATCCAGGACACGCAGGGCCTGCTGCCCGGCCTGGCGACTGACGAGGGCTCCATGCTGCAGGAGCTGGAGGTGCCGCTGCCTAGCTGTGCTTCTCTGTGTCAGGAAGGGGGCCGGAGCTGGTGCACAGTCATTAAAATGCTCAGGATGAAGAATCACAGTGTGATTAATAGTTAATGATGTAACTGCAGCTCTGTTCTGGAAGCTTTCTGAATTGTGCATAGTGTGAGAGTGGGTGTGTTCCCTGTGAGATACTGGAATCCCATCCGGAATATTCCCTGCCATGTGCCCTGTGCTTTCTAAGATGCCCATGTACTGGATAAGCTGTTATTTTAGACAGGAGGCTGTATTCAGGACTGTGACGGGTTGCTACCTCATGCTGGGTTATTCCCTGCGATTGATGTTTCGATAGATGGATGTATTAAGTAACTAAAAGTCCATTAAAACTGTGAGGCCTTCAATTAAAGAAGGCAGATCAGATAGAGGCACTTTAGGTGATGTTCTCCTTATGACCTGAGCACAGTGTTAAACGCCAATCTTGCTCTTATAGGTGCTGCATGGAAGGTTGATCTCCCACCGCCAGAACGTGGAGAGGATCGCAGAGCAGCAACAGAGCAAGTACCTGGACCTGTACACCATCCTTCCCTCTGAGATCTCAATGCAGCTGGCCGAGGTGACGCTGACCTTGGGCTCCTTGGAGGAGCAGGTATGATAGACTGCCCTCTACTGGCTGGGAAAATTACTGCTTTGACCCAATCATGTGATTCAGCACATCAACATGAAAAGAAATTGGAAGGGTGAAATTTTGTAGTTTTATTCAGTCTCCGGGTTAACTCATTTGGAATTCAACACTGGTAAATGAAAGGGGAATAGAGTAATCACTTACCAAAAAATACACTTCATCTTTCTGATGGATAATTTCTTTACAGCTGCAGACGAGGGAGCGAGAAATACAGCAAACCAAAGACATCAGGGAGGACTTCAGCTGCAGGATCCATGACATCTCGGAGAAGATGAGAATCATCTCTGTCAAGCTGAAGGAGAAGGCCCCAGAAATCTCTCAGGCTAAAGAAGAAACCAAGGTGAGCAGGCAGTGTGTGAGACATAGTGGGTCGAGTGCAAAGAAGATTGTAATGCTGGTTTCATTTGAAATCCCTCACTTCCAAACTGGTTGATTGTCCCCGTGCACCACTTGACTGTTTGACTTGGTTTTACCAATATTAGATTAATGACGATTTCGCATTATTCCCACACTTACTGGCAGAAATATTGAGATAGCAGGACAATAATTACAACTGGGAAGTGTTAAATGAACTCGATTTTTGGTTGAAGGGTGTAAGTCTCAGGCAGCATCTTGGGTTTGTTTAGTATGTCATGTAAAAATGTTGGGTTTGTTCAGTAGATCACAAATATAATAAGATTGTTCAGTAGATCTCGAAAAAATAGTAGGTTGGTTTAGTAGATCCTTTAAAGATATTGAGTTCATTCAGTAGATCCTCTTAAGGTATTAAGGTTGTTCAGTAGATAATGTAAAAATGTTGGGTTTGTTCAGGAGATCACATAAATATATTGAGTTTGTTCAGTAGATCGTGTAAAGATATTAGATTTGTTCATTGGATCCTGTAATTATTTTGGGTTTGTTCAATAGATCTTGCAAAGACACTGGATTTGTTCTGGAGATCTCGTAAAGAACTTGAGTTTGTTCAGCTGCTGTGTAATTTTTGCTTTACCTGGGATGAGCATGAAAAGGTCCACATAGCAGCCAAAGCAGAGTCTGTCCCATGTTCTTCTCAGGCCTTAAAGGAAGAGCTTGAGAGCTGCGGTCGGAGCCTGTCCGAGCTGGATGCCACCGTCCAGGAGTTCGGTGAGCAGAACCCAACGTTATCCAAGCAGCTGAAGGACGCCGTCACCAAGCTGAAGGAGATCCACCACCACACCGGACGCCTGGCTGACTACAGAACTGCACGGCTGAAGAAGGTGAGCTGGCCGGGGGATGCCGCAGAGAGAGCTGGCGTGCTGGAGGATTGGTCAACCGGTGGCGAGGACCTTAGGAAAACGAGTCCTACTTGTTGAGGTCGCAAAAACAGAAATGATTGGCTGAATGATTGAAAAAACAGCACGAGGCAAGCATGACATAAGGAAAAGGTTTGGCAGAACTGATGCAATTACTGTGCCTTCGCTCGACTGTTTGGAAGCTCATTTATGTGCATGAGGAAGTACTTCGTTCGGTCTGTCTAAAGAAATGCATGATAATGCACATCTGCCCCCCAGGCTGGCTCCCACGTACACGAGTTCAGCGAGATGCTGGAGTTTGTCATGGCCTGGACAGAGAGAGCCGAGGCCGTGGTGAAGGAGAGCCTCATCTGGAGCTCCTCCTCTCAGCTGCAGGACCAGATAAACACCTACCAGGTAGGTCCTGCCGGGGAGCACATATCCATAATAGTAGTGGCTAACCGTTAAGTGACTCTCAACAGACTTCCTTAGCACTTACTCCGAATCTAGTTTCTTGCCAATCCAATTTCTTGCCGCATGCGGGATACGTCGAAGTCTGACGAGCTGTGGTTGACGGCGGTCTCCCCTCTGGCCGCGCCGCCAGCTGGTGCTGCAGGCGTCCCGGGAGCTCCACACGAACCTGGACACCATGGCCGAGCGGGCGGCCCTGCTGTCGGAGGTGCTTCAGACGGAGGCCATGAACCAGCAGGTGTCCGAGCTGGGCCGGCACACGGAGGAGCTGCAGCAGAACATCAGGACACGGCTTCAGAGCCTGCAGGATGCAGCCAAGGTAGCGTCAGTCCACATGTTCAGCATTTTGTCAACATTCTAGACTTTATAGTCAACATTCTGGACCCTGTAGCCAACATCCTTCACCCTACAATCAGTATCCTGAATTGTACAGTCAACATACTGGCCCCTACTGTCAACTTCCTGTCAACATTCTGGACTCTATAGTCAACATCATATACTCTGTAGTCAGCATTCTGCACATTACAGTCAGTATCCTGAACTCTACATTCAGAATTCTCATTGTACTGTCAGCTTCCTGTACCTTACAGTCAATATCTTCTACCCTGCAGTCAACATTCTGCACATTGCAACAAACGTCTTGCACCCTATAATCAACATTCTGGACCCTCACTTTGAATACCCTGCGCTTTGCATCCAATATTCTGGACCATGCAGTCGGCATTCTGTTCCCAGCTGTCTGTACACTCATTATGCTAAGTCACATTCCTTGAGAATCTGCTGTTTTAGGCATTGTCTGCGTCATGTGACCATGAATTAACACATACTGCCGCTGCCAAAAGTTGTGGGCAGTCAGGGTGAATTAAAAAGGTGTCCTGGGTTTTATTCATAATCTCTTAATAAGATCTAGGAGAAATGTGGGATCTGAGTAGCAGCATGGTGCTAATTCTGCCTGTTGCTTTGAGGCTGAGAACCACCCAGCTGGTCTTTGAGATAAATCTAACAGTATTCATTTATGCCTTATATTCCTTTTAAATAATATTACATTGTCTAAGTTTTCCTACCCATAATGGTGAATTGTGTAAGTTCTAAACCCTTTGCCCAACCTTTCCCAGTTAGCATTGTGTCATAGCCAGTTATGTCAGTTTTAAAGCATTCAACTCACCGCTCCCTCTCAGCATTATGGGTAATTTTAAGTTTTTGTAGCCATTTCTCTTCATATATCAGTAAAAACCAGCATCCCTGCAGGCTTGTCTGAAGTGGAAGTGTAATAAACCGTCTGTAAAAGGATACATGAAAAGCCCGAGGCTGAATGGCTGAGCCTGACTATTACAGCAGAGGGCTTCATTCAGTGTGCTGTGTCATGTGACTCTTCCGGCTCCCCAGGATATGGAAAGATTGGAGCTGGAGGTGAGGGACTTGCAAGCGGCCCTGGAATCGGCCCAAGGGACCCTGACATCCCCGGAACTGGCCCGGCTCAGCCTGAAGGAGCAGCTGGCCCAGAGACAGGTACTGGGCAGGCATTCCTGCTTTAAATAGGGAAAATCCAGTCACATGTTCTGATTTTGTTAATTATGACGAGAGTGTTCAGTAAATGTCAGTCTCTCACAATCAGAATATGTTCTTGTATTCTATGGATGTTGTGGGTTATGTCATCATATCAAGAATGTATGTTTCAGTTAATACCTCTCAATCTATAAGAAGTCCTTCAATCGATCAGACTTAGTTTAGAGATTGTTACCACCTATCGCCTAGGCCCAGTTTAGAAACACTAACTGTGTTTATGCTAATGAAGTTTTGATTATATACTTTAATCAATGTGGCGTGCTGTTATGATGGAGTGTGGTGACATTGACATTGATAAGATGTTGCTTTGAAGGGGTGTGGTGTGACAGCGAGGGAGTGTAGTGCTACTGCGAGGGAGTATGGTGCTACTGTGAGGAGGCTTGGTGTTACTGTGAGGGGGTATAGTGTTACTGTGAGGGTATGTGTTACTGTGAGCAGGCATGGTGTTGTTGTGTGGGGTGGTGGTGTTACTGTGAAGGGGTGTGGTGTTACTGTGAGGAGGCTTGGCCATAAGAAGTCTTCCTGCCCTCACAGCGCCTGCTCACAGACATGGAGGGCCTGAAGCAGCAGGTGCAGGCAGTGCAGGCGTGCCAGAGCGGTCTGCGTGTGCCCGAAGAGGCCGTCACCAGCCTGCCAATCTGCCGCACTGCCCTGGCTCTGGCACAGGAGGCCAGCCAGCTGCAGCACACTGCCATCCAACAGTGCAACATTCTGCAGGTAGGGGGCACCACTCATCACCACAGAGTCACACTCACATACCATAAGTCCACAAGTAGATGACTGAATCTCACATGCAAGTATTCTTACACACAGAGTCTCTCTCTCTCTTTCTCTCTCTCTCTGTCTTACTCTCTCGCTCTCCCATTCTCACCCACACCACACTTCCTGTGCTGCCATTGCCCTTCCGTTATGCTGCCGTTTCCCAGGAGGCCGTGGTGCAGTACGAGCAGTACGAACAGGAAGTGCGTCACCTTCAGAGGCTGATCGAGGAAGCGCACCGTGTCATTCAAGACCGACCTGTCTCCACCAGTAACATCCAGGAGCTGCAGGCCCAGATCCTCCACCACGAGGTACCGTCCCACAAAGCCAACTTGCGTCTGAGTCCTCCTGGGTGAGCCCCTGGGCGGACTAGTGTTTTCTTATGAGCATTGTTCAGATGAAGATCTGCTCTCCAAAAAAGTCACTTAGGTAAAGATAATGTCCGCCCTCCCCGGGGACTGTCAACAGAACCCTTTTTTTGAGTTTTACAGCTGCCTAAAAGCTTTCACTTTCCCACTCACAACTTCTGTAGTTGTTCATGCATCTTTGCAGCAAGGTGGAGTTTAGTCTGCCTTGCAGTAGAATCTCGTGAGTTGTCGGTGATTTTGAAAGTTTCTTTAATTCACTAAGACTCCCACAGACCGAAAGTCTGCCTGGGGGTCAGTGGGTTCGGAGGCTGTACCTCTGTGCCTAACGTGCATGATGAGGATGAGAGCTAAATAAACCTGCGTCTCGCTCGTCGCCGTCAAAGCACCACCTTGTCTGCTGACTGATTGATTTACGGCTGCGAAAGCGGCAGTTCTGCCTTAAGCTATGTAGACTTGCTGGTTGTCGAGTCGGTCTCCCAGATCCTCTGCACAGGAATGCTCGGAATCTCTCTCAAATATCTGCATCGCTGATGTCAACGTGTCCTGGTTGCACTGGTTAAACGGGCCATGCAGGGGAAAGTTTAGGGTGTGGGCCATCGGGGAACGTCAGTGGGGAGCTTCAAACGCATAACAATCTGATCACCTGATTTGGCCTGTCGATCGTCCAGATATACCAGCTGTCTATACTTACCATTCACCACTAGGTGGCATGCACCCTCTTCCAGAAGGAGAAAAGCGCAAACTGGATGACAGATGGTGAAAGACCAATTTGTGGTCCAAGTATTTTTCACTGCTTACAGTCTACTGATGCGTGTTAGTAGCCGTTACTAACTGGAAAATTACTGCAGAGCTCACTGTAAAATATAAAAATATTTCAGTTTTAAAATAGCTTCGTAATCATTTGTATATTTAAGATATGTACATGTAAATATGAATGCAGTCTGTATAATGATGGTGGTCCCATAACATCAGGCCATATGGGCTCAGGCCATAACATATATACACTGTAAACATATATATACTGTAATGGAGCTGAAGAATTACTCTCGCCTAGTAACGTCACATTTGTTGTAGTGTCGTAGCGCTGTAGTGCAGTGCATTGCTCACTGCACATTGTTTGTGGTGATGCTGATTTAAACAAGCTTACTGCTCTGCCAGTAGTATAAAAATATAGTGCGTACAATTATCTACAGCACGTGATACTTGATAATGATAAAATGTATCCCTAGTTTATGTATTTATTACATTAGCCAACTAGGCTATAGCATGTAGCCTAGGTGTGTAGTAGGCTATACCATCTAGTTTTGTGTAAGTATACTGTACAATGTTTACACAATGATGAAATTGGCTAAAGACACATTACTCTCGACATATTACCGTCATTAAGCGATTCATGACTTTTACATTTAGCTGTAAAATGTATATTTTGCTAATTAGATGTGGAATGTTTTATTGTAATTCATTTTTTCCACTCGATGTCCAGAAAATTGTCTTCAGAGTGGCCGTAAGCACAGTCGTTCCGTGTCGTCTTTAACCTCTGCTGTGGAGATGGTGTCACACGTGAGCCCAGACTGAAGCTGTTATCTGTCAGATTTTCCCTCAGTCGCGTACGGTGAACCTGAGCCAGCTGGGAGCTATCTGACACTCCGCATTCCTCATATCTGTCAACAAGGAAATGTTCAAAGAATTACTTTAAGTGTTGGATACATTTAGACCACAATTGTTCTGCCGATTATATGAATCACACAAGTATCTTTTGCAGACTGTTAAATTTGACAGTATTTATTGTTCTATTAGGTAATGTGATCTATGCTTAGTACATTTCAGCAGGTCTGGTCTTGCGTATTATGTTGGTTATATAGTCATGGGGGAGGTATGTAGCTTATCCGCTTTTTTAATAAGACGTGCTTTCTGTATCCTGTCCAGTTTGTTTTCAAAAAGTAACCTTCACGTGGTATGTAACGAGGCTGCTGATTGGCTGTTGCCGAGAAACGTGTATACCGCCGAAGGTCTGTGGAGAGCTGCGCTTGGCTTTCTCACTTTCTAGTTGCCACGTGACCCACTTGTGGGGAGGCTCAGCCATCTGGAGGAGGAATGGGGCGGGGCCTGGCTCCACTCGAAGCAAGGCTGTAATATGAGCTGTCGCGCCTTTGCGAGGCCCACTGTGCTCCATTGTTAAGAGTCTTCTCGGCATCTGGGGAGGGGGAGGAAATGGGGAGCAGGAGGAGGTATTTTCTGCGTCGGGCTAGGCAGCTGTGGTGAGATCACACAAGCCTCACCGGCGGAGCCAAACACGCAGCAGGCGGCGTGAGACTGCAGACGCTGCCGGGGATTGGCGCGTGTCCCAGCTGTCACCGCGAGCTGATTGGCTGCTGCCTCTGAGGCGGAGACGTGAGCTCTGGCTTCCTCGTGCGCTGGAGAGACGGCACGGAGACGGCGGCGACCCGCTCTGCCCTGAGGCCCGCCCAGAGCCCATCCCCCACCCCCCCCCCCCCCCCCNNNGTTGGGCTCAGGCTGATTCTCACCCGCCCGGCCTCTCTGTGCCCGTGACAGGAGCTAGCCCAGAAGATCCGGGGCTACCAGGAGCAGATCGCCACCCTCAACTCCAAGTGCAACATGCTAACGGTGAAGGCCAAGCACGCCACCATGCTGCTGACCGTGGCTGAGGTGGAGGGGCTCTCTGAGGGACTGGATGAGCTGGACGCCGAGGCCCTGCCCACACCGCCCCCTGTGGTGATGGTAAGAGTCTCTCCGCCCTCTCTCTCTCTCTCTCTCTCTCTCTCCCTCTCTCTCTCTCTCTTACCCTTCACACGGTGACATGCACCTCTGCCAGGACTCTATCATTCCCCCGGCTTTCGTATCCCGCTCCGAGTTTGCGCGTTCTTTCACAGTGGGACGGACCCCCGGCCGTGCACCAGAGTTCTCATTGCCACGGTGTTGCATCATGCGGCGGTTTCCCGGCAACCAGACGGCTGGACCGCGATGCCGTCGTTATTCGCCACTCCGCTCGCTTTTTTGTGTCTTCATTTTAAATTCCCGGCATGGGCTTTTTCTCGGCGGTGTGATCGAGCATGAGGCCACGATTGTGATCTTGGCAATGGATACCGGCCGGGGCTTCCGTGCTGTTTTGGAGTGCTGCACCCCTCTCTCCTCACCTCTCACGTGGGGACACTGATCACTCTGGCGAGGAGTAAGAGTCACGGTGTCCTGCGTGCTGCTCCCGCCGCAGTGACCGCCAGTCGCACCGCTGTCGCGTTCCTGGTGTTCTGCTCTCGCAAACCCTGCTCTGATTTTTCACCTGTCTTTTTTTTTAATGATATTTTTGTTGCTTCTGTTATATGGTAACGCTTAACTGTGGTCTCCCGGCCTGATTCCCAACCCGCTCCCCCCTCTCTTCCCCCTCCCCCCACACGCACCCC
>JAABNY020000038.1:20344278-20359462 GCA_015164015.2 Brevimyrus niger
ATCTGCCCCCTGCCACTAACGCTTCTCTCTCTGTGCCTTGCTGGGTCGCCCGTCCGCCCTCCCCGCTAATGCGTCCCATCCCCGTGGTCAGATGACCGCAGGCCGCTGTCACACGCTGCTTTCCCCCGTCACCGAGGAGTCCGGGGAGGAAGGCACCAACAGCGAGATCTCCTCCCCGCCTGCCTGCCGCTCTCCCTCGCCAGTGGGTAGCGCTGACACTTCCCCCAACCAGGTACCGCCCTCAGGGCCCCCGGCCTACTCGACTGGCAGGCTCCAGCCCCGGTCTAGTCCAGTGGGCACGGGAATCAGCCGTATAATTTATCTCTGCGACTCCCAAACCTGATCATCTGGATGGCCAGCATGTGCCAATTTATGTCATGTCTTGATTATTCTCGTTTGGCTAATCGGGATATCCTGGCAGTTAAGCTACGGGCCAGGGTGTGTTTGTACCAATAAAAGCGTCAAACGTGTTTGGGGAAGCTCATTGGTGGTTCAGGAAGCAGCATCCTTGCCTCAGCCTCAGTGATTGGCAGCCGTGCGGCACGCCGTGTGTGTGGCATCTGCATGCTTTCCCAGTGTCATGTGGGTTTTCATCGGGAACTGCTGGTCCCTCCCATACTCCAAAGTCATGCTGTTAGGCTAACTGGTGTGTAGTTTGCCTGAAATGGGCGCTTGTGGGTAATCCAGAGCTCTGTGATGGACTGGCAGAGGCACACATTTAGGCTTTTCTGAATTGCCTGTTCAGGAGAAATTGCAATTTGTGTATGTAAATATGGGTAATCAAACAAAACAGTAATTTATTCAATAAATGCCAGTTTATTTTTAACCTGAAGCAGTGACTGTTTTACTGCCATAAAGTTTCACTTCCTAGAATTCATTTAAGGGGTGTAAATAAACAAAACTGCAAAAGGAACTATACTTTTATTACACTGTGAGAGAAAAATTCTAATGTAATACTCAAATATAATACAAAAGTAGTGAATGTTGCGAATATGTTTAATCTCCTAGCAATAGAGGAATGCACTAGGCCAGTAGGAACCATGTGTTCAAAGTCGGATGATAGCATCAGGCCCTAGTCAAGACATAGCGAGCACTGAAATACAGGAACAAACCATATATGGAAACTCAGTAGAATTCAGGGATAAAAAGAACTGTAGGAAGAGGCTCAGGGGAGAACTCCTGAGGTACTGTATCTCCCCTGGCCTGTGCTGTAAGATACCACAATAAACTGGTTGCTGTCCTGTGTCCTACATCGTGAAATTCCTCCAGAAAATTCCCTATTAAGATTTTATATTTGACGAAATTGCAGCCAAAACAGCTGGAGGACACCATGATTAATTAAGAACCTAATTAAAACAGATAAAAATCAGCAGGCAGTGGTCCGGCCCTGAATGGGGTGGGGACACGCAAGGCTTAGTAAGTCTGTACTCACTTCCTACAACCATCATTGTAGCCCTGCAGTGTGATTGGTCAATCCAGGTGAGGTCTTCCAGCCCACCCTTGTGGCTGTGCATGATATCCTTTTTCCTCTGTTTATCTGGCTTATTTTGCCTTTCCCTGCCTGATCCCTACATTCTTCATAAAATCCAAGCTGAACCTTCCCCGAAAAGGCAGGTCAAATACGGAATCTACACTTCCTCATGTGTTATCTTCATAACATTAACGAAAAATGCCCCGCTGAGAAAATCCCAGTGGTCCAGGAGAGCTTCAACCACAGCTGTCGCTGCCCCCTGAAATCACCTTTCACCTTTCACCTATGCCCTGCCCCCATGCTTAGCCGTGCTCCTAGATTGCGCTTTAGCAGGGACGATGGGCTGCCTCCTATACGCGCTTTGTAGACGCTCCTCTTCATAACATGTGTCACGTGCGTGTTTCCTTGTGTCTTCTCGCTCACAAACCCCATCTTCTCCAGGTGTCTCCTTCATTTGCCTGTGATACCTCATTCAGAGTCTCATCGCCTCATGCTTAGAACGCATCCCTCGTGTCAGTCAGACGTCAATCACAGTATCAGCCTTTACTTCACCGTAAACCACTCGCTTGATAAGACTTGGCTATATCTGACAGGATACAAAGTATCAATCGATAATCAGTAGCTGAGATCCAAGAAGACCTACTGGAATGCAGACAGTTGGGCTGTGTTTGGGAATCTTTTGCCCCAGTTCAGTGCTGCTACAGCCGTAAGCTCCGGATCTTATCTCAGAATGGTTTCCCCACTCTCTCCTACCCACCCGCAGGCAGCCCCAGGCCGCTCCTCCCCTGACCGGGGTCCTCCCCCAGACCTCTTTGAATCGACATTGGATTGCATCTCAACCGCCAATCTGGATGACCTGCAACAATCCTGGGAGACACTGAAGAATGTGGTGGGTGTTGCAGTATTTTTTTTTTTCAGCCCCAGATGTAAGTTGATGGGACGTGCATGATTGTTCAGCCAGAGATCTGAAGGACCGTAGTTGGATTTAGGATGATTGTGGGTATCTCACTGAAAAACAAGTTGCACTCATTTGATCTGTGGTGTAGAACTGCTCCATCTAAGCCATAATCTCAGAATCTAGATGACTTGAGAAAAAGATATGACTTTAGCTATTTTACAGTACTGAATCAGACACAAGACTCCAAGCACTGTAAATGTACTGGCATCCACCTACCAGAGTATTATAGTGGAACCACAGTAAAACTATGGCCCCCTAAGTGCAAGCTCCCCATACCTCCGCAGATCAGCGAGAAGCAGAAGACTCTGTACGAAGCTCTGGAGAGGCAGCAGGGCTACCAGGATGCCCTCCAGTCTATCTCAACAAAGATGGAGTCCGTGGAGGTCCGGTTAAATGAGGGACCGGGGTCAGACCGGACCCCCGAGAGCCAGATGGCGGCTCATCAGGTGAGGCTGTCTGCGGGGTCGACCAGCCCACTTCAAAAGTCTGCCGCAGAGAATCCCGCTGATGGTGTTGCCTTTACACTCTGCACATGTATAAGTGTCTATTGGGCTGAATTTTATGTGAGTTCCTGCTAGAAAAGTATAGAATACAGGAGAACTAGTGTTGCCAAGAGATCATTAGTAAGAGAAAAAGCCAAGAAAAATGCAGAAGAGGTCAGTGGTCAGATGAGTCGTATCTTAAGGCATTTCGTAAAGGTTAAGAATGTTTCTGCTGACCACATGTGAGTGGAACTCATTTGACTTTGTAATCAGAATTACTTTTGCATAATGGAGGGGGTAGAGGCACTAAGCAGTGTTGACTTACTGACTGAAAGGGACAAGCTAGAACATTAAGCTTGAGCAAAGGTAGATGCTCTTCCATAAATGGCGCTGGAAAGCGGCACTATTGGGTGACAATGAAGATGAGGAAAATAAAGAGAGATGAAAATAGCGCAAGACGAAGAGAGATGTAACATGAGAGGATTTCTGCTTGTTTAGAATCACGTGTTGCTTCATTGTGAATCATCTCCGGTGGATTAAGGGCATATGCTGTCCTGCCTGTCAGTTACAGTAGTCTAGTCATCTGGTCAAGTTACTGGAATAGTTGAACTGGATATTTTGTTAACTAACATCTGGAATGTGCTCAGCAAAGGATAGCTGGACATCTATTCTGACCTCTCGGGACCCAGCAGACCTTGTTGGTGATCCAAGTTGGAGTCTGTGCAAATTGGGGGGGGTGGGTGATGAGGACAGAAGACTGGCTAGGAGTAACTTGTGCTTTTGGGAGAATGTTGCAAAGTCATCGGGAGTCGGGTTGGTGGGTGCTGGGGGGGCAAATAGTTTACATGTGTCTGGTTAGAAGGTGCTTATAGCATCAGTGATTTTAGTAGAAGATATGTGATTGATACTCAGATCTACTGAGTCTCAAGTTTGCACCACTTCCTCTCAGTCATCCTGAGCTTCTTCCATGGATGCCTGGAGAGCCAGAGGTGAAGGGGTATCAAGTGTTTTGGGGACTTCACTGACATCGAGGGAACAGACACTGGTCAATAAAGGGAAGGGCAGAAGAAACCAAACAAGAAACAAGGAGAAACTATGGGAGAAGGAAGAAGGGTTAGAGTAGGAGACTCAAGGAGGGGAGAGAGCAGGACATGTAGCGGGAGACCCGGAGGAATGAAGAGGGTAATAAGATAAGTCAGCAGCTACTCCGGTTCTGCATCCGGATGTGGTCCAGTTGGTTTCCAGTCTGATGAGTCAGTGGAGTACAGAGCCAGCACTGGAAAAATGAGGCCAGTGGTTAATCAAAGAGGGTGTTCAGGTCATCGAGGGTGACAAGTGACAGGCCACCGGTTGGGATTGGCCATCAGCAGCAAGTCTGGTTCTTGACAGACATTGCCTGTTTGAACTGAGGGTGGGGGGAAAGGTAAATCACAGTAATATACAGTTTGGCAGGGTTAGAGTTGATCTGCGGAACCCTCCCTGCCCACTGGAACGGAGAGTGTGGGCGAAAGAGAACTTGGGGGTTTGATGTGCTGGGGTTTAGGAATTGTTCTAGATTCACCGTGAAAGATCAATCTAGGTCATTAAAATCGAATGTAAGTATGCAATATGGTCTTCATATCAAAGGTGCCATTTTCTCATGTGTCTTGTTTGTTATTGGAATTATCCTTCAATGAATGTTACTTTTATTCAGTTTTTTTTTTATCATATTATCAGCTTGGAGAATATGATGTCGTATCAATGAGATATCATACCCTGAATTTGACGGTGACAATGTGTCATGATGTCACCCTGCCCGTCACTGAGAAGCGGCCGGTGACGCGGCTTCAGGGGAACATTACTCCTCTGATAGTGATCGTCGTGACCCCCGTTCCCGCACCTCCCCCTCCCCCCAGGCCCTGATGGACGACATCCTGATGCTCCAGGACGAGATCGGCGATCTGCAGTCGCGCTTCGGCGAGGAGCTGGCGGTGGACGGCCCAGACGCGGACTCAGCAGACCAGCTGGCAGTGCAGTCCACCCTGACTGTGCTGGCTGAGAGGATGGCCACCATCCGCATGAAGGCATCTGGGAAGAGGCAGCTCCTGGAGGTGGGGCCCTCTCTCCACCCCGCGGCCCCTTCCTTTCCACTGCACAATCCTCTCATTATCGGGACGGATTCTGTAAATATCGGCAGTAATATTGCTGTCAGGCTAGAATCCCACCAGAATAATGACTGTAATTTTAGGACTCAGCTTGAGGTGGCCTGTCTAAGCAGCGCGGAGGGTTTCTCCATAGTTCACATCCACTGCCCCCCTGGCCTCAAAGCCCCGCCCCCCCCGCCGTGGTGAAGAAATGAGTCCTTCCTTTCTGGGGTTGACTGTAGAGGCTGGTTAGTCAGCTAGTCTTGCCCCCCTCCACCCCATCACTCCTATTTATTCCGCCCACAGTCTGTCTTTCCACTCAGTCTGCCCCCCCCCACCCCGACTCTCTTTTGCGTGTGGGTGCTAATGCTGATATGTAGCTCCTTGCTACAGGAGTAGCAAGTCAAGAGATGGGGCGAAAATCACGAACAAAGGCCAGATACAGTTTCAGACTCTGAATTAAAAATCTGCGGCTTCTTCACTTTCTTCACAAGAGTCCAGATAACTGGATTATGAATAGCTCCGTCCACTACTCTGAGCTGTCTAGGTTTTTGGCATGACGTTGACCGTTCGTGGGGGTTTTATTTTAAGGGGGGGTGGGGGTGCGCCATCCTCGAAGGATCTGGAGGCAGAAGGAGGAGACGTGGCCTGGATACCGGAAATAAGTCTCAAGTTGGGTCAGAAAGGCGAGCTGGGAAATGCGTAAGGAGCAGGAAAGTCAGAGGTTGCTAATAAAGAAGAAAAAATGCATGGTCTGACGGGTGACACTTTGGCACCCCCTACAGGAGCTTCTGAGCGAGCAGCTAGAAGAGCAGCGGCAGGAGCAGGCCCTGCAGAGATACCGCAACGAGGCCGATGAGCTGGACCACTGGCTGCTCTGCACGCGCGCTGCGCTCAGCTCTGCCCTAAGCTCTGCCCTGCAGCCACACCCCCAGGACATGGACATGGAGGAGCAGCTCATCGACTGTCAGGTGAGGACCCCCCCCCCCCCCCCGACTGCACACCTCGAGTCTGCATCTCATTCACTGACTAGCAGGTGTGACAGCCCCGCCCCCACACAGTCAATCAGCCAATCAAGAGTAATCATTCTGTGCATACTTTATTTTTTTTTGAACTTCTAACATTTTGGAATTTCGGTACATATACCAGCTGTATATCGGTAATTGGTACCTTGGCTGCAAGGTAGCTAAACTGCTCAAGTAAATATCCCTCTCCTTGGTAACTTAGTCACTCTTGATGAACGCATAAGTTAAGAATTGTAACGACAATAACAATAA
Organism: Brevimyrus niger; assembly: GCA_015164015.2. Classification (NCBI taxonomy): domain Eukaryota; kingdom Metazoa; phylum Chordata; class Actinopteri; order Osteoglossiformes; family Mormyridae; genus Brevimyrus; species Brevimyrus niger. Next base: position 20,350,590 of record JAABNY020000038.1, read on the forward strand.
TACAAATGAGAATGAGATATTCAGATGGACCCCAACACAAAAAAGCGTAGCTTTTGGAGGTATTCTGAAAAACCTGGGAAGTATCTGTCTCCCGGAGAGGAGACAGTAAGGGGAGGGGGGGGTCATCGCACACACCCAAAGTGTCACCCTGAAAGGGACCCGGGCCACTGTCTTTGTGAGGGGAGATTTACGCCGTCCTCCGCCTCCTGGGGGGAGTTCCGTAGCATTTCCCTGACTTTGTTGCTATGCCAACGGCGCATCGCCAGGGGGGGAATGTTAGCCCTACTTCATGGCCTCTGTTAGCCTCTGTCTGGGGTCAGACGCCAGCCTGCTACGGGATGAACTGGCCCAGAGCGGCCGCGTCCTCAGAGCTCAGGTCCAGGGGTTCAGGGCTTAGCTTACTAAGCAGATTAGCCCTGTGTCTCCACAGGGTTGATCTCCATCTGGCCTTGGCCAAGGACGTCTGTCTGCGGCCCGGCTGAGCCGCGGGAGCGGATTGGCGGGCTGTTTTTAGGAGGCAGGATGGACCTATATGCATATTGGAGAATACGGGGGGGGGGTGTGGCATGGACACTGTCCATTCAGGGCTGCTGAATGGGCCCTTCGTTCTTGTCTTTGGCATGTGAATGGAAGGGGCGGAGCCACGGGGGCCGGTGCTTTGTGGCCAGCGGCAGAGCGAGCCTGGAAAAGCACTCCGGCGTTGGCACAGGCCGGTAGTGTAAGTGCTGTGCTGGTCCGCGAAAGCTGTGCCGCCCCTCCGCTACGTGAGGGGGTGGGGAGATCCAAACGCAGCGGGCGGTCGTGGAGCCGAGGACGGGGAGCCTGTGCGGTAGTCGGCGAGGCGGGCCCCGGGCCCCACGGCCCGTGGCTGGCCCCCCGGTGGCGGGCCGCAGCTCTGCGGGCGGCGCCGCTCTTGAGCTTCCCTCTCTCTTCCTGCTGCTGCAGAACATGCTGCTGGAGATGGAGCAGAAAGTGGCGTCGCTGGCGGAGCTGTCGGTGCACAGCGAGAGCCTGGCGCTGGAGGGGCGGGCGCACACTCGCAGGGACGCCGAGCAGCTGGCCCACAAGCTGCACACGCTTAAGGGGAGCCTGCTGGAGCTGCAGAGGATGCTGCAGGACAAGCAGGTCAGCATCCAGGTGAGTCCGGCTCCCTGCTGCTCCTCATCATCCTCCTCCTCATCTCACCTTTCCAGGTTTTTCTTCACTTCCTGCTGCCTGGGTTCCCCTCAGTCCATTTCCTGTTCCTGTTACGTTCAAATCTTCCTGGTCTGGTTCTTTTTATGCCCTGGCTGACTCAGTCACTAAGGGCCTTACAGATCAGACATTCGCAATTTAAGAAAATAAAAGAATAATCGTTTGCACTTTTACGTAGTTTTTTGGGGAAGCGTGTCTTGTGTTCTGTGACCTGAAATGGCGTGTCATCATACGGTGATACATTTAATTTCATTTAGCTAAAGCAATGTATCAGTGAGGCAGAAAGCACATTAATTGATAGATGTCTCTCTCTTCCTCGCTGTATCGCAGACGCACGCTCACATGTGTCTGTGAGTGTTCCCTGCCTGTGGCGAAGTAGCAGCAGGTCAAAGTCATTTTCCAAATCCTCGCCATGTTTAGCAGACCAAGCACTGACGTCTGTGCTGTGATAACGCCGCCATGCTCATTTATATGTCACAAATAACTCCTCTAACAAATAATCTCTTGTGATCCAATTATTGTTGCCTCTTACCCAGACCAAGGTGGCTGAATAACTGATTCACATGGTTTTAGCAGCTTTTATCAAACCAAAATAGTTTTTGTTTTTATTACCTTAATTATGGGTAATTCATTATAATTGGGGGGAGTCTTACATGGGCGGGTCTACTGTCAGCCAATGAGAGTAAGCCTCTCCGTCTGTCAGTCTTCTGTCATGACTGAATAGATTAATCCACTTCCTGTTGGTTACCGGGCAGTGATTGACAGGCAGCCAGTAATTCAGGAAAGCGGTGACCCTGGCGAAGTGCTGGCAAAGCACAGTATGTGTACTGGGATGACATTCTGGGAGCTTTGGGAGCATGTGTGCTTCCCCCACCCCTAGATCAGCACTGAGGGGAACTTCTGGCACCACCAACCCCCAATCACTAAGGGTCACTATCTCCTTTGTTTCCGCTTATCGTACTGCCGCTGCTCGCTGCACTGCTCAGTGCCGGAACATTCTCCCTCACCGTCGGAGCGGCGGCCCACTGTCTCGGCCGTCTGTGCCGCAGACCTACTCGTGTAAAGCGAGTTAATGTGTTAAGTCAGCTGCGTTTAGCTGCTCGCAGAGGGGCCCGCCCGTTACTGCACATACACATGTAACGACGGGTCATGTTCCACACCTGACTCGACTTGATACTGTCCAAAAGTCCAAAAGAAAACGCACCCCATTACAATGTGTATTAGAGTCTTCTGTTGAGGATCTGCGTCTCAAACTACCCCAGGATGGTGGAATGTGACAAGCAATTAGACAACAGTGTACTAAAAGCGCAGTGTTTAGGGTGACCATTTAATCCATGTCAGGAGGAACACCGTGAGATACAGCATAAAGTACCATTTCAATGTCAATTAAAAAGACCTGGAATTCACTTGGAGGTCATGCTGCGTGCTGATTGGTCAGTCTGCGATAACCATGCACGTGTCACTAATGTTAATCTGAAACAGCTGGATGAGTCTTTCAATCGAGGAAATAAACCAGTAAAAGTACGAGACGAACCAAACTATTTAGCCGAGCATGGCGGCCTTTCCGGTTTAAAGTAGTTTGTAAAACTTGAAGTAGCTCATAGTGACCCTTCTGTCATGAATTAGGTAGCCACCCTATCGGTGTGTTGCATTGTTTACTCACACCTCCAGGGTTGCAGGTTCGAATGCCACTTCTGTGTGTGGACCTTGCTTGTTCCCCTGTGTTGTTTCCTCTGGATACTATCCAAAAGGCATGCAGTCACATTAATTGGCATTGTGTGTGTGTATGAACCCTGTGATGGATCGTCTGTGATTCTGTCAATACTGAAGTTTTTGTTGAGACAGGCTTTGGCTTATTAAATAGTTTTTCTTCATGAACTCAGTGACTCTGCCAGCATTGAGAGGCTTGGCTACCCACCCCCCCAATAAAATAATAGAAATGCGTCCTGTATACCCTGGCAGAGAAATATTGGATTATACTGTTATCAGACATCTAACTATCTCCTTTGTGCAGCTTGTACATTTTGCAGCAGCGCCATCTGATGGTTAGGAGATACACTGCTCATGTATTATATGGCCTCTGATTTCTGACCGGTGACCCGTCTTCCCAACAGGGCTCCCTCCAGGAACAGGAGATCAGCGAGCCAGACTCAGGTCTCTCCCAGAGCCCTAGTGTACAGGACTGGTTAGCCCAGGCCCGGTCCACACGCTGCCAGCAGCACCAGGACAGTCTACAAAGGCAAAAGGTGTGTTGGTGCTCTGGGTGGCAGGAAGCCAACCTGGCTGATATGTAGATCTGGGGGTCTGCTTTGCACACTCGCTGCAAGCCAAGTGAATCCCTGCCTGTGAGATGATCAGGGGCCATTAGGGTAGCATTAGCATAGCATAAGTATAGGATTAGCATAGCGTTAGAGTAGCGCGTGGTGTGACGCACAAGTGCGCTCCCCCTTCCAGGAACTGGAGGAGCAGCTGGCTGAGCAGAAGAAGGTGTTGCAGTCTGTGGCCGACCTGGGGAAGGAGCTCATGACGCCCAATGGCTCGGGGTATGTCCACCTGCCGCATGCCGCCAGCACAGCGAGGCCTGTTTGTAATCATCCCTCACCTGTGCTCTACTCTGGGCTCACTCTGCACAGTGTCACCCTAACACAACTACATCCTGACTACCGGTGATGTACTTTAACTGTGCCATGACCCAGTGGTAATACTGGTCTACCTCGTCGACTGTGTTCCAGTGTAACTGTGCTATGTTCCAGTGTAATTGTGCTATGTTCCAGTGTAACTGTGCTGTGTTCAGTGTGACTGTGCTGTGTATTCTCATCTAACTGTTTGATATCCTGTCTTAACTGCGGTGTTTATGCCCCCCCCCAATCTCCAGCGTGTTGGGCAGCATTCCTCCTGAGCACGCAGAGGGTGATGTGGCCGACCAAACCAGGAACAGGTGGGAGGACCTAAGCAGGGACCTGAACACCAAACTACAGCTGCTGCAGAACACGGTGGAGCAGGACCATCGCATGCCGGTACGGGTCACGGCCTCCGCTAGCTGACTGAGACACGTGTCCTGAGCTGTCTCTTAACCTCACGTTTGACATAGCTGTCACATTTTCCCATTGGGACAGCAGAGAGATTTGTGTAAAACGATGTCACAAAGTAGGAACAGGGACCTTATTTGGACTATGCAAAAGAAAGAATGTAATGGGGAAGTATATCGCTCAGCAGGTTAGTGATGTACTGTATGCCTGTGCCTGGAATGTTATGGGTTTAAGTCCCATGGCTGGAAGATGAGTCTTATACCTGTTGGGCCTTGAGCAGGACCCTCCAGCCCAGCTGGCCCTGATGTCTGTCCCCAAGCTTCCCTCACGTGTGCGTCAGTTGAACAGGAGCCAAGTCTAGGGCTTGATTGTCCAAGTGGCGCAAATTGTCTGCGGATTTAAATGTAAATGTCAATAACGTTTGGGCTGGAGGCTCAGGATTGCTGTGTATGTGGCTGTGGAGCTTGATGGGAGATGATTCCGCAGGTAACTGAGTGCAAGCGAAAGCAGCTTGTCACCTGACTTGGCCCCGCTCCTGGAGATGGCCCCACCCCCCCATGCTCATACAGTCATGTGCTTTGTTATCATAATGAAGCTTTGGGAGATTTTCCACCGTGTTGTCGCCTCTCCAGGTGTACAGCAGAGCCAGCAGTGTCAGCACGCCCAGCTCTGCCTACAAAGAGGAGCCTTCTGTTCTGGATAAGTCCTCCATCCGGACTCTGTTTGAAGATTTCAACGACAGTCTCCAGGAGGCCTCCTCATTGGTACTAATGCAGACTTGTCCCCACCCACTTCCAGAAGCCCCACCCACCTCCAAATTGTTCGCTGATTCATGTATGTCTCCTGTATTTACAGACAGGGGGCACCGAGAAGAGGGGCAGGTCACTGGAGCAACAGCTGTACTCGGCTGTCTGCTCTGCCTCCTCCTGGACGGACGACGTGGAGAGCAGCCTGTTCTCCGGGCACGTGCTGCTGGCAGAGGGCGCTGAGACTCAGCTGTGTAACCAGGAGGTGAGCATCCCCTCCCCGCCCCCCCAAGGGCCTGGAGTCTCGTAGGCGGTGGTGGAACGACAGATCCATTGGGAACACTTTTTGCAGAGATTTGGGGGTCAGGCTACTGAGGATTGTGCTCCCAATCTGGCAGGCCCTCGGGAAGGATGTCCGAGAGGTGGAGGAGGAGGTGGGGCGGAGCAGGAATCTGGTGGCGGACTCGGCGTGGCTGTGCAAGGAGGCGCAGGCTCCAATGGAGGAGGCGCTGGACTACCTGCATGCCCGGCTGGAGGCCCTGGACTCGGTGCTGGAGCAGCGCTGTGAGGAGACCAGAAGGAGGTTTCAGGAACTCAGCTCCTTCCAGGTGGGAGTAGTTCATGCACGTCTGTCTGCCTGCCACAGTATCTGTCTGTCTGCCTGCCACAGTATCTGTCTGTCTGTCTGTCACAGTATCTGTTTGTCTGTCTGCCACAGTATCTGTCTGTCTGCCTGCCTGCCACAGTATCTATCTGTCTGTCTGTCTGTCACAGTATCTGTTTGTCTGTCTGCCACAGTATCTGTCTGTCTGTCTGTCTGCCACAGTATCTATCTGTCTGTCTGTCTGTCAGTATCTGTCTGTCTGTCTGTCACTGTGTCTGTCTGACTCTGTCTGCCACTGTCTGTTTGCCTGCCACTGTGTCTGTCTGTCTGCCTGCCTGCCACAGTATCTGTCTGTCTGTTTGCCACAGTATCTGTCTGTCTGTCTTCCACTGTGTCTGTCTGACTCTGCCACTGTCTGTCTGTCAGTCTGCCATAGTGTCGGTCTGCATGTCTGTCTGCCACTGTGTCTGTCTGTCTCTCTGTCTGCCACTGTCTGTCTGCCTGCCACTGTCTGTCTGTTTGCCTGCTACTGTGTCAGTATGTCTGTCTGTCTGTCTGCCACAGCGTCGGTCTATATGTCTGTCTGCCATCGTGACTATGACCTTCCATCTGTAAATGTGTGCATGTTTCATTAGTGACTAAAGTGCTAGAAGTACAAATGCTAACTTTTTTTGGGTAATTGATAATATTACTATCTCCTGTGCCTCTGGGCTTTATTAATTGGTGCTAATGCTACCTCTTTTGGCTGTAGACTTTGCTGATTGGTACTGATAGTCGTGCCTGTAGTCTGTGCTTAGTGACACTGGTGCAATGCCGTCTCTCCCGTCTCCAGACAGAGCTGCGGCTGCTCTTCACAGCTTTTGCGGAGACGAAACGTCACGCCCTCCAGAGGCTGGCGGAGGTCATCGACAGGCCGGCCCCCAAACAGGCCGAGGTGATCAGTCATTCACAGATACGGCATCGTCCCCCTGCTTCCCTGTGACTCCCCTCAGTGAGTCTGATGTCCCGCTTCCCCCACAGACGATTGCGGAGGCTGAGGAGAGTGTGCGGGAACTGGAGCAGAGGATGGCGGAGCTGAAGTCCAGGGGAGAGGTTCTCCAGCCTGACCAGGTTTGCACCCAGGAGCTGCTGAAGCTGCAGGTGAGCTCACAGACACACTGTCATGTCCACACCTCCACACTGCACAGACACACTGTCACGTATACGCCTCCGCACTGCATAGACCCACTGTCACATCCACGACTCCGCACTGCAGACACACTGTAACACAGGTTTAGTGTACTGTATAGTGTCAGCACTCCTAAACAGCATTAGCATGTCAGTCTCATACAGTGTTAGATACTGCATAGTGTCAGTACAATTTAAGTCACAGTGTTAGAGTTATCACAGTGTTAGTGCACTCCGGAGTGTCAATTTTGTCATACAGTGTGTTTACGCATGGTGTGAGGCCTCTATTGTAAAATTTGTCAAATGGGGAGATGGGGGGTTCAATGAACCCTTGTGTACTTATCGTGCTATTGCCTTCACATAGTGTTAATGCGTCAGTACAGTCACACAGTGTAAAATCACCAGTTTGTCATAAAGACTCATGGTCTTCACTGGAGTCCCCTGCTGGTGTTACCCTCTCGTGATGCTTATGGAAGAGGTGATCTTGACTGTAAGAACTCCTCAATACCCTGCTGTCTACCACAGGATGCCTACGAGGAGCTTGTGCATCTGGTGGGCTCGCGACGCAGTGGGCTGAACCAGAACCTGGCCCTGAAAGTGCAGTGCGAGCAGGCCCTGCAGGACCTGGTGGATCTGCTGGACACGGCCCAGGACAAGATGGCCGCCGACCAGAAGATGATCGCCAGCTCTGTGGACGAAGTGCAGAATGTACTGGACAAGCACAAGGTGGGCCCAGGAATATGAGGAGCCCTACCGTGCAATTTGTTAATCATACCGTTTAACACGATCATATATATTAATATAATATATATTTCTCGATCCCCATGTTTACAGAGCAGATAATGCACTAAATGTCTGGTATGTGCTGCGTACTTTAGTGTCCTGGCTTCTCCCTCTACAGGAGTTCTTCCAGGGGCTCGAGTCCCACATGATCCTGACGGAGACGCTTTTCCGGCGAATTGCCGGCTTTGTGCTGCCCCGGGAGAACCAGGCCCTGGAGGAGACGCTGGCGCAGGCCCAAGGGGTGCTCAAGCAAGCCCACAAGCGGGGCGTGGAGCTTGAGTACGTCCTGGAGGTGAGGCCCGCCCTTGGGAGCTCTGACACTCTGACCCCCGTCGCTGTCCTTTTCCTCGGTGTGCTAATGCATGATGCCCCCCCCAACCCCCACAGTCGTGGAGCCTGCTAGAGGAGCAGTACCAGGCCCTCCTTATGCAACTGGAAGCAGTGGAGGCCAGTATCCCAACCATTGGCCTGGTAGAAGAGACCGAGGAAAGGTTGGCTGAAAGGATCGCACTGTACCAGGTACCAGGTCCTCCCTTTCTGCCCCCCATTCAGTAGATACGATAGATACATCCAAAGGTTTCAACAAGATATAAGTGCAGCCCACAAGTCTGAGAGGAACACGGGCGACCGGATGAGGACATGGCTCTTTCCACCATTGAGGAGCCATGCGAGAAACACCTTGTATTTTTGGGTGGTGGAGGGATCTGCAGGCAGTGTTAGCTCGCCGACCCGAGACGGGCTGTGGGTCTCGGTGAGGATCTTCATGAAGGTGGGGGCTGCCTCATTAAAGCCCTGCAATAAAGCAGTGAACCTGAACTTGATGTCAGAGGGGGCCAATAGGGGGCCAGTGAAGAGGGACAGAGAGGGGTGTCACCTGAGAGCATCGAGAGCTCAAACTGAGCAGAATGGATAGATAACAATCCTCCAGCTTGAACTCCAGCTGGCTAACCGATGCCACCCCCCCCTGCCCTCCGTGACCCCCTCCAGCGGCTGAAGGCAGGCCTGGCGCAGAGGCAGCCCCAGCTGTACCAGGCCCTGGAAGACGGCAAGCGCCTTCTGCTGACGGTGAGCTGCTCGGGCCTGGAGGCCCAGCTGACACAGCTGGCTGAGCACTGGCTCAGCTGCTCCACCCGCGTCAACAAGGAGCTGCACCGCCTGGACTCCACCCTCAGGCACTGGGCCAGGTCAGGGGCCGCCGGGGTCAGGTTACACCACACGCCAGTGTCACTTCATGCCAGTGACACGTCATGCCAGGGTCACACCACACGCCAGCGTCACTTCATGCCAGTGACACGTCACGCCAGGGTCACACCACACGCCAGCGTCACTTCATGCCAGTGACACGTCACG
>JAABNY020000038.1:20383677-20396494 GCA_015164015.2 Brevimyrus niger
AAACACTGTCGCCGCCCGCCTCCATTTGTAACAACGCGGCCCCCCCCCCCCCCGCTCCCTGCCCCTGCAGTTCTGTGTGGAGTTCTCCCTATGTTCACATGGGCTTTCTGCCTGCAGTCCAAAGTGAACTTGTCTGTCTACATTGCCTTTACTATTTGATTGTGTGTGTGAACCCTGTAATGACCTGGCATCCCCTCCAGAGGGCGCCCTACCTCATGCCCAGTGCCTCCTGACACAGGCTCCAAGCTCCCCCAACCCAGTACTGGATAAACTATAGAAATAAATTACACGAAAGCTACATCATTCAGAGCAGCTAAGCACTCGCAGAGCACATTATTAAACACTAGTGCTTCCTGACCTGCACACTCTTCCCACACTCTGACCCTCATTTTATTGGGTTTTAATCTCCATTAAGAGCCGTGAAATGCGTGACGTTCGAGTCCGAAAGAAGTGGAGCCATTAGGGTGACGCACATACTAACTGAACGACTGGCAAGATTCTGTGTCATCGCTCTAATAAACGAATCGTAATTATGTTTTAATTCAATTGGCGGACGATTATGTCAGTAATGTTTCGAGCAAACTGGAGATCAGGTGTCAACAAGCAGTGATTGGCGGCAATCGGCGATCTTCCGTGAGGTGAAGGGTCCACTGCTTTGGGCATTACTCATCATGTTATTGTACAGTGTCTGAAAACTGTGAAAAGTGCGTCAGAAAACCAGACTCTCCTCATCACCAGCGGCTTGGAGTGCATAAATGCTGCCCACTGCTGGCCAGTACAAGTAGTGCAACTACCGCTAGCTAAAGTGCAGGGTATAAATGTGGGAGGGATAAATTTCTACAATTGAGAGCGCGCCACTGTGGAGGGAAATTGAAGTAGATAGACTTGGTTGTTTGTACGCGTGACCATCTTGTTGATAACGAATGCGTCTTGACTGTGTCCCGGAAGGTGACTTCCTGTGGGTCTCCTAAGCAAAGCACCAGATGCTATAAAACTATCATGTGTGTAATTCGGTTATTGAGTCACCATGAACAAAGCTAGGTCACCTCCCCCCCTCCCCCACCCCTCCGTGTCCCACAGCAAATCCAGACAGAGCTGCTGGACTCTCAGCAGAAGGTGACCCTGCTGGAGGACATGTCCGTCCAGCTGCTGGTGCACACGCAAGGCGGCGACTGCCTGGAGGCCGGCGAGAAGGTACACGTCATCAGCAACCGGCTCAAGCTGCTCCAGAAGGAGGTGACTAAGGACCTGCAGGAGCTGGAGGAGTTACTGCGGCGGGGGGTGAGAGTCCCAGGGGGCGTGGTCTGTCTGGGAGTGGGGGGGGGGGCTCCTATTCCTATACCCAAATCCTTACGAGGGAACATATGCGTTATAAGGAAATGTTGTATTGTAGGTAACTGTAAGATTATAAAACTAAAAAATAGAAAATAGAACAAAATATTAATTAATGATACTGTCAGATTCAGAGAAGGCAGATAGCAGGGGACCCCATAACAGCCGACTCTCCACCTCTCCTCATCCCAGGGTCTTTCGTCGTGGTCTTCTGTGGACGAGCGGGACGCCTCTGGGTCCGGGGCGGCCCAGCCTGGGCGGAGCAGTCCGACTCAGGGCCTATCGGTACTGAACCCTCCCACGGTGGTCGGACCCATGTCCAAATCAATATGTCGCCTACGTGTGCTGTTGGTCCGAGGACAGCATCTCCCCATCCATTCCAGGACAGCTCTCACACACTCCATCCTCCCTCCCCACCCTCCCCCACCTGCATGCACGCTGCCCGTATCCTTCCCCAGTTGCATTAATTAATTTCGTTTCTCTTTCCTCGGTTTCGCAGGAATTCTGTTTTTGGTTACCGTTACTGCTTTCATGGACACAGACTATTAGAGATGCCCTGGTCGCCTTTGAACTGGTTATATTCACCAGTTCCACGTAGCTCATTGTAAAACTTGATGGACAAGAAACATTGGCTTTTCATTTAGCCCGTTGAAGAAAAAGACAGTAGCCTGGATAGCCGATCCATAAGAAGGACACTGTGCATCAAAGTCACAGGTCACAAGCCGTTTGGGCTCACAGCTGGCGATGCAAAGACTGTACACTTTACCCAACATAGGTGTTGCACTATGTTTGACCCATTTAAGTATGCCAGCGGTTTCATAATTTCTAGCGCACTTAACCCCAAAATTTAAATATTCATTCTGACACACAGTTTTTACTTTTTGAATGTATTGCTTTGTTGTTGTATTGCTGAAATACATAAATTGTGAATTGCTCAGCTCTAGTATTAAATCCACCATTAGGGAAATTAGCCATTATAGTTATGGGAGTTGGAGCCAGTAGTAAGAGTTGTAAAAAAAAGTGTGAAAAGTCAATTTCCTTGTTTCCTAGCTGGACTCATTTAATTTCGCTGCTGCCTTATGTTTTTTTCATCAGTAGCTTGCCTTTGTTTGCCTGGACTGAACATGTACTTTTTTTTTACCCCCCTGTTCATCGCAAACAGCCCCGGGGCAAATGTAGGGTGTTACAGCTGGGACCCCCTGTCAGCCGTCCATACCGCAGGTACAGCTTTCCTGGTTCCTAGAACTCCTGGGAAGATGATGGAACTTGCACACGATCCAAATCTGGGCTCTCCCCCGCACTCCCCCCACCCCCTGACCTTCAGAGTAAAGGGTAGATGTTAGGTGAGCTTTCCTGTGCAGACAGGAAGTGCCTGGCCCTCTAAGGGTCGTACCTGTCAGTTCCATCATCTTCCCCACTTCTAGATGCTCCATGTCTCTGCTAGGTGTCCTGGGACTTCATCATCGAACCCGGACTTTATTTGCTTCCATTGTCCTTAGCTGCTTGACGATCCTGTCTGGACTGCGCTTTGGCGTGCTTCCCTGTCCATCTTTGCCCTCCAATAAGAAAAGAAAAAGCCATCCTGCAGTACCATGCCGTCACACCAGGTGGCGACGCACTTCCAACATAAAACACTGCAGCGCCTACAGCAAATTTACTGTTTCTGCAGCAAATTCTTTCTCCTCCCTCCTCTTCCTCAAACACCTTCCTCAAACATCAGACAGGTGGTTAGTTTTATATGGTCTATGGCAATGGGAAGTACAGTGCTACTGAAGATGGGGTGGATGGCACGATGATTTAGGATAGCTTTAAGGGTTAAACTGAGAATAACACTCAATTGTTTTCGTTTCGCCCACTTTGCTTGCATCACAGTATGTCCTGAGCTTATCAGCTACAGGGTGATCAGATTTGGAGATCACTGGAAGTGCTTTGCCTGGGGATTGGTTTAGGTAATTTAATCCCTTTTATTAGTAGCATTGCGTTGAATACTGTATGTCCCATTTGGCAACAGGCTTCTCCTCTCTTCTCCCCTCCTCTCCCCTCTTCTCCTTCTCCACTGTCCTTTTCTCTGCTCCTCTCTTCTCAATTAACTCAGTTGAGCACAACATCCCGGAGAAATGAAACAACTTTGAAATTAGGAATACACATTTCAGTATTCAGGAAACATAATATTCACCAAGATTTACAGACAAATGAAGACAAATTAATTTATTACGCAAATAAAAACCAATATTTTTTTCAAAAACGAAATTCTTTCTCGGGTCACTTAAAAAAAATTAAAGAGCTCTTACAGCTGTGTCTTTCAGATAAAAATCTGTTCTATGTCGTGTCTGCTTATCTCTGTGCTCTGAGGCCTGAAGTCTTTGCCCCTGGAGTTGTACGTGTCTCTGATTCTGGGGAAAAAACTGCCTACATCCAGATCTAAAGGGGAAAGCGCAACGTTTTTTATATCAGCGACAGAATGCGGCGTGTCGCTGCGGAGACGTAGCCGTCTCCGTGATGCCACAGGGAGGCCAGGCTGACGTGGAGGTCAGGTCTAGGTGGAGGTCAGGTCCAGGAGCCGTGTATCCTGACTGAGGGGGCGGCTTTGCTTTTGTTTTGTCTGAGCAGGTCTTCCCAAGACTCTGGGTCCGGTTCGTCCCGCTGTGAGGCACGGGTGGTGCCGTTCCTGCTGCGGGTCCTGCGGGCCGCCCTGCCCCTGCAGTTACTCCTCTTACTGCTGTTGGCCCTGGCCTGTCTGGTGCCTGCTACCCAGGAGGACTACAGCTGTGCTCTCTCCAACAACTTCGCCCGCTCCTTCCACCCCATGCTGCGCTACACCAACGGGCCGCCGCCCATATGAGCGCGGTGGCTGGGGGATTGGGGGGGGGGGTGAGGCGGGGAACTCCCAACAGCCGCTACAGCTGCAGTCTTCAAACCATGTTCTTGAGATCACAGGAAGGCGGCTCCATGCCATTAGTCGTGGTCGCTGTTGTCACGCCACGATCCAGCGAGCCACGCACACGCTCAGTCCGCACGGAGTCACACAGTATTACTCTCTGCAGCGAGGCCCAGAGGGGGCGGACCGCCCCGGTCACGCGCTGTCAGCCGCCCTGTCACACGGCCTGCACTTCCTGCCGTGGGACGAGCCGTTACCACGGCAACAGTCTCACCCAAGGGAAAACCTGTCTACTCAATTATGGGGGCTGAAGATTTTTTAAATTAACATTTTAAATGGCTTATATATGGCAATTATTTTTTTACGTTTATTTTTGGCATGCAATTATAATCTTTGCTTTGAGATACAATCACTGGTAGTCCTCTGTAGGTCTATGAGTGTTTTACCAATGGCAGTAACTGGATGTATGACTCAATCACTGGATGTGTAATGAAACTATGTAAAGATGAAATAATGAAAGTGGTTATTTATCTCTGTACAGTTTGCTAATGCTTTGTTTCTTTGCATTGAATACACACATATCATGTACGTGCTGTCCTTTGTGGTTATTTTTTATATATTTAGAATTTTTGCCTTTTGAGAGGACTCTATTAACTGTGCTTATTACAATAAGAAAATTGGTCATTGTCCAGATTTTAACATTAATTTGGTTAGTCAGCAGTTTTTCCTGTTCAGTCTGCCGGGTATTTCCCTTTTATTCAGGTTCTGTGTGCTGATGGAGTAGGTTTTCTGTCCCATTTGGCTTCTGATCAGCCATACCCGTTCCTGGTATTTACCTGAGAACAGGTGTGGCTCATCAGAAGCTGGGTATTATGGAAAACCTACGGGACGGTAGCTCTCCAGGACCGGAGTTGGAGACCCCTGGACTAAGCTAAGCTAGGAGGGAACAAAAACGTGGACCGTCTGGGGGACCCCAACGACTGGGTTTGAGAAACATTGACTCGGCCCTTAGTCTTACCTGCAAAACCATTCCTTATCATCCTGAGCTCAGTTCATGCGCTCAGACCAGTTTTATCCACGGTGTATCGGCAGAAGCTCCAAAGGCAGCAGCAGTGACGCCTTCCAGTAGGCATGGTCGCCCGCTACTGTGTTTTATCGTGAGAACTGAGCGTCATGTGCCAAGCCAAATACCCGGTCAAACACTGGGCCAGCAACAGGTCACCCTGCCTGCTAAAGGTCCATGCTGATGGGCCTCTTCAGTCAGCCTTCATGGTAAATGAGAGAGCAAGAGGTGAGGGAGACCCTGGGCAGGACGCCAGCCCATCACAGGGCACATTGTAAATTAGCACAATGAAATTACCACTTTATCTCCCAGGTATTACTTAGCTGACAAGTATCAGTGACAAACATTGCTACAAAAATAAAGACTCTCATGAACAATCTGGATGAATTTATTAATAGGAAAAGCGCATACAAGTCGTTATTTACAGGCAGCACCATCACCGAAGTGGGAGGAGCCTCAAATCAGTGCAGTATTGCAGCGTCCCTGTTGCGTCAGCAATTTAAATTTAAAATGTAAACCGTTGTCACTTTAAACTCTCACATGTGGTGTGCTTACGGAACAGCCACCACGAAGTGCATTTCAAGTCCCAGAGCAGAAATACGGCAAAATGTGGTTAAATAACTGATCGCGAATGTTTCCCTGGTATGTTTACATGATACAGAACACATAGCTGTAGACCCAAGAAAAGCAGTCAAATGCCCGTAAACACTACAAAGGCTCCGGACTACTACACAACATGAAGGCTTTTATGAAGTCAGAAAACAGGACGAACATAAACCATTTAAGAGCCCGGAAATCACTAATAGGCTGCTTTATTGACACCATGAACCTATGACACACTACTTTGTTAAAGGTAGCGTTGCAATTCCGGCCCCAACTGAGTGCCCTCTGGGCACCATCACAGCCAGATACATACAGCTCCACGACCAGCCACCCAAAGTGCCGAATGTAGTAACAGTACTTCAAGCACTGATTTAGGATTCAACCAAAATAACTGGTACTGTCAGCCAATTTTCAACCCCTAAACCTCATGACTGGATAAAAACTTTAAGAAAACAGTTTTGCAACCTTTATAAACATTCACAAAAAAAATGGTGCAATTAAAATTAAAGAATTCATTTGTCTTTAAAAGCAATGGAATTATGCATGTAGGTTACTGTAATATTGAAAACATATACTAGTGATAAGTAAATAGTAAGGTTTAGCCAATGACATTTTGTGCTGTCTCATAATACAATGCTTTCAAGGATAATTTCCCGTATTGCTGCACTTCCTGTGTCTGTCAGACTCCATCACTTCCTGCGAGGATTCTGCTGCTCATTGCTGGGGCAGAAGAACTGTACAACAGCAAACCGCCCACCGGTCATCCAGTCAGGCTCCTGGGCCGTCAGGTCTTCCCCACGGCCCGGAGGGAGGCCCACCTGCACGTTGGCCTTCAGGGTACGTAGACTACAGAGGGGTGCAGGTTCGAATCCCCTCAGGGCCTTCTGGAAGGGCACGGTGTGGTCCCAAGCCCGGTCACTGGTCAGCTTCCTGTAGTTAAGATCACCCTTAAACAGGATCAAATGTGTCTGCTGGAGGAAGTTATGCAGGTCAGGCGCATCGGCTGCCATGTCACAGAATTCGTGCGGGAGAGTCCAGAACCTGTGGTTGTGGAAGGACCAGACCCCATCCTTCATGTACTTCTGCCATCGGGCGCCACACCAGG
The DNA here is from genome assembly GCA_015164015.2 of Brevimyrus niger. NCBI lineage: Eukaryota > Metazoa > Chordata > Actinopteri > Osteoglossiformes > Mormyridae > Brevimyrus > Brevimyrus niger. The sequence continues at coordinate 20,390,659 of JAABNY020000038.1, forward strand.
ACACCCACCTGTGATTAGTCGCTAATGTCTGCTTTATGGTCCAATCAAAATCTTTCCTGGTGGTGTCAGAGACAAACCATGGAATGGACTTCCCATGGAAGCAGATTTCTCGAGCAAGTCCAGAGGACACAAGGAAATCAGCCAGGACCAGGTCAGTGACCAGCTCAAAGCCTGCGTTGTCCAGGATGAAGTCCACCCTCGCCCGTGGCTTCTCCCCCGACATGTTGCTGTTCATCAGGGTGGACCAGACCATGCTGGAGTCATCCACCAAGATGAATTGCTTCAGCTCTTCAAGGGAATCAATAGGGCTGCATTTCTGGGCGTTCTCCTTACCCGCTGATATCGACAGGTCACACCTGTTTCCCCATAAGGACACCTTAAAAAAATTAAAAATACACAACATTAAAGTAACCAAATGACCCAAGACACATACGTGACAGACACATACTTAACGTGACAGCAGTGAATCACTCTCCCATCTGGACAAGGTATGATATTCAAAGGTATTTTAACAAAAACACTACGCTATTATTATGCACCCAAAAATTTCCCAAGTCACTGGCAGTGAGCCCCTCGCCAATCGCCAGTCAGTGCTGACCTGCAGCAGCTGAAGGAAATGCCCCTGAAGCTGGCTCTCGGAGATCCCCTCTAAGCCCTCCAGCAGCCCATGCAGGTGTGTGCAGATGGCTCTTATGGCTTGTTGGGACTCAAAGTAGCTCTGCGTTTTGGCCTCCTTGAACACGTCAAAATCACTGACTGGGGGACTGGAGGCAACAAGAGGAAAAATAAAGTTAACCTCAAAAACAGCCAGTCTTCACAGCAGATCAGGTGTAATATACTACGTTCAACTAAATTTAATTCAATGCATTTTATATAGCACCTTTTACATGCTTATATGGGTGTATTATAATAAATTACTGCAGCATATATACAGAACACAGGAAAAAAGTTAAAGCCAATGTGCATGTCTTCATATAACATTTTTACACCAATTTGTTAGGTTTTAATATCAAGTGCAACCTCATTGTCCTACTTGGGTGGATGACATGAATTTGTAGTACTGATGGGAAAATTTATACACCCAAACCTACAGTAGCGGCAAGAACTATTGGCAGTCACTGTAAAAACCATGAAAATAATGCATACAAAATGGGGTGCAATCTGCACCTAATAACCACCTCCATTAAGTAAATTTTCGAGCAGCTCACTTTAAGTTCAGGGATTCCTGGATCCTGCGATACATGTAGCATTCCACGTAAAGCCAGGGGGATTTAAACCAGCTGGGAGCTTCCTGCTTGTCCAATAATGCCTGCTGCTTCTGCAGGTACTGGTTCCAGAGGTCCGCATCAGCCATCCCGTCTTCCAGTTCCAGGATGGGCTTGTCTGTTTGTAGCTCATTCCTTAGTTTGGACAAGAGGGAAATTGTTCTCTTTTCTGCCTGGACACCTTCCTGGATAAAATTCATACCATGACAAGGTATATTATGAACAGTTTCGAATATTAACCAGTTGATGAATGCTTCATTGTAACTTATAACAAACAGTGTAGCACATGTGACAGCAATGCATGGAGATATTGCTGAACAGGATTTTGAGATTCTAGATCACACCTGTACAAGGAGTATGATTTACATTTGGCAGTGTGACAGCAATGACGCAACAATTGCTGATTCCTTCTCCAAAACGGAAGCTGTCGGATATAAAAATTAAAAATATCCTCACCTCTCCACGCTCTTCGAAAAACTTGTTTTTATTTCGATGGATGGTGTCGATTACTTTGGTAAGAATGGTCGGCAGTCTGTCCTTCACTGTCACGTATGCAAAAGACCTGTGGGATGGAAAATGACAATTAGTAGCTAGCCCACACGCAACACTAACATTCAAATCGACCATTAATCGTTCAACGCATATTTCGGCGTAGAAGACGTTCACTGGCATAACTTGTTGTCAGGGAATGAAATGTTTACTGATAACAGCGATATATATAATGGACAAAAATGAACAGAACAATTAGCTGTCACAACTTAAATACTTGCTTAACGTAATAAGATCCTCAATGTTGCTACTTTAAATGTATAACTGGTCACAACAACATATTTAACAAGCACAATTGCGGACATTTACTCCAGTGTTATACTGCGCTGTGTCAAACTGTAATGCAGGCGCATACCCTACAAATTTAGCAGAGAGAGACCAGGGAACATCTGTAACAGGAGCGTGCACCGCCATCTTGGCAACCCGGAAGTATCCCAATAAGCATTCAAACAAAACTTTATAGGCTGGGACACAGCGGTCATAGCGATGGAGTTGTGGATGTAGTGTTATGGCACAAATTAGTGTAGGTTCTTTTAAAAATAATAATAATAATAATACCCCAGACTCGTAAATATCCTGTCTTTTTAAACATAACAAGTCGATGCTTTAAATTTTAATTTGTCCGTTACTTACATTATCTGCCTCGTCTTTTTTTTTACTGTTAAGATAGTTGACTATAGGATGTAATTTAATGAACGTCGATATCGTTAATAATCACATTGTTTGAGGTAAAGCTATGCGTGTGGTCAGTTTTGTGACGGCGGGTGGTTAATGGCGATGTGGCTGGATGAACTCTTTTTGACTGGCTAACTTGTTCAAGGTCAGTTTCTTTGAATTGACTTAATACCGGCTAAGTTTGCAGCGAGTTGGCTGCAGTGATCTGCAGACCTACACACTGAGCTCCCAATATTGTATCGAGGCACGCCTTCCAGTGGATCCTATTACTTCGGTACTCTGACCGTGGAAGACAGGACAATGTTTCTTTTGGCATAAATGTTATTAATCTGTGACTTGTAGTGGTGCTCATATAACTAAGATCACACTCCCCCCTGTTTAGATGCGGTATGTTTATTAGGTTTGGCAGAGCCCTAACCCGGATCCGGGAGTCCCTGGGCAAGACTTGCTTTTTTGGGCACCATCCACATGCTCGGGTGTCATCACCATCGTGGAGCCACCCAGTCGCGTCGCTGGCTGCAAAATCCCAGCCATGGGTTCGCCTATCAGGCGATCGGCGATACAGTGGGGACTCTCTCGTAATTTCCCGTCTAGGACTAGGCAAATGCTTTCTTGGGCCAGACCTGTTCTTCCTCTCCTGCCCGCAAAGCTCGAAGCTCAACCTGCGGCTACAATCCACATCCGTGTCCTTACCGGGTAAAAAACAGGGAGCCGCTGCAGCAAAGAGGCCGCCCAAGGGACCCAGGACCAAGCAGCCATCCCGAGCCAATGTAGCCGCCCAAGAGGACGATAGCACGGTACTTGAAGCGCTGCCAACCTGGATCACGAGATCAAGACAGACCAAACAGTGCTGAGGCGATCCGATTTGTCTGTAATCTATGCATCGTGTCTGTAATGTTTAAAATCAGATTGTGAGCATACTTTTCGACCTCAGATAAATATTAGTTCAGCAGATTTTATGATTGTGAGTGTCGATTTGAAGGAACTTATGATATAATCTGAGTAATTCTCTAAACCACTTTGTGGATATTTAGTTAACCTGTGCAAGAGACATGAATGTTGTAAAGTCACACACTGTGCATATTAGGGTGAGTGTAATGATCTCAGTGGTATTCTGAAAATTGCATTGTATTGTAGAAGTATATGTTGATTACTAATACAGCCCTGCAGGTATCATACTCCCTCTTGCAGTTCTGTGAATGTGTCGTCTTCATGTCCCATAGGAAGTAATGCAGTGTGTCGCATTTGCCACTGCCGACCACTACGTGTTACCGTCGCTCTGTCATGACCTGGTAGACAACGGGTTCTTTGAAGTCAAAGACTTTCCCAGAGGTGTGTGTGCTCATGCTCCAGGAATGGCTGAGACTTTCCTAGCCGCTGTCTCATATTTATGGAGACCCTTCCGTGTTTGTACTTTTAGATGCTTCCAACGTCCTCGTCATGGGCGCGGAGATGGCAGCGAAACCCTATGACCAACCGCTCATGTTTTTCTTCCGGTAAGTTTGGGTCAATGATGAGATTATGAGTCTGAAATTTATATGGCATCATGATATTCAGCTTCAGTGGTTGTGGTCGCTATCATTGCATCCTGGCCCCATTTTATCTTCCAGGGAAGGTGCTGTCGTTTTCTGGAATGTGGAGGAGAGGACGGTGAGTTTGCTGAATCCTGTGGAAAGTGCCCCCCTTTCAGTCCCATTACTCTTTATTTTTAAAGACTCATTGGGCATGTAAATGTCCAACAGACACTTGCACTGGGTTTTTTTCTGCAATTGTCAGGCTGGTTTATTTGGAGTCTGTCATTTTTAATAAAGATACCCGTCGCTATTTTTGCAGAATGCGACAGCTATTTCAATCCTTGCAACGCAAGGGCAACATGTAGCACAGGGCTATTCAACTCGCAGTCCTCAAGGGCTGAGCCCTGCTGATTTTCCAGCCTTCCTTCACCCGTGAGTCAGGTGTGAAGCCTCTGACCAATCAGAATCAGTAATTATTAAACTAACTACCTGGGAGAATTGAAAACAAGGCCTGCATTTGGTATTGAGGGCCTGAATTGAATAGCCCTGATCTAGCATGACCAAAACTTCACATCTTGTTGTTCTCTACACAAAAACTTGGATTATTAGACTCATAATTAGTTGAAATTACATGGGTTTTGCTCTGTGGCTCTGCACAGAAAGTAGCATTTTGCTAATAACTGTAATCAGAAGCTGCAGTGACAGGATTGGCACATGGCCTTGGCGCTCCTGCGTTTCAGATGAAGCTGGTGATGAGGACCCTGGAGCAGCACGAGATCCAGCCATATGAGGTGGCCCTGGTGCACTGGGAGAACGAGGAGATCGGCTACACCCTGGGCGCGTAGGTGCACCTCGGAAACGCTCTCTGTCACCGTGCCAGTCTGGTTCGTTTCTCACCTAATTTTTTACGCAGCTCAGAGTCTCTTTTAAACCCAGATTAAGACGGTTTCGCTGTGACGGAGCTGTGAGCTAGCTGTTGAAACCAGACCCGGCTCCACGTTGGTTAGCTGCTGTAAAATATCCGTGACCTTCATGCCTGTTTGACTGGTCACCATCTAGCCTTTCCTGTTTATCTGATATTTAAGTACATTTTTGTAAACAATATTCAAATCTTATACATAAAATTGTGAATACAGTAAGCGAGAACTAGATACATTTGTTAACAAATGATTTATTAATTTGTTTACTATCCTACCATCCATTTTCCCATAATGCTTATCCATCTCATGGTTTTATATGCACATAATACAATAGAACATGTAATAAATTGAAAATCGCAATAACTCCTCTGTACATATATAGCTTATATTTGTATAAATGAAGCATTGGTGCAATGTCATGTCAGACATAATTTTGTTGATGCGTGATTCCATATGAAAAGTGTAGCGCAGGGTTGAATAACTGCACACGGGCCGAAGTTTCCTGGGGTTCTCGGGGGGCCGCTGCTGATGCAGTGGGTCTGTGTTTCATCCCAGAGGGAGCTCTAAACTGCACCATGGGAGCTTCCACCTGGACAGCGAGCTGGACCAGGACCTGGCTGTGCTGGAGAAGTTTGCGTTCTCCAACGCACTGTCGCTGTCAGGTGAAGCTCCGCCTTCTCGGTCCCCATCGTTCCAGCTGCCACCCCTTGTCCTCACGTGCTCCTCGGCGAGCGGCGAATGTTCACGGCTTCATTGTAAATGCGGCCGAGCCTGGTCCGGCTGCAGAACGCTCTCATTAAAAGCGTAAAGGCCGTAAATTGGATTTGGGGGGGGGGGTGTGTGTGTGTGCACCGTTGTGGGGTTGGGGAGAGGGGGGGGGGGGGGGGGTTGGTCTTCCGGGGTGAGGAGCCAG
>JAABNY020000038.1:20402862-20423346 GCA_015164015.2 Brevimyrus niger
GCGGTGGGGGGAGGGAGGGTGGGGGGGGAGAAAGAGAGCGAGCGAGCGAGCCTGAGCGAAGGCGTGCATGTGTCGGTTCTCGGTCGGTTTATTTTTTGTTTGTGAGGCAAGCGCACTGCGGAAGTGGTTTTACTCTGCGGGAGAGCTGTCTGACCCACGTGTCTCCGCTGGGGGCGGGCCTTTCTTACCCACACACACACACACACACACGCACACACGTAAATATACATATGCATACACTCCTTGGTCACTTCGTTTATGTCCCCTTTCCTCCAAAACTAGCACTTTCTGTTAAGAGGAGCTCCCACTTCTGTCTAACGGCTGGTTTCACAGCGCGCAGAGAAAGTCACCAGCTCGCTGCCAGTTGCATGCGACCGAAAAGATGCATGACAGCAGCTTAGCCGTGTGTCCACGTTTGTGGTTTGTTAAATTATTTATGAGTTACTATAGAACAATCACCGTGGTGTCATGTTACGTTTTGCGGTGGTCTGCTTAAAATTTGTCTTTACTTAAAAAAAGTTATTTGACCATTCCTTATCTGACTGCATGTTCTGGCTGGGGTATTAGGAGGGGGTTTTGAACCTATGCCAGGCAGTAGAGGGCACAGTACAGAGAAACGCCACAGATGGGATGTCAGTCTATTGCATGACACACACACACACACACACACTATAGGGAATTCAGTAGTGCCATTTAACTGCTTATCTTTGAACTGTGGAAGGAAACCACATAACATGGGACATGCAAACTCCACACACACACACACACGCAGAGCGGACGTGGGATTCAAACCCCCAACCCCAGAGGTGTGAGTCAACACTGCTACCCACTGAGTTGCCATGCCACCGAATTAAAAAAAATAAAAAATGTATGGGAGAGGCCAGCCGTTGTTTTCAGTTTAAATTTAAATTGTCATCTTTTTATCTGGTGGTTTTGTTCCCGAATTCTTTCTTGCCTGTTGACTTTGCTAAATAAAACTTGACCCCATCCTTTGTAATAAAGTTATGCATGGAGTCCACCATCTGTAACATGGTAAGCTTTTAGGCACTTCCCAGCTGCCTGTCACTGTTTTGTATTTGTGTTAATGATGCACGTGGTTATGTAGTTTTTTTATTGATACAGGGGAAGTGTATTGGCATTAATCATAATACTGGTTTACTACAGTCCTAATCACAATGCCATTGCTAGACCTTAGTCATTTCTTCTGTATCCCCTAGGGCTTGTTTTTTGCACTTAACGCCAACTAATGTAAGTGGTGTTACAGGTGCCCAGGCTTCAGGGCAAGGCGGCAGTCGCATGGTTACCATGGCAGCCGTGGGGGTCAAAGTTTAACATGTGGACTTGAAGCTTCTGATGTGTAATGTAATCACCCTTTCCAACCTGGGAACCAGTAAGCTCTGCATAGTCACCTACCTATGTAGCTGACCTGATCTTGACCCCTGTCCTGTGCTGGGCTCTGCAGCTTGGTCACGGAAAGGGGGAGGGAGGGATTGAACATGGCGGAATAAGGAAACCCTAACCTTTTGTAGTTGGAATGGATCCTGAGCAGGAAAAATAAACAGCAAGAGTGCACGGCTTCTCAAAAGTTTTTATAAAAATACATTCCGCCCCTCTCCGGAGAGGTGACCCTTGGATGGCGACGTGAATCCCAGCCCCCCTGGGGTTATACGTCAGCTCGCCCCCTTCCCCTTTCCCAATTCCCGCCTCTTCCTTCACCGCTGGATTCCTCCTTCCTGGCCCCTCAAGACATGGCTTTTTCCCAGAATAACCAGTGACATGTTCTGGAATCTACATTATAAGCAGATCCGTATGTTTGGGGCGTATTTACACACAGCCCCATTAATCTTATTTTGAAATGTGAAAATCAGGAACGAATAATATTGATCGTATGACCTAGGAGTGGGGGGGTTTACAATATATTATGGGCTTTGTTCTGATATCAGTTTAAAGTTAACAAAACACATTGCGAAATATGCTGGGCTTTGAAAACAAAGAGAGGAGTTGAAGTCGGTGGCAGGAAGCTCATGAGACGTCTTAATTTGGCTTTCTGCAGTCTTGTTGTTTTAACCCGTTGTTAAATCCCCAAAATACAGATGTCTAGGGATTTCCCGGAGGGACTGGGGGTGGGTTTGTGCTGTATAGCGGTATGGTTTCTATGTGACGCCTTTCTTTGCTAACATGGATAGTCTTGGTGTGGTGGGTCATGGCGGATTCCAGTCATGCGTGGTGTGTTTTTGTTTTCATCTTACCCCCTCGACGTCTACCATGGTTTACTCTTGGCACGCCAGCCAAGTTTTGAGAGATCCACCCATCTCTGATGTCTGTAGTAAACAACACAGGTAACATGCGTGGTAGTTTTTGGCAGTTCTGGGTAATTTCTCCTCAGCCACCTCCCAGATTACACATGAAAGTTTTAGATAATCTTGTGAAGATGACATGGTAAAATGCTCTTGTAAGGTGTCCTGTTATCTGCGTATAGGTTAGATGTATGTTCCCATTGCCTTCTATTCTTCTCTCATAAGTTGTTACTGAGTTTACCCTGTTATTTTGATGATGTGGGGACCATTTGTTGAGTCCCCACAAGGAGGAACTCAATTTTTAAAAACAATCTATGACTGCAATCAAAAAACTAAATATGCCAAAGAGACTTGAATTTTGTTTGGTTACTTATGGTTAAGGTTAGGGCTGGGTAGAAGTTACAGTTGTCATTGTTGTGACAGGGTTTTTCCTATTGAAATGAATGGATGGTCCCCACAAAGATATGAATACAACTCTGTGTAAAGTCATTGTTGGAGTTTACAGATTTCTAGAATTAGCTTACAGAGGTAGTCCACCTTTTTATATGAATTTGTAACCATATGTTCTTGATGTGGTTAATCACTGAAGTATCTGTCATAGTAATATTGATGAACATCATCTCTTTATTAGCAATTTTTTTTTCTGTCAAGTGTTTGATTCTGTGGAAGTTCTTGGCTTTTGAATTGTTGACAGATTTATTTTAACGAATTATGGTTTATGCATCGTTTTCAACTATAAATGTTATGTGAAACCGTGAAGTTGGTAAATGTCCGTGAGTGCATCTTCCTCTGTCCTGATCAGTCTGTGGGTCTCTGGTTATATAGCCATTTGCTTACAAGCCCCCCTCCCCCCTCCCTCCTCCCCCCACCTTAAGTACCCAGTGAGCGTTGTGTGACTTGTGTGCCGCATGCATGTCCCAGCTGCATGGTCTCAGGAGCCCTGGGGAGCACAGGCTGTCTCGTGCTCAGCCACAGGGACACAGCCCATCCATCCGTGTTTCACTTCTCACACACATCATGCAGGACTGGGAGGACTGGGAGGACTGGGGCGGGGAGCTTAATAAGCTGTGAAGTCACGCAGTATCCAGGGTAAACCTCACACCCACATAGTGAAAATGAGCACGGCTGCAGCAAACAGCATTATATCTTCAAACCCTAGTTAAGAGCTGCATCTTGTTGATAAGCTGTATCAAGTTCAGTCTCCACTTCAGCCTGTGCCCACGCTGTGATTTGCTGTGCTGTGAATAAGACTTATTGATGTGCTTTTGAAACATCCAACAGCTCTTGCTCCGAGTAGCGCAATCCAGCCCTTTTTAAATGCAGTGTGCCTCTTAACCATACTTCTGCGGAGCATGATGGCCCGCGCTTGGCCATGCGCTTCGCTGGGTGAGTGTGCTTCGCATTCACCGGAGCACGCTGGAATAGTGCATGAGGAGACCCGAGCAGTGAGCTTCGCTTCTCTAGTTGGTTCAGGGCTGCTCACTTCCCCCCTCGTGTGTCGTCTCGGTGGGTGGGGGGGGGCCGTCGAGCTCCGGCCCCGAGCGTGACAGGAAGCAGCCTTATCTCGCTCTCTCTCCATGTAACAGGTTGAAGAATGGAGCTGGCCAACCATGGTCTTATCCTCCTGCAGCAGCTCAACGCTCAGAGGGAGTTTGGTTTCCTGTGCGACTGCACCGTGGCCATCGGAGACGTGTTCTTCAAAGCACACAAAGCCGTCCTGGCTGCCTTCTCCAACTACTTTAGGATGCTCTTCATCCACCAGGACAGGTAACACCAATGGCCACCTTCACCCCTCTACGCTGTCGCCACGGCTGGGTGTTGCTTTGTTGAAGGGGGTGGATTCATGCACGTGTGTGTGAGTGTGGAAAAAAAAATATAAATGCAAACGAGAGATGAATTTTAAACGTAATGTTTGGATTGCTTGTTGATGACTCTGGTACCTGGGGTGTAAAGGGAGTTGGCCTGAGAAGTGCATTGTGAAGCCGTGATTGACTCTGGCCTTCCGCAGTGACTGTGTACGGCTGAAGCCTGTGGACATCCAGCCCGACATCTTCAGCTACCTCCTCAACCTGATGTACACGGGCAAGCTGGCCCCGCAGCTCATCGACCCGGCGCGCTTGGAGCAAGGCGTGAAGTTCCTGCATGCCTACCCGCTGCTGCAGGAGGCCAGCCAGGCGTCCTTCACCCACACCGAGCACCCGCTGCCGCTGGCTGCGTCCCTCTACGGCATCCAGATCTCGGAGCAGCAGGCCGGCCGGCTGTCCTCGCGGAGCGGGCCGCCCTCGCCCTTCGACCTGGAGCTCCTGGCGGACGGGAAGGGCGCGGCGGGCCCGGAGGCCGGCGTCGGCGCCTACGGGTCCCCCAGAGATGATCCCGACCAGGAGATGCCCGCCGCCGGCCCCGCGGCGGCAGCCACCAACGCCATCCTGCACGTGAAGCCCAGCATCATGAAGAGGGGCGCGCATTTCCGCAAGCACTACACGTGCCACATGTGCGGCTCTCGTTTCACGCAGCGCTGCAACCTCAGGGAGCACCTGCTGCTGCATGCGCCGGCCTCGGCGCCCGCGGCGATGCCCCCTCAGCCAACCGAAGCGGAGGAAACCGGGCGCGACCCCGCCAGCGACGGCGAGCAGCCGCCCCAGCCCACTATGGGCTCGCCCCAGCCCCAGCTTGAGCTCCCCCAGCCCATCGGCGAGATGGGCCAGCCCCAGGCTGAGACGCCCCCCCCTTCGGACATCGCTGACATCGACAACCTAGAGAGCGGCGGGCTGGACCGCGAGGTGAAGCGGCGGCGCTACGAATGCAACACATGCGGCCGCAAGTTCATCCAGAAGAGCCACTGGAGGGAGCACATGTACATCCACACCGGCAAGCCGTACAAGTGCAGCGCCTGTGGGAAGAGCTTCTGCCGCGCCAACCAGGCCGCGCGCCACGTCTGCTTCAGCCAGGACCGGCAGGGCTCCGAGCCCTGCGCCGAGGAGAACGGCCAGCCGGAGGCGCTCTTCCTGGCCGCCGGCCGGCCGTACAAGTGTAACGTGTGCGAGACCACGTTCTCCAGCCCCAACGAGGTCATCAAACACCTCTGCTTCTCCCAGAGCACCCAGGGCTTCCCTGTACTGGACAGCCCCGGCGGCATGCAGGGCGACGAGCTGCCCAAAGATGAAGGTTCCGACTCTTCGAACACCGCGTCCCTCATAACGGCCATCAAAACCGAGGAGATCTTAGTCGAGTAGAACCAGCCAAACAGAGTTAACCTTTTTGTTTAGTTTTTTTTTTGAAGCGAAACATGGTCAGTACTTCCACTAAAATGTAGATTAAATGTGACTTTCAGCAAAGGGCCTTTTCAGCTGAAAACATTTTTTTTGTAGCAAGTTTTTTTTTTTTGATGTGCGCCCCCTAGAGCCAGAAAGAAAAATTGCAAGCACATGCTCAATACCTTAATTTATACAGAACGCTTCATAAACATTGATTTGAATACACAAGGCTGAAGAGCACCTTTTTGGGTTTTGCCTATGAGCTATTTACCAACAAATACTGCTGCAGAATATTACCAAAAAGTACGGTGGAGTTGCCATTTCAGCTGGTGGTTCATCTGTATTTGAACGTATTAGTCATCACCTTACCTCCCTACTAAAACTCGAACCCATTTGCTTGAAACTGAGACCCAGCACCCTACTGTGACAGAACAAAAATCCAATCGCCACCTGTAACGGGTCACGACACTGACACCATCATACATAAACATACTTTCTCAAATGAGATCTCGCTCTCTGCTGTGTGTTGAAACGCTGAGTGTATTGCTGTGCCTCACCCATCTTGTTGGGTTATAGGGTTTTTTTTGGGGGGTGGGTTCGGACGTTAATGATGATCTGCACTAGAATAGTAACACTGCAGTGGAAGGACAATTTATAAGAAAAATCTTTCTAGGTCATTGTACCCCTTGTTTAACAGTGCATTTTCAGAGTAAGATGACTACTGTTACGTACACACTGGTTAAATGCGGTAATTTTAAACCTGGGTAATTTTTACATTAATTTTGTAGAGTTTTATTGAGATGCATTTTGGAATAATCTTTCATTGCCGACAGCAGAGCTTAAAACAAACGAACCAGCGTGTGCCCCTCGCTAGCCGGCGGTCACGGTAAATGCCATTTTTGGAGGCACGCTGCCGTGTTGATGGGAGGAAGTCGACCTGATCACGAGCCCAACTTCCTGTTCTCTCCGCACAGGCCCCATGCCAACATGCATTCTGATGACTGCGCCAATCGCAGGACGTTTCTCTTCGGCCGCTGCAGCGTCCGCTCGGTCTTTCTGGAACTCTGTTACATCGTTTTATTTATTATTATTATTATTATTTTTTTTTTTTTAAAGGATGATCTGAAAGCACACATTTTGTACCATGATCTTGTACTGTGTTGTGCTTCTTGCCAACTTACCCTCTGATCATATGCTCCAGTTCCCGATGCCCATATATTTTTTTGATATACCTTCCTAATTTTATATACAGTACTATATTTACCAGATATATTTTATATTGCTGAAGTTGTATATTGCTTTTATGTAGAAATATGGTTGTCTAATAGAGTAGATGTTTTGTGTAATTTTATTTTTTAAATTCAACGCCCGTGTGTTCACGACGAACAAATATTAGTGCATCCTTGCCGCTGTCAGATGGCGTTTTATGTGCCGTAGTGTTCAGTCCCTTTCACCGCATGCAGGTTTCCGCTGGCGAGAGTGACTGTACCCCGTTTAAGCACTAAAACTGTGGCCAACAGTGTCACGTGAGCAGAGCCCTCTTGGTAAAATGGTAGTGAAATGGAGAAGTGTCCTCATTGGTCGGGTTTTTGGAAAAACACTGTACTTACCTACTGATCTGTGTCTGCCCAATAAGCGGCTTTTCGCCTAGCAAATCTGGTTGTAGTCAGTTGTGGGAGAAGCAAGGGGCGGAGGTAGCTGTCTTCGCTAATCTGCAGTGGGTTTACGTGGCTGGCTGCCTAAACGTGGCCCAGTCTGAGCTCCTAACAATGGAATCGATGAGCACTGAGAAATCAGACAGTTTTCATGTCTCCTCGAAGGAACGTATATTTATTTAATGTAAGAACTCTGTGTGAAGGCATTGTTTAATTGATACTACTGATTGTTTTCATTTTAATATGCTTCCCAGCTTGTGTAACGTTTCTTATCCTATCTGTTGGTTCAGGGGAGTGAAAATGAGCCTTATGTCTGTGTGTGATCAGACAAATAGTTTTTCACGGGCAGGAATTTCTCATCAATGTTTTTTTTTTCCTGGACTTATTTATGCAACATTTGTAATTTCCTTTTCAGAGTCTTTGATACGCACAGGTCAGGCAGGACGAGCCACCAGCACTCTGACCCGAAGTCTGAAAGCAGTCGGGAAGCCCGCCGCGGTCTGTGATCTCAGGAATGTGCACCGTCTCCTTTGTTTCCATGGTGAAGAATGGAAGTCAATAAATTTTTAAAAAATCAGAAATGATGAGTCGTTAAATACTACATTAATGTGGTGGTGGTGATGTGGGGGGTTATTTATTGATTGTCCAGCCACTGGCTTTTATCCTAACATATGGTGGACAGTGCTTTGGGGGTGGGGCACGATGGTAAAGATTCAGATTCCAGATTTGTCATGACAGCTGGGTGGAAGGTTAGGGGGGAGATGGGATTTTACTGAGCCCGGGATACATGTGCATGGTTTGGGATGCATCCTATGAATCCAAGCATACTGTGCAGGAAATGTATTTGGGTCCAACCTTCCGTTTGCCATCTATATGTACTAATGTAAGGGTTTGGAAACACCTGCGATGCCCATTTGGAAGGGATGGTCATGCCATGGACCACAATGAACTCTGTGCCAAAGGGTTCTGTAAGGGTAAGTTTATTGGAAGGAAGTTTTAGACATAATTTTCGTATTCATATTAACAGCATGTAAATATAAAAAGACAGGATTTAATTTCATGCTTGTTATATATCTCACGTTTAAGAGTTACTCGATGTTATTACAATGTGATTTAAGGTATAGAGGTATACAGTTTGTACAAAGGTTACCAGGTTCACATTTAATTTGTTACAAAAAGCTCAGAGTGGAGTGAGGGAAGTGGAATGCGGGGGGGGGAGCGGAGGAGGCTGGAGCGGGTTGCTGTGGCTTTTAGGGCGACCGGGGGCAGGTCACCTAGCTGAACAGTTAGAAAACTAATGACGGCATCGTTCTGATTCAGTGTCGGGCCCAATCTGCATAGTGTTCTCTGCTACAACTTTTATTAAACTTGCGACCAGAACAATAACTAGCACAGAGATGGTGCTCCCCGCTATCTTTGTTCAGCCTGCTAGCGGCATCGTCTATCTTCGTCCTCGTTCAAAAGCTTAGCCAGGTGCTAGATGCAACCTCCCGAAACCCATGACATAACAGTCCGATTCGCTTATGAGCTCCAAACCCTGCGATTTGTAGCCGATGACTGTCAAAAATGCAGCCTGTGACGTGGGAGGGGTGTATTTGGGATCTCCTGTGAGCTTCTAACCTCGATGGTGTGGGAGATGACATGAGACACATTTGCCTGTGCAAGGTATGAACAGATTCCTAACGTCCATCCTTTAATGCATGCCGTGACTATGCGCTATCCTGTCTAAAAACCTGCAGCAAGGTCTTTCTGTCATGTCACCATTAGGGGGCACAAAAGCACCACACATTTCCAGTGTGACGCAAAGCTTGCATGCCAAATACAGACAATGCTGTTTTGAGAACGATCGCCCAGCTACGTCTGTAATCCCCCATATAAAATGCCTGGACTCACCTGCAGTCTGGAGTGCAGTGTTCACTGTACACGAGCCTCAACCGGCTGCAGACATCAACGTGATCTGTGCACCCATGCAGTTTGGTCCACTACATTTTTCAGCAACGTAGTGTTTTCAGTGTCTCGCTCACTAAGCTTAATCTTTAAACATACCCCTTCACATTATTGAAACAATGCTAAACTACACTTCCGAGTCCTCTGATGTGCACATATATCTACATGGATTGTTTATTTTTTTCTAAAAAACCTTTAAAGAGGATGGTGTACATTAAAATCTTTATAGCAAGAATAACGATTTTTTTTTCTATACTCTATATTTTCTACCGTGTCGCGCTATCGGCAAGGAAATAAACACTCTCTGAATTTGACGTACTACTTTACAGAGAGCAGGCGCTAGCATTTCAGCAGCAGGGCGAACCTACAGCAGACTGGATGGATCAGAAGATGCCAGAGGGAAGCTGCTGACGTTCACAGAACAGTTCATGCACACGGTCCACACCGTCGCCGGGGAACGCTGCCGCTCAGAGGCGGCGCTCTCTTCACATTGGTCTCAGGGTTCGTTCTTTGTTTTTTTTTTGTATTTCAAAATCAAGTTATTGGAAAGCACACTTCTGTACCATGAAGCTTCAGTGAGAAAACAGAAAATACCTTTACGTTCATAAAGCAGCAGAGGAGAGCTTTGGGAATCGTTGTCAAAATAATATAAATACAAAAACAGAGATGGGAGTGTCAGCTTAGTTCAGATATAAATACAATATACAAGAAAGTGCCCCCCCCCCCCCTGCTCTGGAAACATACAGACGTGTTTCACGACTCTCCTCATGGGACAGTTGTAGCAACGCAAGCAGATGGGGCAGCGGAATTGGGTGGAGTGGGATTTTGAGGAGGGGGGTGTCACGGTAGGCATACATTACATTTGTTCACTAGCTGAGAATAGCGTCAGGCTGGGCTGGGGTTGGACTGCGTAGGGCTGTGGGTGGAGCTATTGGTGGAGCCCCCTGAGTGGGCAAACAGGCAGGGAGACAGAGCAGCTGTGTGTGTGTGGGCGGGGGTGTCACTCGCTCAGTTGCTGGCACGGCAGAGCCCAGTGTCAGTGCATATATCCAGAACCGGCTCGCGGTTCCCCTTTGGACCCTCCTCTCTTGCAGGGAATCGCTTCTCCGGGCCGGCCTACCGAGAGACAGGGGAAGAGGGCAAGGGGGTGCAAAAGAAGATGGAAAAAAAAACATGAAAACATCAGCATGTCTGTTCCGAAGCTATGCGCGTTGTGCGCGTCGCAGTGAAAGATGCAGCAAAGCATGCGTGGAGTTCCACGGGAAACACACGCTGTGGCTGGCGCCCAGGGGACATCCGTATGTGTGAAAGCTCGGGCCTCACTGCGGCGGCATCAAGAACAGGCTGCTGACTCATGCCTCCGCCCCCCAGCAGGGGGAGGAGAGACGCACAGGCGCAGACCGGCCAGTCCTGCGCATCCGCCAGTCTGCTGCAGTGCTGCATTCGCATTCGTCAAACATGCATCAGCGGCCCCCTACCCTCTATACGTCACTGCGGACAGGTCTAGCATCTTTATTCCCCTCCTGTGTTTACAAACACAGAACCACCCCCACCCGCCACCTGCATAGTTCTCTCTTGCAAGCAAGCTGAGCTTTTCTGGGCAGCACGTTACACAACCCCCCCCCCCCTTCACCTGACTGCTGAAGGTGACACAACAGCATCTCTCCCTGCTTGTCCTTGCCTCTGACCATCTCCTCGCAAGGTCTGACAAATGGTGGAGCGCAGACGCCAGAGGCAGAGGAGGGACGATCAGTCTTTTGGCACAACTACACCTGCCTTCACGTGTTCTCCATCAGCGTTGACTACGTGGCCAAGTGCCAAATTCCCGCTTTGAAATCCTGGGGCCCGTAAATACCTGTGCCTTGGACAAAAGCTTTTTCATCTGACTGGCCTGCTAGGTCCTTTTAATAAAGGACCATTGATGCTTAACGGCAGCGTGCGGAGACTGGATGGATGGGTTCTGTGAGGTACTTCTCTAAACACACATGCATAACGTTGCAAATAACATCTTCTCCACCATAAAACCCAACAGTGTGAATCAAAATTTAGAAGCTTAAAAGTATATTTCTAAACGTGACACACAATCAGCCCCTTACTATTTCATGATGTGGCGGTCTGCTCCGACGACACAGGCTGCAGCTCGCTGGCCTTCTCCAGGATCACTGCTCCGGCGACCTCCAAGGCACCGCTGATGGCCGTCTGTCCCATGGTCTTCTCTGCCTCCACAGAGTCGGCCTCTGTGGCTGATGGACATCCCGTGGATGCGTCCTGGGCCTTTGCCTCGGTTTCTGTATCACTTGCCTTGGGATCTCCTGTCTCTGTGGCCATGCCATCCTCAGCAGGGGTTTCTTGTGATTCCAGCTCTCCACTCACCGTCCCATCGGCATGAACTTCCACACACACCTTGGGAACTGCGGTCTCCGCATCCTGACTGAGAACAGAAACTGCGTCGTCCTTTCCACTCAACTCAGCGGCACCCTGAGTCAGATCCTCCTCTGCTTGTTTCTGCTCTTCTTCATTGATGGGCTCCACCTCTGTCTGCTCTGTTGTTTCTGCTTTGACTGTGCCGGGGACTTGCGCATCTTCATGCTGTACCTCCTCCTGTAGGACAGTCTCTGATGCTTGGTCATCTTGACATGTCATATCTGCTACCCTGCTTTGTTCCTGTGATTCTGCTTCTACTTCATGAACTTCATCTTTGCTTTTTTCCTCCTCTATGACAGCAGTAGCCTCCTCTTGACCCTCTTCTTTTCCTTTTACAACTTCTTGGGTTGCCATACTTTCATCTTTGCCCTCTGCATGTTCCTCTTGAGTTTGTGTCTCAATTTCTTGAGCTGTCACATCTATTTCCTGTTTGTTTTCCTCTGAAGGCTTGACAGAAATATCTTCCTGATGAATCTCCGCTAGGACTGCAGAGCTTTCCGTGGCTTCAGATTGACTAACTTCGGTTGTTTCCACTTGGACAGCTTCTTGGACGGTCTCAGGGAGAATAGGCTCTTTGGGTTCCTCTGTTTCTTCTTTGACCTCTTTCTCACCTGATGCCTCTTCCTCTGCTTTTGAACTCCCTGGCACCATTTCCTGTCCCTCCTCTTGTTCAGCGATCCCTGATTCACTTTCCTGCTTTGACAGGTCATCCAATGCATTCTTGCTGGCCACCTCAGCATCAGAGGTGCTACCCGCTTCAACATGTTCCACTTCGTTTTTCTGCTCTGTTTGCATCACTTCCAGGTCCACCTTCTGGGTCACCACCTGAGTTACGGCATCACTGTCCTCAGCAGTAATTCCTGCATCCTTTACCTGCTCCATTTTCAAGTCGACATTCTGGATGACCGCCTCAGCAACAACTGTGCTGCCCTCTTTTACAGTTTCCGCTTCCTGCATCTGCTCTGCCGGCATTTCTTTTAGTTCCTCTTCAATCGCACTGACATCTTCAGCTGTGGTACTGATTCTGATTGGAGCCACGTCTGTCGCCACTCCAAGAGCTGCTTCCACAATTGGGATTTCTGTGCTCGTCACACTAACATGAACCTCACGATAGCTTTCCAGCACCACCTCATCCTTGACCTCTGCCATCTCCGAAGGAACGGCCTCAGACGGTGGTTGAATGACACAGGTTGTCTCGTTAGAGGCTAACAGTTCAGCTGTTGGTGCTACCACAGCAATAGGAGCCTCCTTGATATCTGAGATTTCACCAGTAGGGGGCTCTGGCACTGAAACAGTCACTTCCTGTATCACGCACTGGTTCACTACATCTAATGGAGTAACCTCTGCCTCAGCAACATCCTCCTTAATGGCTTCAATTTCCTGCACTGCATCAGCCTTCACAAGAGAGACTTCAGTAATGTGGGCGGTATGGGCACTGAGAGATTCTTCTATCGTTGTATCTAGTGGGCCTTCTGTCTCAGTTTTGGGTGTGTTTTCTGCTACTACTGGCTCCTCAAGAACTTCAGACGCGCCCTGTACTAAATTGACCAAAGCTACCTTAACGGGTTTCGGTTCTTCCAGCATATCTGCATGTTCATGATCTGGCATATGTTTAACCTCCCCCATTAATATAACTTCAGTGTCTTGAATCCCCTTGACAGTTTCTACCTGTACTTCCACCCATTGTGCAGTCTCCTCTGCATCAGACATTGGCTTTGGTTCTCTTGCTTCTGTTTTGAGCTCCTGGACTTCAGCCACAAACAAGCAATCTTCTCTAACCGCCATTACTTCAGATTTCTCCGCTTTCTCCTCAACAACCACTTCTGTGGATATAGCCTCGCCGACTTCAGTGATGCTCTCCACAGACGCCTGCAGCGTCGTCTCCTCCGCAGACTCAATTTCTTGAGAGCTAAGGCCAGTGCAGATAGCAGTAGCTTCAGATTTTGCATGCAATTCTAGGATAACAGCTTCATCATTCGTAACAGACTCCAAGACTTGTGGAGTAACTGAAACAGCAACAGAGTCCTGTTGTAAGTCTGTCATTGTCAAGGACTGGGCATTTTCTGTGTGGGTTATAGTCTGCACTGCTTCCAGCAGTATGGCTTCTGTCTTATCCATATCATATTCTGCCTGCACTGGAGTTGTGTCACCAGATGTACCAGGGGATTCTGTGAGTCTGGACACTGCTGAAACCATTTCTGTTGTTTCTTCTGTGAAGGACACTTCAGGCACCTGTTCTACAGCTGTTGTGACCTCGGAAGTTAATTCCACAATGTCCTCAGCTATGGTGTCATCACGGGAAGCTTCCTCGGCAGTGGATTTGGGTGTGGCTATGGTGTCCCCTTCTTCTGGTATATCACTTAGTGGCTGTTTGATTATGCATTCTGTTGTTTCTTGAATGTCCGCCACAGCTGTTGGCGATATCCAGGATGGTAGTCGTTCTTCAGCATCAGCCACAGCTTTGACCTGAGGTCCAGTGATTGGTACGGCATCGATGGTTTTCTCTCCCTCAGATTCTGGAACTGTGGTCTCTTGTTTTGATTCTTCAGCCTCAGCAGTGCTGACTGGCATTTCTGTAGCTGCGACAGTGTCCTTTGAAGCAATATTATCTTGCTCAACTTGTTCAGAGTCATATTCTGATAACGGGACCACAGCAGGAGTGTCAGAGTCCTCCTCGGCTGAACCCAAAGATTTCCCTGCCTCGTCGGACGAGACCTGCTCTTGCTTTCCATCCGATTTCTTTTTCCTTCGCCCAGGGATCAGCTTTTTAAGGGAGAAGGAGGATTCCTCCTTGGGAATTTCACTGTCGGAGATTTGCTCAGAGGTTGTA
The DNA here is from genome assembly GCA_015164015.2 of Brevimyrus niger. Classification (NCBI taxonomy): domain Eukaryota; kingdom Metazoa; phylum Chordata; class Actinopteri; order Osteoglossiformes; family Mormyridae; genus Brevimyrus; species Brevimyrus niger. Next base: position 20,417,270 of record JAABNY020000038.1, read on the forward strand.
CCAGCAGTGGCCTCCTCAGCCTTGTCCTCTGCCTTCACTTTGCGTCGTGGGGTAACAAACCTTTTCAGTGACTCCCACGTTGAGACTCCATCTCCTTCCGATGGACTCCCAGCCTGTTCAGGGGATGACGTCAAATTTTCATGATCTGCCTCTTGAGAACTTCCAAGCAGTGCTTCTGCAGTCTTTGGCTGTTCTTCCTCTATTCTCTGAGTCTCGTCATCTGAGTCAGAGGTCTTTCTGGCCCTCTTTTTGGAAGATCCAACACAAATCAAGGCTTCCCAAGACACAGATGTATCCATCTTCTTTTTTGGTTCTTCTGCGCAGGGTTCGGTCTTCTGCTCCTCCTCAGCAGGTTTTTGCTCTTCTTGCTTTTCAACAAAGACAGCACTCTCTGTGGAGGACAACGTTGCAGACTTGGGCTTCTCAGGAGCATCATCTTCGCTGTCCGATGACTTTTTGACACGTTTTTTTGGTGTCACCAACTTCTTGAAGGAGGCCCATTGAAGAATGCCGTCTTTTTTCTTATCTCCTTCACCTTCGTTTTCAGGAGCCATTTCTGTTTGTCCAGGCTCCCCAATGGCGTGCTCTACTGACTCCTCTGGAGAGGAAGGGGAGCTTTCTCCTTTCTGTCCTTCGGCAGATTCACAGGATGACTGAAGCTGTTCAGAAACATGCTCCCCAGATTCTGTCAGCTTGGCCTCAGCTTCTTTCTTTACTTTCTGTTTTTTGGAGGAAAGTTTCTTTAATCCGGACCCCGTGAGGAGTTTTTTCAACGGGCTTCCCTGGGCCTTGTTTTTTTCTTGGGAGGATAGGAGTTCTGCTTCCGTTGTGATTGCAGCGGGGACTTCTGCAGAAAGGACCTCCTCCTGATTTGCCTGACCTTCAGCAGAACTTTCAACCTTTGCCTCCGTAGATGTGACATCGGCAGCACCCTCAGCTGGCAACGATTCTGCAACCTCTTCCGGGCTGGTCTGAGGAGAACCAGCTTCCACATTAATCTCTGCTTTGATCTCATCCTCCTTTTGTTCCACCACAGCATCTGGAGCTTCTGGGGGGAGTTCGGCCTTGCTTTCCTCTGCGCTGGTCGACTCTGTCTGTTGAGCTTCGGCCATTGTCTCCTCGATGGTTTCCTCTCCTTCTTTGGGGGATTCGGTTGTTTCCTCGGCCGTCTCCTTGATTTCCTCCTGGATGGCCACTTCCTTCTGGAGCTCCTCTTCTTTGGTCTTCTTGAAACTCGTCTTCTTCCGCAAATTGGAGAAGATGCCCTGCGTGAAGAATCTCTTCAGTGGGGACTGTGTTTCCTGGACTGTAGGGCTGGTCTGGGACTCAGTTGGGGCTTCGCTCTCTTTCTCAGAAGTGACGTCCTCGGTGGGTCCCTCTGTCTCAGCAGCCTGCTCCTCATTATCTGTGGTTAACTTCTCTGTGGTCTCCTCAGCTGCGGGAGATTCAGCTCCCGCTTCCTCGGCTTGAGGCTCCTCAAGTGTCTCCTTCTTCTCCTCCGGCTGGATTTCTTCAGTAGCGCCTTTCTCAGTGGATTCTTCCCCAGCACCTTCCTTCTTGTCTTCCTCAACAATGCCGTTCTCCTTGGAAGCTTCGATGAGCCCCTTCTCTTTCGGCTCCTCGGTAGGGGCCTCCTCAGTAACATCAGAAGCACTGGCCTCGCCTTCCTCCTTTTTTACCGTCAGCAGCTGCACGGGGTCATTCTTCTCATTCTTGTCTTTTTTCAAGGTGACCTTGAACCCAACAAACCGGAAGATCTTCTTGAATCCCACCTCATTCGTTTCACTCGACTTCTCCTCGTCTCCTACCTTGTCCACCGAGGTCAGCTCATCTGTTCCGGCCGATTCCTCCTCCTGCTTCTTTACCTCTACTTGTGGATCTGCCTCCCCTTTCAGCTCCTCCATATTTTCCGCCGCATCCTCCTTCTCCGTCTCGGCGTCTGCCTGACCAACTGCAACAAAATAAAAAGAAAGATACATTCAAAACTGTATATTTTTTCCATGAATTAAATAATTTTAAATTAAATAAAAGTATTGGTTTTATTTTTTTCCTGCTGTCACACATCATCACAAGTCACACTATATAGCTTACTTGTTCTTCCTCACTTCCTTACTAAGCGTATTAATTTTCTTCGGTCTGAATGCGGAATGGAGCCATTTGCGTTTCTTTATTCCTTTTGTTCTGACTGGTAGAGTGGGAAAGGTAACTGCAGGGGCTACAGGAACTGTGGTCTGCTATACCCAGCAGTCCCGAGCTGCTAAAATTTTCATGAGCTGAAGCTGCACTATTTCATGTTTGCTTTTTCCACTTTTAAGCCATTCCCACACCCAGCTTCTGACCCGCTCGTGTGCATGCAGGCACACAGGCTGATTTCATACTGAGCAGAACTCTGGGCAAAACCCATCTGGTCCTGAGAACAGCACTGTGACTATTGCACAATATGCATCTCCGCTACATTTCTGCTGGTTGTAAAGAGCTGCAATGAAGGAGTAAAAGTCAAAACAGTGGTACTCAAAGGCAATATGTAAAAGGTGCATATCAATAATGCCATAAACCATTGACCATGTCCATATATGATAATATTTTGGAAAGGGGTAATAGGAGTCTGATTAATCTGATTATTATTTAGTCTGATCTAGTAAAAATAGTGGTTTGATTGAGGCAAGGGGGTGGGCGAGGAGGGTGAAGCATAAGACGATTGACAGCGGGGTTTGTAGGTTACACTGTTAGGCCCTGTGCTCCCCACCCCTCATCCCCACAGAACAAGGAAACACTCACATCTGGGTCTCTATCTGAGTTCCCACGACGACCAGCCCCCACCCCTACCTCTGACTCCCCCCCCCACCCCGCCCAAACATACAAATTCCAAGAATTCCACAATTACAAATTCCCCGAATATCACCTTACACATCCTTAATCTCCCACCAATTACCAATTCGCAAACTGGTCTATCACTCGACTGACTATGAAGCTATGGCCACATAATTAACACCTAACCATATTCACTATTTCCCTTTTGTGTAGCATTTAACCCTATAGGACCCTTTGTGTGATTTTGCACAATGGCACTCACCACACTGCACTTAAATTTCCTCAGCCTTAACCTGAAAAGCAACCGAAATAAAACCTTTCTTATTAAGAAAATACTGATCTGAGAGGTTCTGTGCAAACAGCAAATTGTGTATTTCATTTATAATTGAAATCAATGAGTGATGTTCAAACAGTGTAATTCCTGAAATCTTTGTTTAAGTCTCACACCTACAACTCAAAGCACTATCTGGTACTGCAGCTCTGGTTCCATAATTTAATTATCTGTCTAAATTTATAATTTGAACTTTCATAACCTATACAAACATCAGCAGACAAGAACTGCACAAATAAGTGTTTGGTTTCCTTCTTGCGAAATGTGACATTAAACTTCCAGATCGGCTAGGTAACCTAGTGAACCAGCTAAGGTTAATAGGTGTTAGGTACCCTGGTCACATGGTGCGGCAGCTTTTTGTCTTTAGGCGCTTTTGAATTATTCTCAGAAAGCAGCTCAGTGGTTTGACTGACAGGGCGCAGACGGGTGGTTAAGCCTCAGCAAAACATCCAGGCAAACTAACAATTAAAGTCATGGAGCTGTAAGCTCTGTGGATAAACAAACTGGAGGACTGAACCATACGAGGACCACTGGCATTCTGTAATGAATCCCCTCGGCTCTGTCGCAGACCCCCGCATCACAGCTGCAGGCGCCACTGTCCTACCCCTGCCCCCCACAACACAGATACAGTTGTCCTGTGTGCTTGTTCTTGGCCCAGTCAGTTCTCAAGTCCAACCATGAGTATCAGAACCAGGGGTGGACCACAGCTGTCCCATGGCCGGGTTATTGCAGACCACGATTAAAAAAAAAAAAACTTTGTGGGACACACTTAAAAGAGCTATGAGGCAGCCCCCTCCCCACAGGCATCTACTAGACGCCCGAGTGTAACCAAAGCAGGACCCCGCCCCTCAAGCACCCCCTTGCAAGCCGTAGTCACTCTTACACATACTTGCCATTATCAAGATAGTTGTTACTTTGTCATGCCAGGCCATTGAAAGGCAAACCGCCGAACACAAACTAAAGAAGCCAGACTATAAAACAAGCAAACAGCACTTTGAAGAGATAAGGAGGTGCTTTGACCTGGATGGTAAATCTGAATAGCGAGGGGCTCATTAACTCGTAGTTTTATGGACCGTGGAGTTGATATTTATTATGAGGGAAACGACAGCAGTTTCTTTTAGGGGGGAATTCCTGCCCCGACGTTAGTACAACTGTGAGCAACAGCTGGCGACACGAACGAGGACTGAACAGGATTGGGCGACAGAGCGAACATGCCGATCGGGCGAGGAGTAGGATCACCAGAGGTTCCAGAAAACCACTACTATAGTGAGGCGTGTGCGTCTCGAGACGTCCCCAGAGCCCCATGCCGTTTTTTTCTGCCTCTGGCTGTCCTGAAGGGACCCACTTGGGCAGGTCTGCTCAGTTAGGTGTGGTCCCGAGAAGTGTCATCACTCTAGACTTGTTTACAGAAGACGTTTTAATTTCATTACCATACGGAGCTTCCATTTTGCCTGTTTGTACCGCTAGATGATTATGAATGAATGCTAACAAAGGCTTGGCGTTAGCCGATCATAAACACAGCCACAATGGGAGCCTCCCTCCCGCGCACGGCGGCTCCCCGATTCGATTAGGATTACGTCGCTATTTCACAATCAATTACACATTCAGCACTGCCCTCGCCAACTGGCAAGCAGGCGGTTCCCCAGAGACCAGGCAGGCCGAACATGGTCTTTAGATGTTGTCGTCATTAATGGCTGATTTAAGATGGCAGTAAAAAAAAAAAAAACAAGTTGTTGTTAAACATCATCCATCATCAGAGTGGGACCATAACTTTGATGAGCGGGTTTAAGATGTGCGCTCTCTTGCTGTGTAACGGCACGCTTTACTCCCCACATTTCAGTACATACACAGGTTTGTATTGTCAGCTGAGTGACAATAATGACTTAATAATGACTTAAAATTTAAAAAGTGAAGTAAAATGGGTTACAGCTTTGCCAAGTATCATATCTAGTGTGGGAATAATGACATTAGATATATGTTATATGTAGGGAAGCAGTAACCCATTTAATTTAACTTTTTTGATAATTATTGTGTTTATATATAATATGCAGCATTTGTAGAAGAAGCACATAGAGTTGCCGTAAAGGGCTGTAAATGCACAATGACAAAAAAGATATTCTCTTCTAATAATATATTCCATGGGGATGCAAAGTTTAGTGACTTTCCATGGTCGCAAAGCCTTAGACGAATAGTCCTAAAACTGAAAACTATTTAAAAAGTACATCAAGTCTCCCTGAGAAACTACACTGATAAATCAAAGGGGCTGCGGAGAATCAGAGGAGCAGCAGAGATATAGAGGAGAGGAGCTGTAAAGCATTTCTATAAACCACACCCTGAAGCCACCAAAGTCTACAGCTGCTTCATACCGGCTGCAGTTTTTAGGGTTACAACTTGGCCCTTCTTTAAAGTACTTGGTGACTATATATAAAGCTTATGCCAAACTTACACTGGACATGATAATCACAGCAAACATCTGCTCACTAAACTTTAGCATCTCCTTGTTCCGGCAGCGAGCGCATCCCAGTGCTATCAAACCAGTGCTATCAAACCATCTCTTACCTGTGAGAGTTATTGTCCCCAGCATTGATAAATAAAAGTTTCTTCCTCCCAACAGTCAGTGGAAAAGAAGAAAAATGCAAAGTATTCTTTTTTTTAATGAAAGCTCTCTGCTAAGGATCTCAGCTTCCAGCGGTGTGCTCCTCCAGCTGTGCTCCTCCTCGTCGTCCCTGCTCACGTCAGGCTCCGCTTTGTGGCGTACAGGGTGGAGGGTTAGCGGCGAGCTTGTGCAGCGGCCAGCGACAGGCTCTGCTTGTGAGGGAACAGCCACCTACTGCAGCTTTTCAACTGCCCCACTGACATACATGCCATTAGTGGGGGTTCCCTCCCCCCCCACAGCACCCCACCCCCGTCCGCCCCCTGTTGGTTTCAGCTGCTC
>JAABNY020000038.1:20443837-20458340 GCA_015164015.2 Brevimyrus niger
CCCCTAATTGCGCTCTAATTGCTGTTTTTTGCATTTATTCTCTACAGTTCACTTACCCCCATGACTAAAAGATGATCTCATTAGGTTGGGCAACAAGGAACGCAATCCGGAGACAGCTCATCCTCAAATTTACCGCCCCCCCCTGCTGCCAAAGTGGGGGTTTGGGGAGGGTGGGGGTTCTGTCAGCAGGTCATAAGAGAGGGGAAACAAGCTATAGTTTCTTCCCGTTGCTTTCCTACTGGTGCTAAAAGGGCAACAACACAGCAATGGCTGATGGCCCACAAGGGACACAGGCTACCTGAATGGTCATAGCAGGCTGATTAAACGCTGCCCGAATAAGCTGATAACTGCAAAGATGACAGTGAGATCTGGGCAGAAGATCAACTCCACAACAGTAGGATCTTTTCCTTCCCCATAGCATAGGGCATTTATTTTATCCCCGATACTTTATAAGGTATGCCATCATGGTAATCAGTTATTAGCTTCATGCTAATTCAGGAACAGGAATTTCCACAAATATCATGAAGTCTTGAGAAAAATCATTGTGCTTCTATTTCTTGGCTTGACGTCATGGACGGTTGCTATTGAACCTGAGGCACGGTGACTGGGTGCCATCAGCTTACCTGAGGACAGGTGCGAAGCGCCAAACGGTGGGGGTGGGGGAACGCTCCACCCCCTGCAGCCCTTTACATTGCTGTCTATTCAACGTGACCTGGACAGATTTCACTTTCAGAACCAAATGGTCACATCAGTCCCGCTTTATTCCTGGTCCCGGACACAATATCCCCATTGATCCATCATTTTGTCACCCTTGTTAGGCCCCAAAGGCCACCCCCCTTCATCCCACAATCCCCCCCCCCCTCATAGGCTGGTGAGAGGCCCCCAGCCTCTGGCTTCCTGTCCCAGCCTGCTCCGCTCACGCCGCCCCCTTCTGCCCAGGGGGCTGTCCGACATGCCCGCCCTCAATGGGCTCTCTGTTTGCGTGCAGCCAGCACCCTAGTGGGCCTCCGTCCCCTGCCACAGGTTCGGGCTGGTCCTCAAAGCACTCTGGGCCTATTATGTAAACCGCAACTCCCTTACATAAGGTTACTCTGCCCATCCAGGGAGTCCGTTGTGCCTGATGGGAAGACGATGCGTACTCTCGACACACACTCAACTGCGCAGCCATTAAGAAGAAAGCAAATGACCAATCAATCAGAACCAAGCCCTGATGTGTCTTCAGAAAAAAAAATTGTCCATTATGCATCTCTATCCAATAAAGGGAATTGTTTCTGTTCAGTGCTACTCTACAAGTGATAAAAGTGGAGTTCAACGTCATTGGCCAAAGCAAGAGTCACCTTCCAATCTCGAACGAAGAGAGAGGGTGCCGCAGTTAACGGGGGGGGGACACTTTACCCACAACCTGTGGTGTCCCCAAGAGCCAAAGCGGTCCCCAGGCAGACGGGACAGGTAAGTGGGGCCCTCTAAATCGCACCATCCAAGAGTGCTGCACTGCATTGCCACTGACCTACTTTCCGACGGCGAGAGGGGAATTTCTTGCATTCCTCAGTCCGCCGGAGAGGATGTTTATCGGCTGCATCTCCAACGAAGGGCTCCACGGCTCAGCGGCCATGCTAACGCTTTCGCTGCTGGGTTCATGCCCAGGACCCAGGGCCCGGACTGCCTCAGCCAGGATCAGAACTGCCAGGGTGTGGGCCTCACTTCCGCACGGCCTCCAGCTACAGGGGTCAACCCTAAGTGCGTCGATAAAACAGCACTTCTGGGGCCTTGGAAATAACAGTGTTTTTAACACCACTAATGGGGAAAAAATCCCACAAATTCAGATACGCTGAGTGATTTCACATTCATTTCATAACTCATTTACAGTGCAACACAGTTAAATACTAACAATGACTTCATAATTCATCATATGTAACATAATATTACTTATTAACATCTTTAAATTAGCGGGACCAGAATGTGAATCGCTGAGCCTCTGACAATCTGGCAGCGACAGACCCAAACAGGGACAGGACAGGAGAGTTGGGAATAGCTTCCATTTCCCAGAACTTGACAGCATGATTGTTTCCAAAGCAGTTTTTCCCAATCAGCTCCTAGGAGACCCACAGTCAGTCCCTCCCATCGAGCTCTACGACTCTACGATCAGCACCTCAGCGTAACACAGATGAAGGATTCAAGAATATCCTGTGCTTATGTGTTCTACCCATCAACTGAACTGTCGCTGTGGGGAATCCTGCATAAATGAACCGCAAGTCATGTGACTTCCAGCATAAGTGAGCTACAAATCATGTGACCTCCTGTACACATTACATACGTCCAACACGACTTGCTGACCCATGCGATCCCAAGGTATTGGGAGGGAACAAAAATGTGGACCGTCTGGGGGCCCCCGAGGACGGGTTTGAGAAACATTGCTTTAAGCCACGCCCATCCGATCGATCACTATGACACTAGCTCATTAGAAGGCCTGGCAGAAGTAATAACTGTATTATGGCAGAATTGGATTAACACTCCTACTAATCATTAATCTAAATGATTACTGGCCCTGTGTAAGATAAACACCTGCACTGGACCAGGCTGTTCCATGGTCCCAACACATCATCCATAAAAAAAAACTATAACCTTAATTAGAAACACCCACCTTGCAATTGGCACCAAAGTCACAACTTTGGCACACAAAAATATTTAATATTCGGCATCAGGCAGTACATTCCATGGTGAATCACTCCAGTTGCAATGAAAGATAAAACATTATAAAAGCAAAAAGTTCCTATAACAGACACTATTTTCTATGATCAGTGTTCCAGAGTAGAGTCATGGTGAGCTTGGAGTCTACAACAGGAAGCACAGATCTGAATACATACTAGGGCAGCATTTCCCAATCCGGTCCTTGGGGACCCACAGCTGGGCCACGTTTTTTTCCTTCCAAGCTCCCTGCCAGACAGCCCACATTTTTGTTCCCTCCAAGCTCCCTGCCAGACAGTGTACATTTTTGCTCCCTCTGAGCTCCCTGTCAGACAGTGTACATTTTTGCTGCCTCCGAACTACCTGCCAGACAGCGCACCATTTTGCTCCCACCGAGCTCCCTGCCAGACAGTGTACATTTTCGCTCCCTCTGACCTCCATGCCAGACAGTCCACATTTTTGCTCCCACCGAGCTCACTGCCAGACAGTCTACATTTATGCATATATTTCTGCAATCCTGATGGGCAAAGCTGCAGATAATTTAGAGACATCAACACACTTAAAACACATGCCTTTGCTGCTGAAGGAAGCTGGAATATTGAAAGAAAGCCCACAAAAACTTCCAGGGGAGGGGAGCCAATCAACCCAACAGCCCCAGAGGCATGAGACTGTCCACGGACCCACAAGGTCACCCTTAAAAAACACATCGGTGTTACTCGGAAAGCAAGAATCGAGCAAAGGAGACTAAGGGGGGACATGGTCCAGGTATATAAGATTCTAACAGGTCTGGATGCTGTTCAGCCAAATGGCTATTTCAATATTAGTTTAAATACTAGAACTCACTGCCATTTTAATATAAATTCTGGATGCACTTCTTTATACAGCGTGTAGTTGGAGTATGGAATAGTCTTCCTGCTAGTGTAGTGAAAGCTAAAACCCTGGGTTCCTTCAAGTCAGAGCTAGATAAGATTTTAACATTAATGTTCTTTTAATTACATTCCTGTGTACTAATGCTCAGAATTATAAGTTTAGCAATACAGTAACAAAGAAGCTTTTTTGTCCAGAATAAACTGTTCCTTTTCTCTGTAAACTGTAAAATATCGCTTGAAAAATGTTTATTTCTGTAACGGGCTGGAATTAATTCTTGGCCACAACCTGGTATCAATGGTGCTATTTTTCCAAGTTAAGGCCATGGTTTCAATTCTAATATGCAAATGCAATTCTTGTCACTTAAGATAACATTTCTGAATACATCCACGCTCCGAATGCTTATCCTGATTAGGGTTACGAGGGTGAAACAGCCCATGCCAGGCTGCACCGGGCACAATGTTGGGTTACACACTGGACTGACTGCCAGCCCGTCTCAGGAAACACACACGCACACAAGCACAAGCAATTCAGAGGCACAAATTAGCCTAATGGCATCACTCCAGACAGCGGGAGGAAACCACTTCACCCAGAGGAAGGCTGTGACTGGCGGTGAAAATTTTCTGGGAACTTTCTGCAAACTTAAAGCATCTACCCTTATTGTGTTTTACAGCAGAGGCTCTGGTCAACACTGCGATCAAAACAAATCTGGGCACAGGGCACATGCAAACATATACACACACACACTATGGGCATTTCAGTGACACGAGACACCTGATGACAGAGGGAGAACATGTAAATTACACGCACACAGAGCGGGGGTGAGATTTGAAAGCGTGACACCCTGGGCTTGTGAGGCAACAACGACGCCCACCCCCCTGCAGATCACGTTATATCGGAAATTCCAGTTTTGTGCTCGGTGACACGGCATAATCTAGCCAGCAGTTACCAAACAGACTGGAATGTGAGCCTGGCGAAAACTCACAACCCACAAAATGACACGGTAGCTATGGAGTTCGGCGCGTTGTGGGTTCGTATCTCCGCTGTCACCCCCGCAGGCACAGACCTCCCAAAGTTCTTTATGTAGCTGTTACACCTGCGACCCTGAACGGGGACTGAACCGGCAGATATGTGGCTTATTGGGCAATTAGTCTTTTAACCAACACCGGGGAGACGTCACCTTCGTAACACAAGTACGAGCTTCACCCTATAAACATCCGACTGTACACAGAATACAAACAAAAATGCAATTTCAATAATGCCGCACTCTCCCCGTTGCTCAAACAACCATGAGTGAACTAAGACATTATTTTGTGAAAACCGACTATTAGTTTTACTAAGTAACACCGTTGCATGCACTACAGAAGCAATCAGGCCCATCTTAAAATAACCATTAAGTGATAAGCTGAAATTTCAAGTGGCCCTCTAGTGCTCAGTGAACATCTCCAATACCCTAGACATTTCTTACCACACTCTACTATACCCCTCGACTGAAATGCACATTTCTATCATTTCCGAACAACACCTTCCTCTTAGGGACGACTCAGACTCCGTCCTGCTAAGGAAAGACCTTTAAACGGCCTGTAGACACTCTACCACGGCAAATATGACCTTCAGGATCATCTTTTGATATTTATTGACTGACACTGTCACCTGAAGCAATTCAGAGCCTCAACTTACAGCTGGCTGTTTAAGTTCAATATTTCACACAAAGTATCACACAGAAGCTGGGTCTTTTCTTGGACACAACTACTGTCAGGTTATGAACACACATAGCCTGACCTCTACTGTACATCTTGCCCATTTAACTTAAGGAATTATAGCGAACAGTTCATCTGTGCTTAAAATGAGAATTGTTTTTATTTTGTAAGAGGGCTGTATGGCTGTTTACAACATGTTTAACCGCAAATGCGTACTACAGCAACTGTTACAGAAAGCACAGGCTGGGATAACTGCCAGTTTTAACGGTGCAGATCATTAAGTTTATAGCTAAAAGCTTGTAGACAGACAGGTCCGTGTTTTTGAAGCAGTGCTCAGTATCTCAAACGCGCAGGCTCAGCCGATGAAGTCGAAGTCGGTCCTTTTACACAAGCACAACAAAAGGCTTATTCAGGGCGCCTTGGCAAAAACAAACGTGTCCCGCAGGTTTACCGCGCCGTTTCTCTACCGGGATCCCCGTTACCTGATCGCCCTTTTGCAGATATCCGGCTCCGATGACTTACGCCGCCCACCTGCTTTCGTTTGTTGTCCTGTTTACACACCGACAGGCTGCATGAGATGTGTTTTTCAAGTTAACGGCCTAATTCACACAGGCCACATGTCAAGGCAGCGCTTAATTAATTATGGTGAGTTGATCTGAATACCTTGTGGTGCCATGTGATTTGCACTGTATTGCAGAGTTCACAAAACACATTTAAAAACTTCTAGATCAACATGACGCTTAACTTTTCGTGTGTTTATTTTATATTCTATTTATAAATACAAAAAAGTATATTACTGCACACAAATAATGCACAGGCTATACTGTAGCTTAATACGATCAGATAAACATCTGTCAACACGGTACAGTGCCACGGATGCGTTACAAAAATAGTAGCAATAATATTAATAATGAATAAATGAAAATAGGTAGGCTGTATAAACGTTTCACATATGATCAAGATCATTACTTTCCATTTACGGTTATGTTTGCCTCTCTGACCTCCGCTGTAATTCCACAAATCCGCCTTTTATTACTGCGGAAGCGGAGTTGTGCTCCCAACTCCTTATCGTTACGCAGCAAAAAAATAAAATGAAATAAATAAATGAAGAATGCAAAAAAATCAGTACCCGCCTCTCATAAGGCACCATGGCCGCTTCTGCACCGCCGCTGGCAGCACAGAAAGGGCTTTGACAGCAATTTTTAAGGCATCACTCGGGCAGAGGCAAATGTTTTTGCCCCTTTAAGTGCAGATCGGATGCACTTAAATTCATCTGAATAGCAGTAAGGCGCCCCAGACTTTTTATGTTAAATGACATCTATTTTGACCCCCCTCTGCTTCCAAAACACGCATTACTTCGAGAAAAAGCCTGCCCGGGAGCACCGTACCTTGGCATCGGCGTCCTCCCCCTCCTGCACCTCCACCGCCTCCACATTTTGATCCTCGGCTGTCGCATCATCGGGACCCTCGCCGTTCCGTCTCGCAGAGGCTGAAGCACCCATGATTTAGTACCGCAGCCTCCCCTCGTCCGGCACACAAAGCAACGTCTAAGGCACACGGTTTATCCCCACCGCCAGAAATGTATCTGCCGACCGCTCCAGGGATACTCAGGCTCTCAAGTGATGCAAACGAGCTGCCTGCAAACTCTTTTAGGAAACCACCGCCTCCCCCCCGCCCCCAGGCACTATCACATGTACAGGTCACTGGCACGCCTTGCGGCATCAAAGGACAAGCGAGAATAAGGACCTGGAAGTGCAGACAATACATTATTACTATTTCTTAGTTGTCTGAATATTTAACACCATACTAACCAGCCGAGAGTAAGTTAATTACAATGTATTGCAAAAATTTAATCTGATTTTTTTTATTATATGAATTTATTATAAGAATTTTAATTTACACATGCAAATTATATTAGGATTTGTATTAGATCAGACGTATTAAGGACATCAGACAAGACATATTTTTGCGTTGTTCACGAAGCTTTTGAAATCCATTTTAGAGCTGAGAATTTCATCTGAGCTGTTCAGGTTACGTACTTTGGTGAAAGGGAAATGCAACAGGGACCCTCGCGGAAGCCAAAACTTTGGCTTGTATATATGAATGCTTGACTTTAATCAACTTCCTGTCTTATGCACTTGCCCTTAAACACCAGTGCATACAACCTGTCTTCTGAAGCAGACTTAAGGGTCACTTTTAAACGATTAGCAAACAAGTAAAACCAAATAAACTGAAAAAAATAACTAGTATATAAGGAAAAACAAAAATGTAAACAATGCTAAAATGGTTTAAATATATCGTATCAACAGCCCTTGAAAAGGAGATTAAATCAGGTTTCACATGTTCCATGATGACATTTTTGAATAATTATGGATGGTTTTGTCTTTAGCCGAAATGCAAAACAAGTACTGAAATGCTTGGATATTGGCTTCGTATCAGCCCTACATGGATCTCCAGAGAGTGACTGAAGAGGCTGTTGGGGTAACGGCTAGCTTCCGGGCGGGCAGAGGAGTTCTGGAAAAAAGGTTCATGGTTAACTAGGAAGTGATGTCACAGTTTGGAAACAAGGAGGCAGCCAATGAAAAATAATTACAGCATCACCAGCAGCTGCTACAGCGCTTTGCAACAGCTCACTGGGGATTATTGAATTACTGCACGGTCAGATGGAGCGACCAGGGAATCTGACGGAAGACGTAGATCCTGATGGTCAGTTTTGTTACAGGACACAATGCAGTGATGAGAAAATTAGACTTTGGTACTTGCAGTGGGCGGGGTTCCCATCAGATTAACTACAATCTAATTGGTTACTTTGTTTCCATTGAGCCAATGAGCCAGTCAGTGAGATCCATCTACCTGTCATGAAGGTGTTTTCTTGCACAGTGTTGTCGACGGTCAGCAGCCTATCCCAGGCAGCACAGGGCAGAAGGCTGCACTGCACCCTGATGGAATGCCACTTCATTGCAGTGCACATACACACACATCCACACACAGAATCACACTCACCAGCCAGTTTATAGACCGGCTGGACTTACTGCATGCTCACAGTAGCCCCCTACACTGTATGTCTAAAGGTCACATTTCTACCCTAATTACAAAACAAATACCAATATCATTCACTTTGTCAGATTTATTGGAAAGGTACTGATTATGCTCTATTGTTAACCTGCAGGTAAAAGACCAGCTTCACGAACACAATCACAGAGAAAACATTACTTTGCAGTAACTTAGAACAATATAATTAAACCCCATACTTTAACTGAAAACCATACTTTGTTTTTCTTCTGCAGTCAGCAATTTGTTTCGTTCACAGGGGTGCCCATATAGCGTATTAAAACCCGAGATGGCCCCATACTGTGGGTGCCCTGCGACAGACTGGCATCCCATCCAGGCTGCTCATTGACCTGTGCTTATTGGGATGGGTGCCTTGTACTGGATAAATAGGCATGGAAGCTGGTTATGTTCAAAATACAGTCTTCATAATCACCTACGGGTACAATTGGTTGCTTTTACTTCAAGATTCAAACAGATTTTTATAGATTTTAATTGGTTTGTCAAATAATGTTTTGTCTGCAGATATGCCCTGACTACAGAGTATGTTTAGTGAAGCATGGATGAGAGATGTAAGAAACTGGCTCATTAACCCAGTGAACAGGGACTATGGGCAGGGATTATGCATCTTAGGTGCAACACCCCAATAACTGAGTTATGGGATGAGGCATTAGACTTTCATCTGAAGTTCAAAAGAAGCCCATTTTTGAAACACCAGAGAGATCTGACTGTCGGTCCACTTGTTAAGTATGCAGACACACATCGGCTTGATTCCATCCATCCATCCATCCTGGCCAGGATGACGGGTCACTTTATTCTTAATCACATTTCTTGGTCTGTGAGAGGAACCCCAGACTACATGGAGCTGAGCCACACGACACAGTGACAACAAGCAAGCTTCGCCCAGGCAGTGCTGCCCTCCATGCCTAGGGGTCATGGAGACCCCAGCAGAATCAGGGGGCCCAGCCCCTTGTAGGGGTCCCAATATGTACCCTCGCCCCCATGCTAAATTTCTGGGGGCACATTTGCAAGGGGCCCAAAATTTCTAGCTACGCCCCTGACTACACCACCTTTTGTTGGGATTACGTATCTGAAAAGCAGTAGAATAGAATAGGGATATCTTATCGGTCCCCATGGGGAAATGATCTTTTCTACACCGTCTTGCTCAACATGAGACGTGTAGCCACTTATACAGGTGAGAGCAAGCTTGGGGGCCACAGCGCAAGGGACAGCCAGTGTGCAGGGCCTCTGGTGTTGGGGGTTAGGGGCCGTCCCCAGCCGGCCTGGGGATTGGATTCTGTGATCTTCCGATTGCAGGCACAGCCTCCGAAGCCACTGACTCTCATGCTACCCCGCAGAGCATGAGTAAGACAACATATGTGTAGCAAATAACACAAGCCAATTATGTTAAAGTGACCAAAGTATCCATTAAGTGGCATTGAGTCACTGACCCTTCGCTCTTGTGATGCTATTTCTAACAAGCCTTGTCGTCCCCTTAAGGAAGAGAGGAAACCATTTCACTGACCTCTGGCACCAAACTCTCTGCAAAGCTCAGTTTCCTTTGGCATGAGTATCAGGTGCCCCTGTCCACAGTCTCTGACCCGAAACAGGGGGTGGGGGGTTGACCGTCATGCCGTGACGGGAGCGGAATATGTATCTACGTGTTACTGGCTGGATAATGGAGTACGATTCACCGCTGTGACACAGCCGCCAGAAACAGACAATAACTTCCATCTCCGAGAATCAGACCACACATTTCGGGTCCTGCCTTATGCCCCCAGGGAGCATCCAAAGAAAGTGGCCAGAGAAACAGCCGACAGGCGTCCTTTGGCGCTCGGGGTCAAATCATCACAGTTGTCATGCAAAACATGGATGATCTCTCCAGTCCACATGAGCAAATTTTGACTAAATGGATCCGGAATAAGCCACAGTGAATTAAGTCAATATCCTGATAGCAGATACCTGATATTATTCTATTACCCAGTTATTCAAGACGAAATGCAAATTATGGCCAGTGTTTTTTTTTTCTTATCCCTAAAAACATAGCGGAATGTGTTAATTTGTGTTAATTTGTTTTTCCATTACGATCAGATCCATTATTTTTTCGCTTTTTCTCAAACCAAGCTATGTGTGGTGACCTATCCAGTGGATCTGTCAGACCAGAACTACCATGTTCCTGCTGTTACGCTGCCAGGACCTTTTGTGTCTGCACCTTGATCCGCTATTCGTGTTGAAGCGAAGGCCGTTCTGAGGTTGGGGTTCGGGGGAAAAACATGCACGGCCCACATCTGGATTCCGTTACCAGTGCCAAACAGCGGCTCTCCGAGTTCTTCTTGGGAGGGACAGCGTTATCACAGCTCTCTGGATGAAAATGGAGGTGGCAGTTGAGTTGTGAGCTTCAGTACGCCCCTGGGGAGGAGTGATCTTTATCCTGCCTGACCGACCTTAACCGTGTGACCAGGCTGATAGCCGGATAGCCAGTTCCCTGCAAATGCATGCCCTGTGAAGGAGTAACCCCAATCGCTCTGAATTCTCGGCCCGCCTCCGACACTCTGTCCACTTCATCATCCAGCGCATGAGCCATTCCCCTTTCCATTCTATGTGGCTCTTTTTGCACTTTTTACTGGGACAGAATGTATGCTTGAAGGCCTCAGGCCTGGAGGTTTATTTAAGCGCAGTGCTGGATGCGAAGCTCTCACTGCGTCCGCAGCCCCCTCAGGCCGCTGACATCAGCACTCCAGTGGATGCTCAGTCTTCGGGCCCGTCATTAGCCCAAAACGAGACTAAAATCCCTTCCTCGAATCCAGACGAGGCCGGGTCCAAAGACGGCTTAGGATTACAATACAAATCCCAACACTCTGCAGGAACAGGCCGCTTCATTGTTCCGGCCCCCTGTTCCCACTGCTGTTGGGTTTGTTGGGGGCTAACCCTGACCAGCATAATGCTAACTAATTACCATCAGCCCTCCGTGGGGCCAAACCCCACCGTTCTGATTGGCAGGGTAGATAACCTGGAGAGGGGGCAAGTGGGACACAAAAACCTTTTCACTGGTTTGGGGGGGGGGGGTAGCTCCAAATGGTGGGGTTCAAATCGACAAACGAGGCACTTCCTCGAAAGTTTTAAGAAGGGGGGGGGTTGGTTCACATGGCCTGTATGGGCACCCACACAATAGGCAGGGATTACATGCACATTCTGCCTGGATGTCCATTGTGTGTGAGAATAACTCACAAAATACTTGTGTCGCCATTCCCAGAATGCACCTCGAAGATCTGATCACAGATCAGGACTGATTGCTGCTTTGTTGGCTGTGTTCCTGACGAGAGTTCCCCAGGTCTTCAACACAGAATTAGTACCTGGACACCTTCTAACATCCAAAGAGTAAAATCCACATGTTAGATCTGTCCTTGGTACTGAACTGTGCAATTTCAGCAAATCGGATCTTTAACTGGCAGGTATGATTTTTTTTTCTAATTCATTTAGGTTTTAGTTAAATGCAAATAGACTAATAAATTAAGGACTGGTCATCAAACACAAATAATTTCAATGAATTTGATTAGATTTCAAAACACTGAGTAATACGAAAGGGAGACTGACAGTTTCCACACACTGGGTGTGTTCCCTGGGACATCAGCTTGGAGTTGGCGAGCGGTCAGTGTTGTCCTTGGAACAGGAAGAATGCCCGTTTCCACGGAAGGTGTTGATCTGTGCAGAACAGGGCAGTCAGAAGGGCGCGTGCCCGCAGGGCACATAAAACAGACATGCACCTGACACGGGTGCGACCCAGCCTCGCCAGTTTCCGTAGCAGCCAAGAGGACCTGCTTTATGGTGCCCTGCTTCCCACGTACGTCTGTGAGCAAATTAATCCATGCATTTCTCCATACTCATTCATTTACCCACAAAAAAAAACACCAGAAATTCCAGGATTAACAAAAATTCTTTATTAACGTACTTATTGGTATTAAGGTCAATAAAAAAATGGAGTAGGCAGCCTTGGCTTAGTAGCTAGCTAGCGGACATTCATTCACATGGACTGGATTAAAGAAAGTTTTTATAAATGTAACTAAGACCATTTTTACAAGCATAAGGTTTCATTAATATAAGCACTGGTTATGTAAATAGCTCAGAACATGTAGAGAAATGTATAAGAAGCTTCTGGTACAGGATGTAGTTATCACTCCTGAGTCCCACCCCCCCAAAACACACACACACACACACACACACACACACACACACACACACACACACACACACACACACACACACACACACACAGTTAAGACATTGTGGTGAACACTATATAAGACCTTCAGGGGCTCTGTTGTCGTGTGACAGATTGCTGGGATGATGAAGAACACGCCTGTCTGTCGTTCCCCTCTGTGCACAAAGCAGATACGAAGCCGCTGTCCATGTGACCCCCCCACCCCAGAAGAGGCTGGGATGAGCTATGTAGTGTTGTGGTTCTGTTTCTCCTCTGTCAGTGGTTTCTCTGCGGGGAGGGGAGGCCTGCGGAAAGGTGGGATGGGGTGATTCACACCATCATAGAAAATAGTATGGGTCTCCGTCAACTGAAATAGCCCCGCAGCCCCTAATGCTTGGACATCCTTTGTCATCCCTATGGAATTCATATGGGTGAAGAATCCTGGTTTCAATAACTGACAGATTCCAGGCCAGACTGGTCATGGCTGAGTGCGCTGCTGATTACCAGCAGGTGTACTGAACTCGCTTACCGCCTTGCCATTTAGACGCTTATCAGGCTTACCCAACTTACTCAACTTACAGCTTTGCTTTCTCTGGTGATTTGGGTAGATTTTTCCACTGGGATTATGACCATTTCTCAATAACCACATCATTCCTAGTGTTGGGACTGAGATTTTTGGAAGACAATCCACATCCCTAACCTTAACCCTAAACCTAACCCTAACCACTACGCCAACTGGTAGCATCACGAATACCATAACTGCAAGCCTGCCTCTATGGCCTTATCTATACAACCATGAATCATCTAAAAAAAGCTTGGTCAGAAATACATTGTCCATTTACCCTTCTTCTCTCTTCCATGCTATCTATCCAGTACAGGGTTGAGGATGATCCTAGAGGCTGTGCCATTGCAATGCTTTGGACTGATTATTTAAACAGTTTTTGCTTTTAAGCTGAAATATCGAAATGGAAAGTGGACAGAAATGGCTGTTTAACAGGGATAATTTCTTTGATCTGAGCACCGAGACACCCACATATGAAATGCCTGAGAAACACTTATTACGTGCTGAAGGGCAGAGAGTCTCTCTGAAACTGTGGGAGATTTTGGTCTGTAACACGTGTTCCCTGACTTTACCATGGTGATAGTCACATGCTGCTTGGGAAGCCGGCCAATCACGGCGAGCCGCAGGCGCACCCAGCCAGCCCGTTCACATCTAACCGCTTTGCCAGCATACTCTGTGTCTTTGTTTTTATTTATCATACTGATGTCCCTGGGGGGGAAGAATATCCTGGCTGGGGTCTGCTTTTAATTAAACAAGAAGATTTTCCGGTGCGGTAAAAGAAGAGCTGACATTGTCCAGCATCCAAAAACAAAGAACTTTCATTAAATTCCTTGAAAAACCCAGACGATCGATCGCTGAGTTCATACAGAAGCATCTGCCGAGATTCAAAGTCAGCA
Source organism: Brevimyrus niger (assembly GCA_015164015.2). Classification (NCBI taxonomy): domain Eukaryota; kingdom Metazoa; phylum Chordata; class Actinopteri; order Osteoglossiformes; family Mormyridae; genus Brevimyrus; species Brevimyrus niger. The sequence goes on from JAABNY020000038.1 coordinate 20,457,794, forward strand.
GAGAGGAAGGTTTAGCCCAAATAATACAGATGAATAATTAGAGATTCAGGTTTGTTGAGAGACACACAGGGAAGGATTTGTGGAACAGGTCTAGGAGGGATGTGGGAGCGTGTGTGAACTTACCGACGAGGGAGGTTCTTAGAAAAGTCCAGAGATCTCCTCTGTGTCTGGGTCCAGGTCGATGTCGTAGAAGCAGGGCCGTGTGGGCAGCCCCGGCATGGTGCTCATCTGTGGGCCAGACAGAAGGTCAGTGTACCTGCCCTCCACGGCCCCTCCATCCCCATCTGCAGAACAGCCGTGACTTTAGCACAGCAACGCTTTTAACGACTAATACCAGTGAATGAGCTGCAAACTCATCCTTTCTGAAGGTGAGTGGAGTGTGATGGCAACACCACTAACATGAAGAAACCAAGAATGAAATCAACACTATCACTGTCTTTACAGTCTAAACTGCACTTCTGATAATGTCAGACTCTTTTGGCCAAAATTTTTGCTACGCTCGAGCTCCCTTTGAAATCACCTGCTCTCATCATGCCACTTAGCCCCC
>JAABNY020000038.1:20464956-20489290 GCA_015164015.2 Brevimyrus niger
CACACTCTCATACACACACACTCTCATACACACAGAGCAAACCGTCTCTGGGTTTCTAAATCGTTTTAGGGGTCATAATGCCTAAATCACACAGGAATTATATGTATAATGTATTCTTATGACTGCTTTAAATAACAAGTTACCGTATTCCTTTAAGTTAAATCCCATGTATTCAGAAAAGTATGAAATCACAGCAGTCCTGCAGCTTCAGTCAGTTACCATTACTAATAATCTGAGAATTTTCAGCCCATAATGAATGTCATATGCATAAAAAATTGTCTTGAATCTATCAGGGAATAAATGAGATATAAATCCATCGGACTGGGCAGCACTGGAGTAAAACCGGACCAAACCGGTACAGTGCGACAGTGGCACGCGACCCATCTTCACATCTCCCTCTGAAGCGTAAGTTGCATGCTTCAGGCCCCCGCTAATGTGGCCCCGAGCGAAACGGGCCGTCGGCCCCCCAGCGCTAGATGCCACAAGGCGTATTTATAGAACATGGGCAGCGGAGCAGGAAGTGATGGAATGGGGCGCTGTGCGGTGTCATGAGATGCCGTGCAGCCAGTACGTCAGGCTCAAGCCATTCCAGTAAAACGCTGTATTAAGGTGGGTAAATAGGGGGTTCATGCAGGAGCATAGGGCCTTGGGGAGAGTTACACAGCACAGGAGTTGGCAACGTGCGGCTTAGCAGGCTAGGCCTCTGCGACCACAAGGTCATTGGTTCCAATCCCCTCCTCAGCAGGGATGTTACATCTCCGCTGTGTCCTGTGTTCAGGCCCTTAACCCCCCGAAAAATCCTCTAAGCGCACCTGAAAAATGGCTGACCCTGCTCTCTGATTCCAGGCTTCGCTCTCACCACTATATATGCGTGTACGTCCCAAAGAGAGCATGATGGGAAATGCGAAAGCATTCCAATGTACCTGCACAAGTACTCGCTAACGGATCATTTCTTTCCTGTGACAATGTTATCAGTCTCTGAGTCACTAAGCCCCCCCACCCTCCACCAGTCACTCCAGTAGCGTCTCACCTGCAGCTCGTACAGGAAGTGGAAATGGCTCTCCTGGCTGGCAGCCTCGCTGACGGCGTGCGCCAGTTCCACTGAGCCGCGTCCGCCTCGCTCCCAGTGATGGCATGCCACTGCGTCGGAGGCCCCGCATTCCCTGGCGATGCGCCGCACCAGGTCGATCTCCGCCTGCGTGTCGGTCCTGCGGGTGGGGGGCAATACACACGTGACGTGACCCCATCCCACCGGCGAGGAAACGCAACGAACGCAGCACGCATCTCTGCGCCGCTCCGTGTCAAGGGAACGAAAGAGACAGAGAATCAGGGGAGAGCGAGCAAGCAGGCGGGCGAGCAAGCAGGCAAATTCTCTGCTCCAAATGAGGCGTGAAGTTCGAGGCCTGACTTCAAAGGGAAGGGGAAGGTGGGGGTCCATTGCCTTTGCTCCAGCTACAGGGCTCCAGGGATACTCTGTGTTGCCAAACACTCTCAGCCATAAAGCCCCCCCCTGGGAGGGGAAGGAAGGGGTGCGGTGGAAGGGAACGAGCGTGGTACCTGAAAAGACGGCCTCACCTGAAGACGTTCAAGGCAACCACCACAGACACCCCGAAGAGGCCGGCGATCTGGATCTGCTTCCTCAGGTTACTGCAGCCGTCCGCAACCAGCTCAAGGTTCTGGGGGGGGGGTGGGTGTGGATCTGGGTTATACCTGAGCTTCCACATTTACTTACTTAGCAGAAGCTTTTATCCAAAGTGTTGTACAATTGAAAGCAGGGTCAGGCCCAGGTCCCTGGAGCAACCGGGAGTTGAGAGCCTTGCTCTGGGGCCCAATGGTGACATCACTCTGTCGACCCTGGGATTTGAATAGACACCCTTCTGATCTCGGGTCTAGTGCTGACCCGCAGAGCCACGCGGAGGCCCCGTAAGCTAGGGCGCTTGCTCTCTGAGGAAGCTCACACAGATAACAGACAACCGGACGGAGGGACCAGCTTCCTCCTGATTATCAGCTACGGATTCAGCCGCTCCGGGTCAGGGGTTGGTGCCGGACACCATACTCCCGTCCTGCGGGGGCGGCACACAGCCATGAGACGGGCCACGCAGTCACATGAGTCAAGGTCACAGCTTTCTTTTTGGGTGAGTGGGGGGGGGGCAGATGTGCCAAAATGTGGTCCACAACTGTCTGCCACCCGTGAGGACAGCTAGAGAGTAACAGCCTGGAACCACGCGCTGCTACGCGACTGGCATGGTGATCTGGTGAGCAGGATGGGGGGATGAAATGGAGGGGGAGGTGTGTTAAATACACACGCATCTATCTGACCAGTTTGCAGTGTCACTGAGGGGGGGTGACACTCGCCGGAAGCGGGGGACTATTCTGGGTTGACGCAGGCGCTCCTACCTCACTGCACCACTGATATTTCGAGAGGAGGGGCATTAGGTGCCCAGGACCCCACCTGAGGGGGGCAGCTGGGGAAGCGTTTAAGCGAACAGCAGTTTAAACAGTTACCACTGAAAAGTTTAAAAATGAACGCCGTGACATTCCAGTGCTTCACGTCCGGCATCTGCACCACCATGGCTGACCCTACCCACACGAGCCACGCCCACACCGGACCTGCCCAAGTTGCCCCCTCCCACACCCAGCAAGGTGACTCTGCCTCTGGCCCACCATTCCAGGGCAGTAAACCTATCCCGCCAGGCACAGGAAGCGGGTCAAACTTTGTCCAGAACCGTCTGGTCTGGTTTCTTTTATGGCACTCACAATTAACAGATTTAATTATTTGCTCAGCCGAACCCATTTTACAGTTCTGATATCTGTTATGATACAGTCCCCATATATGGAGTCCCGTGCCTCAAATGGGGGGGGGGAGCACTGCAGTTGCATAGGTATTTGATTAACTGGGAAAACACTGTTAAGTGTGAGGACTGTGGAATGGGACCCAGGACACATCTGGATGCTTGCAGGCATAGTATGTTTGGCCATTAGCCTAAAATCATCCCCCCATAAACCCACAGTGAGCTTTCGGCTAGGGTACAACAGCGCCACCTATTGATGGAAGCATCAAATGCTTGAGAACTCGGCTGCATATGTCTCCCTTCCTCAGCCTGGTAAATAGCAGCGCCCCCCCCACCCCCCTTTTCGCCTGCTGTGATGTATGCAGCCGATTCTCAGGAATGCTGCTTCCCGGCCAGGATCTCCACCAGCCGGCATGTTTCATTAAAAAACAGAGTTGTGCAATTAATCTGCCGCGGCACCGACTGTGACCTTTGTCTGCACCGAAGCAGAACAGCTGAACGTGGCTTAAAGGAGCGAGCGCTGTGCGCGGATCTGGGTGTACGGGACACATGGTGCACGAGTCCGGGTGTGCAGGACACCTTGTGCATGAATCTGGGTGTACGGGACACATGGTGCACGAATCCAGGTGTAAGAGACAGACCCAAAGTGACTGATCTTGCTGGGGCGACAAGCAGAAGGCACGGGATGCCCCCGTTTCCAAGGATACCGGCGCTCCCTTCAGCATGATCGAGCGTTCCTACAGCGATGTTGCGCAAACACAAATCCCAAGAAGCTTTTCATCAAGGTCATGGCTTCCCTCCCCCAGCCTGGCCTCCAAAAACCGCGAACTCCAATCCAACACGATTATGGTGGACTTATAGAAGAAAAGCATGCACCCTCACATTAGCAAAAAAACTGGCTAAAAACATGAGCCCACCCCATATAAGGTAACCTAATTGCAGCTGCGCTCCAGCAGTGCAGTGAGGAGCCCGCGTAGAGGGTGCCATCTTACCTCCTCGACGTATTCACGAGGCAAAGGAGCTCCTGCAGACACCTAGGAAACAGACCAGAGACACGCTTAGCTGGGCCAAAGCTACACTTCATGCTCCTAACAGGGAGAGGGAAAATGACGCACTCATAGGGACCCCAAATTTTTATTTCAATTCCCTGCTGAGTAGTGCAATTAAAGGAATTAAACCAGACACGTGCGTTAGAATTTATGAATATTATGTGTAACGTTTATGATAAGTAATTTTATTCTGATAGGTTGGCTTTTAAAGAACAGGCAAGGGACCACAAATGAAAATTAGCCTATAGAGCTAAATCTGCCTCATTTACAGTTACAGACAGACAGACAGATAAAGTAAGTATTTATCCCCCCATCCACACTTGTTTATCCCATGTCAGTTTACAGGGGCCTGGAACTGATGCAGCCTTCAGCCAAAAAAGTGAGCCTTTCTTGAGAAAGCAGACCCTGACATCACCAGACCCAGGCATCGCTCACACATCACCCTACTGGGGGAACACTGCAGCCCCCCCCCGGCGTGCTTTACCCGCTCAGCCGACCCTGTTCAGCTTCACAAAGGTCATCAATGACCAGGGTGGGGTTCTATCCTCACCTCTCAATGTCTGTGGACCGGTTTACTTTGCACCAAAATCCAAAATATTTTTTTTTAATTTTTTATCAGATGTGAACAGAATGTGAGATTGGGATGAGTAAAAAAAAAAATTTAAATACATAATTTATTTCTGGAAATTAACCAACTGCCTTGGTTAATTACAGGCCACAGACCAGTACCAGTCTGCAGACTTGGGGGTGGTACCCCCCCCCCCCAGTGAAAACAAACCAAGTGTGAAACTTTTCTTCCTCTCACCAGCTAATAATAGGTAATTGAGGCTAGGTCAGAGTCATTTAAAACAATGACGGTAATAATTATTTAAGTGGGAAATATCTTCATGCAATTAAAGATAGACAAATTTGGTTTCACATAAATAAAAATATATAATATATAATGAACATGTTCGATGAAACCTGATTAATCGGGCGTGTCTGCTAGCAACATGCTACTGCACATATGATCACCTTTAGAAGCCCGTCGATCTCTGTGGCGCCACAAGGGGCGGCATACTCACACTGGGGCCGCCTCCGTGCATCTTCAGCGCCCGGATGGTGGCCACCAGGACCACCACGTTGGGCCGCAAGCCGGATGCTCGACACTTGATATTGAAAAATTTCTCCATCCCGATGTCTGCGCCGAAACCGGCCTCGGTCACTGTGGAGGGAGCAAACAGAGACGTTAGCTGGGTCTAGGCAGACGGCCGCTGGACCAAGGGGGGGATTTCGCATTATTTCTGCACCCAGCAAAGGTCTTAGTCGAGGAGGCTTGTGCTGGATACACACTGAAGTATTCCATTAAAGTACATTTTGCTTCAGCTCTTTAGCTGAAAAGGGGCTCCCTTAATGGCCAATAATACCCAGTGTAAGTATTCCTTAATACCCAGGAACTGTCAATCATTAATGGTAAAACAAGGAGTATATCTTCAGCGTTTAATAAGCACAGATATGGGCAGCTGTGATGGGAATGTCAGGACTTTAAAGTAGATTATTGCTACAGTACAGCAAACAGGAAACAGGAAACATTCAGGTCAGATAAAGGTTTTCTGCCAGCAAACAGTTTCAGCATAACTGTCCTTCAACACCCTGGATCACTTCCTGGCAATAATGTTCCTGGAAAAAATGACAGTAAGACACCCATCACCAAAAGCTACAGACAGACATCTACAATACCCGGGTCAGAAGGTCATCCCTAAAGCTTCTTCCTGGCATCCAAACCAAAATTTCTGTTGCTCAACCATTATACTGGTACCACAGCTTCCAGAAGGGGGGATTTAACTCGGAATTTTGCCCATAACGGATGACCTTAGCTGTGGCTGTTGATGACTTAATTCAATAAAAATGACCAGGATAAAAAACAAACTCTGACCCCCGGATGCAAAACACATTGATTCAAACATTCACAGGAAACCTTAAAAGGACCCAATAATTCAGAATTTCATCTTTCTTATTTGGGGAAAAAAAATCTGATAATTCATGTCCCCCGTAATGCTGTGAGCTATTTGAAAAGCAGCAAAAGATCTTCACATACTGCAGATGAGCACGTCTGCAGTGAGAGCTATGGGGAGATGGTAAGACCTGGATTTGACAGGAGGACAGAAGACCAGCGAAGCCCCGAGTCATGAGGCCGTGACACCAAATGTCTCCACGATGTGAGAATAACCTGTTATTTTAATTTTATAAAAAGTCTGTAACTGTAATCGGAAAACTAAAAATGCCAAAAGTCTTGCATTTTATTTGCTTACTTATGGTTAAGGTTAGGGCTGGGTAGGAGTTAAGGCTGTCATGTTGGGATTAGGGGTTTATCTCTAGAAATGAATGGACACACAATGGTCCCCACAAAGACAGAATTATAAACCTGTGTGCGTGTGTCATGCGTGTGTCATGTATATATTACATTGTGGGGAACTGTTATTTTTACCTTTTGGAGAAAATCTGTTGGGATTAGGATTATGCCCATGGAAATTAATAGAGGGTCCCCACGAAGATGTAGATACTTAATGGGAGTGTGAGCGTGTGTGTTTAACGCATTAACACGCACAGACACTGTTTACATAGGAATTAACAGTACGTCTGACTCATAATGGCAGGCATCAGTGAAAAAAACAAACAATGTTGATTCTTTAAGCAAACCTTAAATTTATGCTGCATATGCTCCTCTGGAACTGACTACATCAAATATCGTTCACAGTTTATCATCTGATAAATCTGAGTCAGTGACGTTTCCAGTGCCTTGACTGCTTAAGAGTGGAGCGCAGACCACACCTTGCCAACGAATATGCAAGGGACACCCTTCCGGGCGAAATAACACAGGCAGGGATGGCCTGTCTATGCTGGGACACTTCCTCTAAAAATGTGCATCCTGTGGAGTCGCTTGTCAAAGTCTGACAGACTGGGACACCTTTCTACAAGTCCCAAATTGGCAGGGACACCTTTCTACAAGTCCCAAATTGGCAGGGCCTCTTTCCATGTCGATTGGCCCGTGCCGTAGTGGCATCCTGTGTGGGTGTCTTTTTCCAACAAGAAAGGCAAGTTTTCCCAAACCGTGATAGGCGAGGGGGGCCCGTGTCGATGGACATCCGGCGTCCTGCAGAGTTCAACTCACATCGACTTCCGACGACCCATTTGTGAGGCTTGGAAAACCGAACGCGGAAACTGTCAGACCACTGGGTTTTCGGTGACCTCTGAAACGCCCGGAAAAGCTGGAAAAATCTCTGTTCCGCGATGTTCCGGATAAGCTGAGGGAACGCGGTGTTACGGCCGGTTCAAACAACGTTCATGTAGACCTTCTGAAAGTTGACTGCGGTGGTTAGCTTTCACGGCGAGTTCAATCCCAGCAGATTCCCCACCATGGACTTTGTTCCGGATTAAGACAGTAACTCATCAAACTTCCCTTGCAACTTCAGGCTGCTTATGGACCACGACGGAGAAATTTATGCCTGCGTGAATGTCTGTATTCTTTGGCACACTGCAACTTCCCTACAAGGGCTACAGTCATAAGTCTTCTGTTGGCCAGGAAACAAGCTATAGATCCAGCCTCCATGCAGCACAAGAGTCCCAAAATTTCCGAGTGCTTGTCGCTACAAGGACCTGGGTATTCTGCGCTCCCGTGAGCCCTTGCAAAACCCCCCAAAGCCACGAAATCCATTCTTTAACCACTGTGTCCCCTTTTGACCTGATAGTAACTTGCTACTGAGGCCTGCAGGAGACACGGTCAACCCTGCAGAAAATGAGGTTCCAGCTGTAAGACATTGATATAATCATCCGTAAAATACATAATGCTGATTCCATAAACCTGTTTTCACTAACTTTTTGAAACATTCTCTGTCTATTCTCCATTCCTGCCGGTCAAGACTCCATCCAAAGAGAGGGATTATATGATAACCAAACACATCCTCAGACTCATCTCGGCCCCCATCTGGAACCCACTCATATGTAAGCGAAGGCGCTTTCTGCTGGTATGTAATGCGCTCACATTCACAGTGGCTTCCCCGTGGCCTGAACGCTGGCATGCTGTAATTAAACCTGACAGGAAATCATATTTGTGGTTTTAGATGCGATAAACATGCGATGGATTTGTTTCGCTTTTTGCTAGACGTGAATTGCATTTACACGCCCGTCGAAACCCGAAAAGATTTGCACTAGATGCCACAGAACCAGACACCCATTTTATCTGGTTTTGTAATCATGACTTGTTATTGAGCGTAAAGCAGACAGAATTCAGGGTGACGATGGGAGGCTTCACCTCATATCTCTGTATTTGCTCACGGAGGGCCGGCTGTAAATGGCGTCTCCAGTGTTTTGCTGAAGAGCGGCGTAAACAAGCGAAGCAAACGAAACAGGAAGCGACCGAGGGGACGAGAGACTATTGTGGGGCAGAGCAGGGAGAAAAAAAGAGGGAGATACATGGTGAAAATACGGAAGGAGAGTGACGGAGGAGTGGCGGATTGCAACAGAGACAGAGAGATTGGAGAGTGTGAAAAACTGACTGAGAAAAGAAAGAGAGTAAGAGTAGACAAAGAGAATTGGTTTCTTTACACTTCTAAACCCCTAAATACTAAGTAGAGCTCCCCCCCCCCACACACACACAATCACCAGCTGTGGTAGTGCCACCACATACCCCCAAGGAAACGGGGGAATGCATGGCAGGGTCATGCCTGGAACTTTGAGGCAAACCACACTCACAGGGCCTGGAGAAGCAGAGCCCCCCCCCCCGGAATGACAAACGTGCTCTGGCCATCTGCACCATCCCCGGCTGTCCCCCCCAGCTGGCAGCTGCCACTAACGCTGGATGTCCAATACAAACAAAGGACACCCCTGCCCCACCGCCCTGCTGCCTTAACCGACCTGGGCAGTAGGCAGATGACAGACCCCGTATGTAAACAGAGGCCCATGTTTCCATTACCCGGTGCTCCGCTAACGCCTTTCAGCCTTCAAATGCCTACCCTCTTATAGCTGTTTTCACAGGATTTACCAGCTGTCTAAATATCCTGTTTGGTAGTAATTGCTGTCTTACTCTAAAACCACTGTCTTGCATCTCTTAAATAAACAAGCAAAAGCATCTTTTCGGTAGAGTTGCATGTTACAAACTAAGCAGGACGTAAAAAAATAAATAAATAAAATAACAAAGTTTCAGATCGCATCTAAGCAGCTGTAATTCTGGCCGGTTTGGTGGTGGGGGTTTGGCAAGGTGCCACACGAAAGGACCACCTTCATTCCACCTTCAGATCCTGCTGTGAATCTGTTGCCATCTGGAGTCGCGCTCCATCCAGGCCTGAGATACCAGGGTACCAGCTATGGCGGAACGCAAAGCAGCCCACTACATGAAGTACCTCAGGAACCATCTAAACCACTTCAAATGATTTAACCTCGCTCCATTAAAAAAACACGCACACACACACACACACACACACAAAAACATGATCACACAAACACACACACACACACAAACACATGATCACACACGCACACATATACACACACCACACACACACATATCCCAAACAGGCCTTTCTTGTAATAACTGGCATCTGGCTAGAAAAAACTGAAAAGAAATTTAAACACCAACTCCCTCTGAAAAGGAACAAAATCTCATATGGGGCCCAGCCAGATATGGGGTGCTATACTATCAAATCAGGGATGGGGGGGCACGGGGTCAGGGGTCAGCTAGCAGCCATCAGCCCCCCCTCAAAGTATTCAAGTACCATTTCCTGGGCTGCAAGGCCCTGGGAACGGCATCTGCATTCTCCACATTCTTCAGGGTACTATATTTGGCGGGGCCCCCACCCATGACCAGTGGCGTAGCCAGAGAGTAAACCGCCAGCAGGGGGGAGGAACTGCCAGCAGGGGGGAGAAACTGTCAACCTAAGCCTGCCTCCTGGGTCAAATGTAGGCCGAACCTCGTCGAAAAAAGCGTGGAGGCCATTGTCACAGCCCATAGCCTGTAGCGACGGGCACCGACAGGCGCGGAAAAACGGTGTAAAGCGGTGTAAAAGGTGTAAAGCGGTGTAAAAGGTGTAAAGCAGTGTAAAGTGGTATCGGGCAGCACGCCTTGTGAAATAACAGACGCCGGGCTGCAGAGTCATTTCCGCTCATGAACATGAGCCTTTGATGGGAACCAGCCCAGGGGGGGTCCTGGGTCATTTTGGCGAGAAGGGGATAGACTTACTGCCCCGAACGGGACGGGGGTGTTACAAACAACGACATTTTTAAGTGTTGCTTCAGCAAAACTTCACAGCTGCGGAAGTATCATTTTATAGGTATAAGAACAAATAACCAAAAATAAGCAAAATTAACATCAGCTAAGTAAAACGGTGAGTAATAATGAGGTCATAGTTACTTGAAATATTACCAAATATTTACACTGCAATTCCAGTGTGGGCTTGTCATAGTATTTAATGCGTGGTTATGTGGTACAACAGGCGTCCCCTGCTTGGGAATCCCTTAGTGATGTGACAATAGCAGAGCACCCATCCCACGCAGACCTCCTTAATGGATGGGGGGTACGCAGTTAGCTTCACGCATGCAACTGACACCCAGCAAGGCTCAATCAGCTTCCCCAAAATCAGGGCCCTTAGAATGCCCCCCCCCTCGATAGGTGATGGAGGGGGAGGGGGGGTAGTATCCTGGACAATGAACTCACCGACGAAACCTCCCTCTCCAACCAGTTTGAGGGCCAGCTTGTCCGCCAGGACGGAGGAGTTGCCGTGGGCGATGTTGGCGAAGGGGCCGGCATGGACGAACACCGGCGTGCCCTGGGGGCGGAGACAAACCAAACGCAAAGCTGTCAGTCAAGATTCCGGTCACATTATTCGGATATGGTTTCTGGATGGGAGTGGGTGCTTATCTTTATATAAAAAAGACAAATGAACAACACCAGGGTTTACACAACACTTACAGTCAGACATCCGTGTCGCCCCCCCCCCCCCCGCCCCTTCTGTAGGCCTTACACACTTCCAAATACGTGTTTTCACTACAGTCTAGCCAGAACTTAACAAGGCACTTTCTATGAACCTGCGAAGCTGTCGAGTGAGTGACACAGATGGGAATTCCTGTGGTGAGGAGGCCCAGGGCCATGATAAAGATTACGGTTGACTGAGGAAAATCTTCAGTATCACTATGACATAATTAGTCTAATTACTAATAACATTACCTAGTAGTATATCATTTTTCCATTCCAGGACCCAGAGGAAACTGTGTTTTATTTATACAGAGTATTGTTTACTTATTAGACACTTTTATCCAAAGCGACATACATTTTCTAGAAAGCAGGATCAGACAATCTCTGGAGTAATTGGGGTTTAAGGGTCTTGCTCAAGGGCCCAATGGTGACATCACTCCGCTGACTCTGGGATTTGAACCAGCCCCAGGGTCTTGACTGGTAGAGTCAGGTTGATTAGTTTCTTTTCTGGGACTTAAACTTAATATCCACTGGAATTGCCATTAAGGGCACTGGTACTGGGGGCTGATCTGGGAGAGGCAAAACACTCAGTTGAACTCTGTTGTTTTGCACCTTTGCTTTTCAGGTGTCCTATTCTCCCCCCCATCTCTGTATAAACATGTTGGGGAAATAAATGTTCCTTGGTGACTAATACCCAGCTGGCTTGGTTTACCCGTTTTTCACAGCGGGCCCTGCCTTCAGCCCTGACCCTGCCTTCAGCCCTGACCCTGCCTCCAGCCTGACCCTGCCTTCAGCCCTGACCCTGCCTCCAGCCCTGACCCTGCCTTCAGCCCTCACCCTGCCTTCAGCCCTGACCCTGCCTCCAGCCTGACCCTGCCTCCAGCCTGCCCCTGCCTCCCGCCCTGCCCCCGCCTCCAGCCCTGCCCCTGCCTCCGGCCTGCCCCTGCCTTCAGCCCTGACCCTGCCTCCAGCCTGACCCTGCCTTCAGCCCTGACCCTGCCTTCAGCCCTGACCCTGCCTCCAGCCTGATCCCAGCTCCCAGCCTGACCCCGCCTTCAGCCCTGACCCTGCCTCCAGCCTGACCCTGCCTTCAGCCCTGACCCTGCCTCCAGCTTGATCCCAGCTCCCAGCCTGACCCTGCCTCCAGCCTGACCCTGCCTTCAGCCCTGACCCTGTAGGTTTCTTATGGTGATGCACCAATGAAAATGTTGAACAATACCAATAACTGATATATTTTTGCGTAACATTTTTGCTGATATTCAGTGGGAAGGGGGGGGGTGCCAATGGTGAAACTTGCAGGTACTGATTAGCAGAATATTATTTTTGTCTTTTTTATACTGTGGAAAACAGTATTTAAAAATCCGTTATAAGCACGTTGTGGGCTGAACTGGGCGGTGACCAGTGCTGTGTGACCTCTCCTAACTAGAGATGCCATCACTCCCATATCGTAAAATGAACTGGCGTGTCCTATTTTGAGCCAATGCAGGATATAATTTGTCCTGTGTTTTAGTATCATGCAATTGATCCTCCCACTTTCCTCCAATAACTAAGAAATTAACAAAATCCTCCATTGTTTTGGTGTGGGGGTGTAGCTTCCTTGCTTCTGAAATTACGTATGAAGCTTTTTTATGAGTCCCATGCTGATTCATCACAGACGTCACAGTTCCTGTTGTGCGGTGGGAAAGCAGCACACAAGTGGCCAGGAGCTGCAAAAGTTCCTGGTCGAGACGGATCAAGAACTTGAAAGCAAGAACCAGGTTCCTGAACTTAGCTCTGCTGAGCTTTTTCACCATATAAAGCTGAATAGCAGGTGTCTCTGCTCAGTTAAGCACAACAGAAAAACTAACAAAGCCTGACAATAAAAAAAAAAAAAGTTTGCGGTGGAGATCCAAATGCCTGAAAGATTTGTAAATCTAGAAAGCCAAAGCAGCTGAACTGTGTTGCGTAGGGGATTTAATCCTGTGTGCTTTGTGAGCTCTGGGCTGACATATCTGGCGTCCGAAAGCATGAGGACATGAAAACAAGAGGGACGGCATCACCACCTAACACAAGCCAGATGGAGTGAGCCGTCCTCCTGAGGTTCTGTTGAGGGCCAGCCGCACAAGTCTGGTTCTTCTCCATAGCGGCCTGATTGTCCTAGCAGTGCTGGCTGTCCTCTGAGGGCTCACAAGGGATGTCAGAGAACAAGTGTGCGTCCGCAAGACTCTCCTGACCGCTCCCAGAGAGCCTGTGACCTCCCCGCTCCCTCCTCCTGGTTCAGACTCACCTCCAGCGTCTGCATGAGTGTAGGTTTGATTGCATCTTTCATCAAGACGGCCAGGGCTCCAGTCACACCCTAAAGCAAGCAGACAATCATTCACATCTGTTTAAACCTGGAAAATGAAACTGGTTTGAGTCCAGCAGCTTGTGGGCTCTTCCTGTCCAGCCAGCCCTGGCTCTGAATGCTCCACAGCTGCGTCCGGGTCCTGATTCTGACGTACCAGGTCGTCGGCGGTGACCGGCTGCCCCTTCCGGCTGCTGCCCACCACCATGCGGCCCAGACGGAGCTTCATGTCCCGCAGGCCGTCCGTCAGAGCCAGGATGGCCATGATCTCGCTGGCCACGGCGATGTCGAACTGGGCCTGCAAAAGGGGCAGGGGAGACATCGGACATTAAATGTGTGCCTTGAGGGGGGTGTTAGATTGCAGGGGGGAGTCACTCACCAAACACACCTCAAAAATATCAAATCGTAAATTTCAGTAAGTGTCCCGCAAGGAGTGACGTGACTTTGAGTTTAATAAAACGTCGGATGAGATGTTCGACCTCAGAGAAGAAGAATTCGAACCAGAACAAAGTAGATATTTAGTGCCGGATACGCTTTTATTTTGGGGGGTGTAACACTTAAAAGCCCCCAGTGCCGCCACAGGACACCCGAGGAAGCGAGGAATGCCACATGTGACCCCAGAAAGGGTCAACTGGCACATCTCAGCGGGATGCTTCTAGAACATTAGGCGTGCAATGGGGGGGGAGGGGGATTGGGGGGTGATCAGGAATGTTTGGTGGTGCCTACAGGGAGCCTCGAACTTCACAGAGCAGCGTTGGCTGGCCGTGCTGAAAGGCATGCTGGGAAAGAGCTTGTAAATGTGGACGCTGAGGCGCCTGCTGTTGTCTTCTGCACTGTCAGAACAAGGGGCACCGCCCTAGTAAAGCATTAATGTCCTTTTCTGTATCTTAAAAGGTACAAGTACATAGAACTAGGGTACAAGCAGTCCCTTGAGGATATAGGCCCAGTGACAAGTAACTATACCCTCAAATTTACAAACTGGTAATTTTTTTCTGACAGTGCTGCAGGCGCCTCGCACTTCTGCATCAGGCACTGACATCCCCTAATGGCCCAAGCTCCCCATCTAAGAAGCAATATAGGCAGAACTGATGAAATGTTTAAATTACTCACAATGTGCAATAAAGACAAGACACTGAGATCACTAGGATCCTGAACTGGATAGGCAGTTATGGATGGATGAATCAAAGTATTAGACAATCAAATGAAGCTATTAATGAAAGAAAAAACTTCAGTAATCATACTGGATGAGCGCCTCCACCTGCTGGAATTCAGGAATAGCACATACCTGCCGCGTCATTCCTTTTTCAGTACCCGCTTGCCCAACGGTGATCTTCCTCAGAAAGCGGTCGTTGGTGTCAACGACTGCAAAGGAGACGAAAAGCACCCAGTGAGCATCCAGCGTAGGTTCGAGTGCTGCGACTCCCCACATCTCCGCACGCTGATCGACTCCAACTGGACTGCGGCCCGCCCGTGACCCCGCCGGGGTGGATTACCTCGTTTGGGAGAGCGGCTGACAGCACGGAGAATCGATTCACGCCACAAAGGCAAATAGCGTTAAACAAACGTCGGGGCGACATCGTAAATCCCATGGCAACGGGCGGACGGGGAGAAACACGAGGCGATAAAAATCTAAAATAAACCCTCGACGGAGGTCTTCATTTTTTAGCCCCTCCCAAGACTTCTATACATTTTCCAGGAAATTGGGGGGGGGGAGGAGTGTTTAAACTGTCCATGACTCCAAGGCCCCGACGCATAATTTGTCTTTACATCTGGGCCATCCCGGATTTGAAGAGGGTGGCCTTACACCCAACAGGGAAGCAGCAGGGGGTGCCCTACCTCTCTGCCAGGTGACCTTGGTGGGGTCAAGGTCCAGCCTCACAAACGAGCGGATCTCCTCCGCTGTGAGCGTGCCTGGGTCACTCTTCTCGATGCCGAGACGCTGTGGAGAGGGGGGACATGACGGTGACACAATGCATGTCCCCCTGCATAACCTGCAGAGGGGGCTGGAACTACCTGAGTTGTTGTTCTGCTTTAAATCGGGATAACCTATAAAAAAATTGCAGGATCGAAAAGCATATTCAGGCCTTCATTAAAAGTTCTTCCCATCTAAGTCTATTTTTCAAAACGGTTCCATAGACCCAACTATTTTACTATAAAAATGCATGTTATGACTGCACTGAGACTTGACCCCACAACCTAGAGGTTACTAGGCCACATCCTTAATAACTACACTGTCTAGTACTATTCCCAGCTCTGGTTAGGGCAGGAAGGCCTTGCGGGAGACTTGCGAATGCAGCCAGTGTTTTAGAATTACCACACATGGCCTTTTACCAGCATGTTTGTATTTCTTGTAAAGATGAAGTTTGCGAATCCCCACAAGACAGATTTTACAACTCCACATCTGCCATTGTTACCAGTTGCGGTGAGAGGGGAGGCGGTGATAGGTCCCCACAGATACAGCTATGAGAAAAATGCACGTAGGAGCGACTGTGTGTCTCCCCGCGATCTGGCTTTGACTGCAGAAACGCAGGAGAGCAGTGGACTGCTTCGGACAGGCGCTCAGCTGAGAGAAACAGCAGCTGCTCAGGTCCAGTCACGCCCAGATCCCCAGCCTGGCCAAAGACCAGTTACATAAACAATATACTGGCTATGGACATTCACGGCCAGCAATCTGCAGCGGGACAAAAGATAACTAATGACTCCTAACTGATCATGAGGAGTGACAGCAAAAAAAAAAAAACCCTCTGACTTCCTGTTTTCCCTCTCGCCAACACAGCCTTCTGTTCTGAGATGAATTTACGTGCATGAAAATGTCATGGCGTGGTTTTCGTGATTACACCCCTCCAGAAATTAGAGTTTTTATTAAAATTGTCAGTGTGGTGAACCTAGACACTGGGGTATGGCAGAAACACACAGACAGCCCCCCCCCACACACACTGAATCCAACGGCACTCATCCATTAACCCTCATCACTGAGTATATCCTCCCTGATTATCCTTATCCTTGCAGACTTGGCCCTTGCTCCCCCCCCCGGCAACTCCTCAGTCCCACAAAGCCCCTCACTCATCATCCAAGTACATAAGTGTCTCACATCCCAAACTCCTGAAGTTAAGACCCAAGACAAACAGAACATGCCTTTGTTTACAAAAGGAGGATGAACCTCAGTCTTTTTTTCTGTTGTTTTTATTGTGCACAATGAGACATGTCGCCCTTTGCAATTCCAGCTGTTCACAGTTGTAAATGTGAATGCTCCCCTCTTCCCATTCAGTTATGGGTAAATTCATTTAGAGAGGCATTTCAAGTAATATTTGATTTCCAGCTCAGTCATGCCCTCTAGTGGAGGTATTATTAAGTGCAGTCACAAACATAATCAGGCAATATGACCCAAATGGTCCACACTTACTTGTAATCTGGCTATCTGTATGGGCGAGAACTTCCTCAGTCCATTAACAGAGGGCACCAGTCTGCTGTACAATGCCTGATGAGCATGCCAAAGAAAAAAAACAGGAAGATTAAATCGCTGGCTTCCCACAATGGCCTGATATTTTACTCTCTGTTGCTCTAAATAAAATTTCCCAGAGAGATGCATAGTCAAAATCAAAGTATTGCTAAGGGCTATAACTTGGTAAAGCCGAAACCCCCTCAGAAGAATCTCCACAGGCTTGGAAATTCTCTTTTAAAGGTTGTGCAAATAAAACGTAATCATAAATAATCATAAATGTGTTATGATGCCATAAATAAATGCACAGTTAAGCAATTAACCTGTGATGATTAATAGGAAACATTACAAATAAACAACAATAAACAAAAAGACAGCATAATTTACAGCTTAGAGTGGAGCTCCATCAGTGGAATATGTGGCAGGTAGAAAAAAGAGTTACAAAGAACATTAAATGGGCGGAACATTGCACTCACGGGCCACGCCCTGCCGGACACCCTACCTTGTCTGATTGGGTGGCCTCATGCAAGATGCGAGCGTCAACAGCTGCAGCGACCAAGTTGTTAGCAGCAGTGATGGCATGGATGTCTCCTGTCAGGTGGAGGTTGAACTGGAGGGGAAGGGCAGCATTCAGTGTGGCGAAAAGCTACGTCAGCAGTAATGGCGTAACAGTGACCCTAATATTAACATGTGCCAAGTAACATCTTCAGTACAGATACGCTAAAAACATGGTGATTGACGTTGAGCTCCATGGGGAAAAATGTAGCTATGGGAGAAACAAGACTTCTAAAGTGACCAATGGAAAGTGATGATGTCATAGGAAGTGGGATGAACTAGCCAGTGATTGGCGGAGCTAGGTAATCCCGCCCACTCTCAGCTTCGAAGCCTGAAGCTTCTGACCTGCTGCTGCTAGTGTAGAGCTGCCAATCCTGTTAGACTCCACATACCTCCTCCATGGGAATGACCTGGGCGTATCCTCCTCCTGCAGCTCCACCTACAAAGAAAGGAAGCAGAAAATGACCTCAAAGATGTGTTTGGAAGCAGCTGTGGCGTCAACCTCAAGGCCGCCCCCAGCACCCCAGCCGCCATCCCCACACTGCAAACCTTTCACCCCGAAGGTGGGTCCCTGCGATGGCTGCCGGAGACAGGCAAAGGAGTTGACCTTCAGGTGGGCTGTGAGCGCCTGCACCAGGCCGATGGTCACCGTGCTCTTGCCCTCACCCAGCGGGGTGGGGGTGATGCTGCAACAAACACACACACACACACGCTTTAATCACAGCACTCATGTCTTCCCCAAACGGACCGACACCGCAGCAATACCTGGCGCCCTTAGAGCAGGTAGGGTTAAGGGCTTTGCTCAAAGGACCAAATGTTGTATGATTGCTCTGATTACCACAGAACCAGCGACAACCTTAACATAGGCATAGGATCCTGACCTGCACAGCCACACTGCACCACGCAGATTACATCAAAAACATCTATATTTTGCTAGTGATATTAATAAGCAAAATGTCACATGATGCAAAACCCCGCATGCAACAGGGGTGGCAAGAAGTTCCTGACTGTTAATCTTCCACGACCGCACAGCTAAATGGTGCCCTGGCTCCGGAGAGCCACATGACTGAAGGGGTGAGCGCTCCCATGGCCCCAAGTCACCTGCTGTTCCCACACTCTAATCCGATTCATCTGACTGACAAACACGTGATTTAATCGGCGTACGCAGAGCCCCTGGTGAACACAGGACCAGCTTATGCGACACATCAGCGCATTTGGCGGTGAGACAATGCTCCTTAAAGTCTGGTCAATCAGAGAAGGAGAGGTAAAAATTGAGTGGTTCAAAGCTAGCTGTGGGAACGCTAAGGTCAACTGAGGCCATAACGCACTTACTACGGGTGTCCTTGTGCTAGGGTCACCATACGTCAGACAAAACTGTAGGAGAGCTGGCAACGTGTGAGCTAGCCACATGAAAGCTAGCTATCGAGGAGTTAGCCATTTAGCAATAGGCTAGCAAGAACCAACTGAAAGCACAAGGGAGCTGGTCACATGTAAATATGGAAGGCAACTGCATGGCTAGCTAGCATGGCTACCCTGTTAGAGCTAAAATTAGCTACACGAGAGCTACAGATGGCACAGAAATGCCCGTCTGTCTACATGATGAGAGCCACTGCCAGGCCTAATTTGACTTCATGCCGAGTTTCTCCCACAGATCCCTGGAAAGAGGAGAATAAGACATAACAGCTCATGGGTGACTGGGTGTGGGGAAGAGTATGGGGGGGGGGGTGACACAGCAGTCTGGGGGGAGGGGTCTTGTGCAGTTCCCACAGAGATAAAAAAAAGAAAATCTGTACACACATCATCAGAAGGTTGCCCCAGCCATATAAGATAAAGCTGATGCATGGTTTTGGTTGGCGGGGGTGATACTACCCACATCGGAATTTGGTTAAAAAAAAAAACCCTGCAGATTCCCAGCTCCACCCATGCCGCCCTTACCACCACCGCCCTCATGGAGCCCCATGCACCACAGCTGAGCTACGCTGGGGGAAATTGGGCCTCTGTGACTCCTGCTGAGTCCTGGATGACTCCAGGCTTGTGCATTTATGCACCTAAACCAGCTTAGAAAAAAAAAAACACTTTTCAGGAAACACGCCCCCTAAATGATAGAAGGGCAGAGGCGTCGCTCACCCAGCCACTAGGACGTATTTCCCATCCTGCTGCTCTTTCAGCCTCTCCAGCAGGGACAGCCGCACCTTGGCCTTGGTTCTGCCGTAGGCCTCGATCTCCTCTGGCAGCAGGCCTATCTCCTTGGCCAGCAGCTCGATGGCCTTTGGCGTCTGGCTCCGGGAGATCTCGATGTCACTGTGGATTCATGTCCGGGGTTTGCACATATTATGAAGAGAGACCCCAGCTGGTCAGGAGGCGCACCTACATCTGAATGTATCCTTTCATGAAGCTGGCCAAGATGTTCGCCTGCACAGGGTTGCCACCTCTACCACATCTGGTGTGACACTCACTCTTTCAGACTCCCACGCTCATGCAAGCAATCTTAGGGCAAATCTATATTATTCCATTATAAACCTAAAATTAGCTACATCGAAAGCATCGCTTTGCAAACCATAGACTATTTACATGGCATTAATACTGTTACATACATGTAAACATGTGTGCATTTGTGTTTAGACTGGAATCGAATTGAAACTCTCACTCCAACCAGCTGACCAAAGTTGGCAGCCCTGACTTTACCCTAAGTTTAGCTGCTTGTTTTTTTTTTTTGGTAAGAGTTTCTGTGAGACCAAGAAGCAGAAGGTGGAGAGCACAGCTGAGAGTACGCCCTGAGCACAGGCCCCAGCAGAGGGCACGCCCAGGAAAGAGCCCGGCCTACCTAGGCACAGGACACAATGGCTGCAGCTTCAGGCTTCTCAGTCTCCACGGTTGGTACTGCTGCTTCTCCATCCACCTGCGGCTGCTCTCTACCACATTCTGCACAGATTGGGTCGGGGGGGGAGGGAATTGTTTGCTAAGACATGCTGCATTCAGCACAGTGTTTTACAGATCCATGTGGAGAACTCCCAGAATCCAAGCTGCCACATGCACAAATTCTACGAGGTACATTTCTAGATCTGTCACACAGAACCGAAATTAAAGGGGCCAAAAACACACAGCACATTATATGCATATTTTCTTGTATTATATATCACTCTGGTTGATATACTCGCAGTAGGAATGCCAATATGGCATAAAATGTGTCATTAAGATTTCTGAGTGCAGTACATTTTCCTCAGGGTTGAAGTCTCTGAGATCAGAAGTCTTTGGGGTCACCAGCGGGCCAGTGGCTGGGCCAGCAAGTACAGAACCACAAAGATTCTTTCAGCACCCAGATGCTGAAAAACTACAGCTGCAAAAGCAGAATTTATGCTGAGCTATAGAAAAAAGATAAAAATAAGCTACATCGCGATCTATATTCCACCTGCATCCTGAGAGCTGCAGCCAGAGGCTCCGCCCCCAGCATGCGAACGGGGGCATCCGGATGCTCTGTGAACACATGAGAACAGAAGGAGTCAGATATCAATCTAGAACCGAGGTTCCTCCGTGATTTCATACAATCGAACCAATAACTGTCAGCTAAACATCAGCGACAGGAGAAATGAGGTTACTGTATAGGCTGTACACCTGTATAACCTGCCTCCCACTGGACATTCAATCGGTTCGTGTGACACTTTTGGTTACCTGAGACATCGGCATGACGACAATTGATAACAGAAGTCCCTGGTCGCAGCCAGCTGGCCAAAAACTCTGTAGGTCCCGTGCTGGTCAAAACGACAACATCCGCCTGCGAAACCTGCAGGATGGTAACTGGTTTAGTTAGTTTATTGTTATTATTATTCCCATTCTAGAACTACAGGTGTTCACCAGGGTGGCCGAGTGGTTAAGGCGTTGGACTTAAGATCCAATGGATGTATGTCCACGTGGGTTCGAACCCCACTCCTGGTAAAGCATTCCAGGGCAGTGGTGGCTTACGGAAATGCACTTGTAATTGAAAGATTCAGCACTGCTCCCTCTGTGCTGAATTAGCTGTCACATGCAGAGGACACATTTTGTTGTAGCGCAATGACCACTGATCACTTAATTCTGTTCTGGAACAGTAATTCTTTACTGCCACCTTGTGGATAATATAATCATTGCATCAAAGTCATACTATAACGAGAAGGAACTGGCACGACTTAACTTCAATAACTATACATAGCAGAAGCTGTGATATTGTTTGTCCTGTGCTATAGATCCATAAAATTACCTGTTTCTGCAGGTCATCGGCATTCCACACACTGCTGAGAGCCAGCATCCCTCGCTGTTGTATCAGGCACTGCATGGCCACCTCAAGGGGTCCATTCTCACCCACAATCACCACAGTCTTCCCTGGCGCAGACAGACCTGTTAGAAGATGATCAGAAACACCAAAGTTATGCCTTTCACTGAAGATAGTGGAACCCGGATTACATGTCTGTTACTTTATCATTTGTTTATGGTAAAATGCATCCAGATTGACTACAGGACTTAAATACTAAAGACACTAAAGGATTTTTAGAAAATGACAGGCACCAGTAACACTGTACTTGAGGTGACACAAATAATGTAGTAGTATATGCTTATGTAATACATTAATTAACCAGTAACTAAGTCTTTAAGTATTGATCCCATGTTCATTCATCATTACTCGTTCATGACAGTTCGTGTATTTCATGGGGAAACCTATATTAGTTTATTATTTGTTCTTGAGTAGTAAATGAGTTAAGTAGTTTTTCCCCCTCAAGGGAAGTCTTACCATTATGAACTAATTAGAGAATTGTTAACTAGTATAGTGCCTGAATGGAATACAGCTGTCATGATTGATTGATGAATGAATGAACATGGGATCAGTAATTAATCACTTAGTTACTAGTTAATTAATGCATTAAACAAGCATGCGCTGCTACATTATTCATGTCCCCTCAAGCACAGTGTGACCCAGGCATCACATGGTCATGCAGTGAACTTTGTGGGCACCCCTTATTACACAAACACACCAAGTCGTTCCAAGAGCTCCATCACTGCGCTGGCAAACGGAGGGACAAAGCTGTCTTTGAGATCGCCCCGCACAAGTCTTCCCAGATTGAGGTCCGTCAACCTGGAATGTGAGGGCGGTTGTTAACCTTCATTATCAACCACCAGAGCTCAGAAACGTTAAGTGAAGGCTCAAATCAATGCTGTCCTACACCAAAAACCAATATCATGAGGCCCTGTGCAGCTCTACACCTACAGAGCTAATGGGATTAGAACTAGGAGGGACAGCCAATCAGCGTCCAGTCTAAAAGATTCCATAATTAGTCCCAGCTTAGACACACACCCTTCCACGTCCTTGTCTGGGGCGATGGCGTTGAGCACACAACTGGTGAGGGAAGCGTGTGGCAGATGCAGAATCACACCATGCACTTTAGGATCCTCATTGAGCCTCTGGACCTCCTCCATGATCTGCACATGTGGGTGACCCAGCAATGTTAGGTTCCACACACAGACTCTGGGTATAATTAATCTACCGTAATTAAACATGGAAAAAAGCTTTTTCCTTCACTTACAGAAAAATGCTTTTCACAGTAAATTTATATTCAATACTATACAGACTATACAGAGTTTATACATACTGGACAATCAATCAGCAAACTGAATATTTTCACATTTTAAATAACAACCCCAGTGAAATAAAATTTGAATAAGCTGAAACAAATCACATCAGACTTTCTCTAAGGAATGTTGTGTACAATCATTTTTTGGCACCAAATAATCCAAACACCCAGAGTTGGCCCTGCTGGAGAGCAGCTTCTGTAGACCTCTGACATGGGGGGTCTGAACAGGGTCACTGTCCCTGGCCTGAGGTTAGGAGAACCCCAAGAGCTACAGCCGGTTTGCCAGGAGGGGAGGGGAGGCGGGCAGGGGTGTGGCCATTTCAAGTGCAGAAAGAACAATTGTATAAGAAAAAAGCGAATAGTTATCTAGAACACGTTTCCTGACAGCACTCTTTACCTCATCTTCCATGCAGTCCGTCGGCAAGCAAATCTGCATGACGTTTAGCCCAACCTGCGGAAACAGACAGAAACAGTCAATGTTTCAGTCAGGCACATTGGAACTAGATGAGAGGACAGGGACACAACTGACCTTCCCAGCCAGGTCCTTGTTGGTCGTCAGCAAACTGTCGTCCTCACCGGCCTGTGGGGTGCGAGATAGGGGATGGGAGGGGGTGATAACTGTTTAAGACAATGGGACAATGAGAGTGAAGTTGGGGGGGGGGTGTAAAGGAGGGTTCTTGAATAATGCATGAGGATCATTGTCTGGAGGGGGCGGGGTGACTGAACAGGCATTCTGGATTATGAAGCAAAAGGGATGATGAGATTGGAGGGAGTGTGTTTCAGCCCCAATAAACCTCCTACCCGCAGTTATCATTCCCTTTAACGCAGCTCCACACTGGGATCAACTAACAGCAGCGGTGTCATGTGGTACTTCGTACAGCCGAACTAAAAACCAGGCAGAGAGCCTGCCAACCTGTATGATGGCCAGCACTGGCTGGGGGGCAGGCCGGCACTGCTGCAGCTGGGTGACGTCATCTCTGCACTTCCTGATGATCTCACTGCAAGGGTGGGGGGACCACACTAGATTAAAGTAAAACAACTTGCAGGCAGCAGCTCTTGGCAAAGTCTGAAATACTGAGCCAAGGTTGATGGGCATTTTCAGACTACGCACAAATCGAGGGACTCACACAACACAGGGATACCTTAGCAAGCCTGTCAGATCCACTGTAACTGTACTTGATGGAGCACAAATAATATAGAATTATACTATTACTTATGTACATATTGATCTCATGTTAATTCATGATTGATGAATTATGATGCGTCTTTCGTCCCAAGCAGTTACTATATTTGTTTGTGAACTCCTAAAGGAACTACTGAAAGAACAGATCATGAATAACAAAAGTGCAATACAGATCTCATGTTTGTTCATCATAAATGAATCGTGACGCATATTTTCTCAATTAGCGACTATATTTGCACAGGATTTGTTCATAATTTGTACTTCAGTAGTAACTGAGCTATTATTAAGTATTTGAGCCCCGTATAGTAAAGTGTTACCCCTTATTAAGCATAAAACACGGAACCGTTACGACCCAAATAGGGGTTATTTCCACGGTGGCAATCTGCCACGGTTCACCCTGATAGCTCATAGTCTAACTAAAGCGTTATTAACGACCATGACTGGAAG
>JAABNY020000038.1:20490797-20503214 GCA_015164015.2 Brevimyrus niger
TTTTTCATGGCCCTAGTGATATTTTATTAGTCCCGTGGGGAAATTTGCTTTGCCACATCTTGCTTTCCATACAGATGAGAGCAAGCTTGGGGGGTCACAGATACTAAGCAGTCTCCAACGAGCTGGGGGTTAAGGACCTTCCTCAAGGGCCCACAGACATGTTTCTATTCTGCCAAATCAGACACAAAGCATCAACCTTCCAATCACAGACATAGAGGCTTAGCCCGCTGAGCCACACATACTTTTATATATTGTATCAGTGTATGATTTCATAATGATATGCAAAGTACTCAGGGTTACAGCAATGGTAGGGATCAGAACCCAAAACCTCTTATTGATGGAGACATGTTCTGAAAGCCCCCACCCAAATCTACACCTTTGTTATGATTAAGGATTATTTCCAATGGACATAAGTGACGTAGCTTTTGCCTCATTACATGAGGCTGAGCAGCGATACTGGAGGCTAGTCTATGCGTATTTCATTAATTTAGTCTACTATAGGGGGCGTAGTGGTTCAAGGCTCATGCTTGTATCCTAACTGGCTCCATGACGGTAGACTAACAATAAGCCAATTAATGATGCAAATAAAATTTAAAGCTACACAAATATGGAGAAGGAAATTAAACGAGTTGATGCTTAATTTGCACAAACACAGGTCCTTTGGGAGACTTCTTTTGACACCAGCTACCTTGTTCTTTCTTTGAGACGTACACACATATACAGTTTGAAGTGAAGCTTTGATCACTCACAAAAGGCACTTTACGGAGTTAAGGGCCTGGATCAATGGCCTGGCTGAGATGTGATTGTGGCTGTTTTCATATATATAGCCCTCTTTACACAAACCAAACTCAGTCCTGTTTAAGTGGACCAGAAAGTGGACTCAGTTCTCTTTTTATTCACACCATCTATCACCTTCCAAAAGCACCCGGCTCACTTTCTGCTGCAGTTCAGCGTTTATTCTGGGCTCAATCCATTTCACATTCACACTTGGTTCATTTGGACACTGAGCTGGTCACGAGATGTTTCTTCCTCAACATAAACCCATATATTATTGATTGTCTTATGGTTTAACATGGTTTACAGATGATTCATTTCCTACAAAAATACTACTTGCAAGTAAGTAGAGGATTAATTTGAATGCTTTCAAACATGCTCAGTGAGCAGATGGCAATAAGAAAACAATAAAAGCTATTATATTATAATTAGGTACCGGTATGTTAATTTTTTAAATCACCCGCTTTGGGGATTAATGGTGAATAACACGCATGCATATAATCGCATATACTCAACAGACAGATCGAGACACAATTTAATCCCAACCGCGTGATCCAAAATCTTAAACTTATTTGCCAAATGACTGTAAAAAAAGAAGCGTGACAGCCACTAAATGTACACTTAATAAGATGACAGTTCCTCCGTTGTTGGTTTTTTTTTGTTTGTTTTTTTTTTAAGGTCAAACTGAGTAAATCAAGTAGCCTCAGCTTCCCCGTGAGACACTGAAGGAGCGTTTTGATTTTAGCTTTGAATTCTGAGATTCTCCGCAACTTCACAGCCTTAACGCTCAGGTTGTTTACAACCCGGAAGTAGTGTAGTGAACCCTTTCTGTTCACATATTGTTAGCAAACACATCTGCTAAATGGACTTGAAAGGAATTACTGAACTCAGATCACCTCTTGAACAGGTTTGAGTTTAGCTCCATTTGGTGTGGAGGGGGGGTCTGATTTAATTTGGAGCATTTGTATATGGCTCATCTTGTGTAGGAAGCACACCGAATCCGTTTAAATCGAACTGAATCAAGTCAAATGTGAAAACACCCTGTTCCACTAAGGCTCGAACCTGCAACCTTTTAATCACAGGCACACAAGCAAAAAACTGAGCTAAGCACCATCATGAAAGGATGCACTGAATGCATGAATTAAAACTGATAAAAAGTACACCCTTGTAGAAACCCTTTCCACTCATAACTACAAGTGCCCGATATGGACCTGTGATCCTGTGAGTTTTCAAAGGAGTGAACCTTTGGGCCTAAATAACTGACAGTCATGGGCTCCAAACTCCTTTGATGCTGCTGAAGTGCCCGGGGAGGCTCCTTCGGCGTAAGGGGCTGCACTTCCTCATTCTGCTCTTGCTGTAGTCACATGCCTCCCTCCTCTCTCCTTATTATAAGCCCAGACTAAATTTAAGGCCCTTTGTTCATTTAATCAGGCAATCAGACACATGACTTAATTAGAACAACATTAGCTTCATGGTCGTTCAGTAAGTAACGCTGTGGTCTCACGGTTTTAGCGTGTTTTGTCTGGGATGCTGGACCAGCTCTGGGTGTTCAATGGAAAGCATCAATTCAATATATGCTCCACATATTTCTCCCAAAGGCAGGGAACGCAAATTGGCATGTAGTAGGAATAGCATCTGAGGCGTTACCAGGACATACCAGGACAGGGTACACTCACACATGCAGACCTATGGGCAGTTTGGTAACTCCGATTAACCTCGGCATGTTTTTGGACTGGGGTGGGGGATACAGGAGTACTCAGAAGAAACCCCACAACCGTATATGAAAATTGTGTGAACTCCACACACATGCAACCATGGTGAAGATTTGAACACAGGTCCCAGAGGTGTGAGGCAAGAGCGCTAACCATCGCACTGCCCAATGGGTGGAATTCCTTATTTTAAATTACAGACAGCACAGGACACAAGTCAGGGGTACACTCTGAATAGGATGCCCGTCTATTGCACAGTCCCACTCACACTGTGACAGCGACAATGAAGAGGCAACCCAGATGCAGCTTTTAGAGAAACTGGAGGGATGTATTAACAAGGGACACAACCAAAAAGAAAGAAGAGACGAAAAGGAGGGGTCAAAGCAGAAGGCATGGAAGTGAAACAAGAACTGGCTGCAGATGGGACATATTGTACTGACTACAATCTAGGTGAACATAGACATTAACTTCTACCAAGACTGATATGGGAATCGACAATAAGTGGACTGGGGAATTGAACATCATACAGATACAGGACTGAATGATTATGTTCAAGAGGGAGGAGATGGGGTGATCAGCATTGACATCTGCTGGCCAAACGGGAAAATAACAGACTGGGATCCTGACACACGCTATGGCAAAGCCAGTCGGATGAACAACACAGGGAGAACATGAAAACTTTTAAGCCCAAAGCAACTGAGGGTGTAAGGCCACTGTGCTACAATATCGCCCCCTAGCGATGCACCTGGAGAAATAATGAAACAACGAAAATTAAAAACCTTGATCAGCAACCAGTAGAGCTCTGCCTTATATATCCAAAACCGTACGTTTGTATTTATTTATACATCCTCTAGCAGATCTTTTCAGGACTCGCAATGTGAACACAGACGTTTCGTTCGACACACGAGATCTTTTTTGTATTGTGGCAATTAAGAATGAAAACACTTATTGATCATTTTATTTGATGTATTATACTCGTCTAATATGTCACAGGCATGCATTTAATTAATTAAAATGGCATCAAATGGAAAAGGCAATGTCTTTTGGTTGAATATATCCCTGAGTATGACGATGGTGAAGTATAGGCGCGGTCAAACCGACCGCGCTTCATTCCAGGCTGAGATCACCTGAACGTCTATTAATAACGATGGTGTCTGAAATCCCCTGTCGTCCAAACAGTGCAGTGCACATATAAACATATTCCGGAGCTCAAGCGTGTAAATATACTATTCCAACAGGTATTCCTGGACCTGCAGCGACAATGCGAGGGTGAGTAGCAGAGACTGTCGCTCTAGATATCTCATTACAAAGGTTAATTAATAAGTTATTAAACCGTTTACTTAGTTCTGCCTTTAAGGAAACACGTTAAGAGCATACCGAATACGGCCGAATTGATCACAGTAGATCACAAAATTGTCATTTACAGTAGTAGATGTAATGTAAGCCATGGTTACGCGCATTTTGGCATATTGAAAAAGACTGCTAGGATTTCAAGACATTGATGCTACCTCGAAAGATACATCAATCTCTGCATTTCCCCCTCTGCATCGTAACAGGCTTCAGGTTGGACAGAAACGCGAAGGTGAGTTTTTAAAACCTTACTGTAGCATGTGAAGTCAGATCGATCAGATTTGATCACTTTTTGTAAGCTTGTTAAAGAGGCCCACCATATAAGGAGTACGGTGGTTCATTCTGTGTGGCAATGCATCAATTTCCATGATTTGTAAAGCATATTTAATAAAGACGGAACACTTATTAATTTATCTTATTTTATGGTCTTATTTCTAAATCTATTGTAGACTGCAAACACATAAGAAACTCTCTAAAACATCTCGGTTAACTTGTTCCGTGAGGTGTCCCACTCGTGCATTCCTTTTGCGAAAACTCGTCAAACTTGTATATTAAGTCACGTCGTAAGGAAGTATCTTCATATGTTTCACTTGAAATTTAAAGTGATTTGCTTTCTGATTGGTTCTTTTCCAGAATTTGAATTAGAACCCCAGGCTGAAACAAAATTAACTGAGCCTTCGATACTTTCTGTGTAGATTATTTGGCCAGAGACACTGGAATTTGATTAAAGGGCCTGGAATAAAAACAATGGTTTGAGCACAACATGACACTGACTTTGGGATATAGGCTATATTCAGTTGTTAAATATACAATTGAATTGGCATACCGGGGCAGCTGGCAGAGCAAATATGTGAGAGTGAAAGCAGCCAGATACCTTGCTAAGATAAAGAACAATAGATAAGTCAGTCAGTACACAGAAGTACTATATGAGTACTAAATTAATACTAAGTGAGTACTAGGTGTATTGCTAAAGTAAGCAGTGATTTATTATTTCATACAGGAATGAGGGACAGATTGGCTGAATTACAGGAGGTGTCTGATGGGCAGGATGATTCCTCTTCTAACTCCATGTCAGAGGTCTTCAGCAACATCGACTTGGATGATGTGCAGCCCCAGGCAGTTGTGTTCAACGAGGGGCCTTTGGATAATGTGTTTCAAGAGGCCCAGAACATACGGCAGGACATCCATCTGATCCGGGTGGATGTCGGCCGGCTGAGGGATCAGAACACACGGATGCTGAGCGAGGTGACTCGCATGAGCGCCATCCGGAGGGACTCCAACGCCATCGCCGCGGACATCAAATCCCGTGGCGAGAGAGTGCTGGCCCAGCTCCAGAGGATGGAGGCACGAGGTAAGGAGCTAGAGGATTCCGAAGGGACCAACTCTGCGGTGGCCCGCGTTGCTCGAACCCAGTATGTCTGCCTGAGCAACAGCTTCCGGGACGCCATGTTTGACTACAATGAGGCAGAGATGTTGCACAAGGAGAACTGCAAAGCCAACCTCCAGCGCCAGCTGGAGGTCGCAGGCAAGGAGGTCACTGGCGAGCAGATTGAGGAGATGATCGAGAACGGCAACTGGAATGTTTTTACAGAGGACATAGTTGACGGCAAGACCGTTGGAGGTGCCCTCAATCAGATTGAGAGACGACACAAGGAGCTTCTGGACCTGGAGAACCGCATTCAGAGTATCCATGAGCTATTTTTGGATTTGGCTCTTCTGGTGGAAGAACATGGTCCCATGACGAACACCATCGAGGCTAATGTTTCCAAGATAGATGCATCCCTAGGGCAGGTCATGGTCAAGCTGAATACGGCCAAAAAGCACAGCAGGAATAACCCCTTCAAGAAGATGTTCTGTGGCTGCTTCCCATGCTACAAGTGAGCAGCATGTCTTCAAACTGTACTGAGGACAAAATCAGCTCTGAAAGCGACATGTGTTGTAATTGTGCTAGCTGTGTGATTTCTTAGGAGCCCCTATTGAGAAAAGCTGTGACAAGGATCTGATTTTGTTCAATAGCTCTGATTTCACCCAAAGTCTGAACAAACCTTGGCTTTTTAAAACAAGGAAAAACATACTGTTGCTAATGGACGACCTAAGTCCCTTCAGTGGTTTAAATCTTATTAGATATGCCTCCCCACTTAAAAAAAACTTGATGTTTCCCTGGTTACTGTTAATCTATTTTAGATTTACTTCAGTCTTAAGGGTGTTCCATCATTGCTTTGTAGCAAAGAGATATATGAATTATACAGCAAATGATCATTCCGGGAGACATACTGTTTTGATCTCCATGGTCATCGTGTTAGGTGATAAAAACTCACAAAAGTTTGCCCATATGTCTTGCTTTTCCTTCTCGAGTCCTCAGTCTGACCTATGCCCTTCAGGGATGCCAGGTCTGATAGCAATCAGGAGATCCAATGCGGGCGTTGACGACTTTGTTGCCATAACTGCTTTTCTCACTGGCCGCAAATTCATTTGGACTCTTAAGACCTGAGGCTAGTAGACAGATTAGTTTAGTACAGGAGAGTGTGGTATTTCATCCACTTCAGTGACAAGAAACCAAGGAAAGAATTTGACTTAGTGATAAGAGACAATATAATACACCCGTACCACTTTTAACATAGATATTGAATAGGTTGGGGGGGGGGGGGGATGATATTAGATTATTTAGTCAGACAAATGACTTTTTCCTTTAATGGAAAGTGATACATGATCTTGTTGTCCTAAAGACAAAAAACATTTGTTAGAAGAACAATTTAAAAGAATTATTAGCATGCTGTCCTGGGTGGTACCCCAGCCATGCGCTGGGCGAGCTGGGATTGGCTCTCGGCCCCTATGATCCTGACCAGCATAAGCTTCTGGAAGATGGATGGAAATTAAAAAATTATATAAATCACATACATTTTCATTCAACTCTTAGTATGACATAGTAATCAAGGATCAGTAAATATCAACTTATACAACCAATTCGCTCAACAAGCTTTGACAAGCTTTGAGATTTTAAATTATCTTTAAATAAAATTGAAATCAATTAGTGCTTTCCAGAAACAAACAAACACATAAAGTGTGTCTATGTGATTTGTCTGTACCAAAATCCATGTAATCATTGGGTTGAACAAATTATTATGATCACCAACCAGTTTAGCGTTCTGGCTTGTTATCATTCGGAAAACCAAACGAAACAGCAAGACACGTGGATAGGATCTAGTTTAATTTCCACTGTGGAATATAGTGCATGATTTTACATGGACCACCAATGTTCTAGTTGGGGGGTAACAGTAAAAGTTAGGCCTATTATTTCAGCAATCCAGCGATTACATTAAATCAATAATGATTGGTTGTCACTGTTGGCTGGACACCGCCCACCTCAACCCACATGTAGTCACGCCCCTGTAAATCAAATGCAGCACGCGTGAATATCAAACGCACAACTGCCGTAACATATTTTTTGCATGCAGGGATCTCCCAACTTCTCTTCTGATAAGTGAACGTACCTTAATTAACTACTATTAGAACTGAATTTCCAAAATACCCTAAATTACATTGTTTAATCACCTTTATTGTAATAATGAAAGCATTTTGAAAACGAAATCATTCACACACTGCTCATCAGAGGTACACAACTTTTCGCTCAATTATAACGATCTTTTTTTTGCGAAATAGTACGTGAGTCTACTTATTTACACGAGTGAGTAAAATGACAGAATCTGGTGAAAATTACAAAATTAATCTCGAATTCTGGCACTCCCAAGATTACCAGCTGCCTGTGACAGCTCAGATATGGGTTAAATTGGCCGCTAACCTTAAGACCCGCATTCAGCGGCGGTGTAGGTCAGCCAGAAAGCGGTGAGCCCGGCTTTACCTACACTTGAAGGTGCGATATTAAACTACGAGGAACTAAATAAGGTACAGATCTGTTTAAGTACGTAAGTATTTAAGTGATTTACTACATAAAACACAATATGTACTTCCGAAAAGTTTTGTTTTCCTCAACTACTTGTATATAATTTTAATGAATGGTTACTAATGGTTAAGTATTAGTTTGAATAAATTTTAAAAAATATTCAAGTATTCGAAAATGTATATGAATGCATAATTGCGAGGTCGTCAGCAGGCCTAAGTGTAGGTCAGTTTCTAGATCATGGCGGTGGTGTAATTATCTTGATTTGGACTTCGAAGTTAAGTTTAAAATTACTTGGAAAGGGTTTTAAATGTTCTTCATGCACGTGTTTGCACGCGAGTATTAAGTAAGTTTTGGAGTTTAATACTAATAGCATTGTGTGCACAAACTGTGTATTCTATAAACATCCTGTTAATTGTTTGCTATGGATGTTATACATGTGTTTGTAGAGCGCATCGAGATGGCTACGCCGTCGCTTTACTTAGTTCATCAAATTTGTCTACGAGATTTTTTGTTGACCCCTTGCTTTAATTAATTAAGCACCTTAAACAAAATTGGAGATCCAAAACTGTGTTGCTGCCGATTGTGAGTCGATAGAAAACTGAATCTGAGTTGCAACGAACTGTATTGTTCTTGTTCCGATTAAAAGTTGCCTATGCGTAGTGATTATTGCAGTGATGTTATTTTTGGTTCTGCCAACTTCCGGTGGTCCTTCCGCTTTATGGCCAGTGGAGCACATTGCGCAATGTATTTCTGTGCTCCCTTAAGAGTTAATTAATTATTGCATAACATCATGAAATATTTAGTATGACTTATGTATGATTATGATCATTGTTGGCTCACTGCTGGGTTAAGAAACACTCATCTGTATGTGAAATGACATACCTGCCCTATGCCATGACACCAGCAAAGCGTCGCTATGGGAGAGAGTGATGTGAGGTGGATGTGTCTGCCCCGCAGGCAGAATGAGGGACAGGCTCTGTGAGCTGCGTCGGATCTCCCCTGAATCCTCAGAATGGGAGGAGGAGGTGTACACCTCCTGCATGGGCCCTGAGACATTGGGGCAGGAAGGCACATCCTTCGCAGACAAGGAGCAGGCTTTGAAGGATGTGTTCGGGGAGGTTCAGTCCATACAGCGGGATATCGCCCTGCTCAGGATGGACGCTGGACGGCTGGCCAAGCAGACCGGGCGATTCCTCACCTCCTTCCGGCGCATCAGCAGCATCAAGCGTGGCTCCAACGCCATCGCTCAGGGTATTCGGGTTCAGGGTGAGGCCCTGTACTGGCGGCTGCGGCGGATGGGCGGCCTGAGCCAGGAGCTGGAGGAGAGGATGGGAGCCGGCGCTGCCGTGGCGCGTATCGCGTGCCGCCAGTACGCATCCCTGACCAGCAGCTTCCGTGAAGCCCTGCTTCACTACAACTGGGCGGAGGCAACGCTGAGGGAGCATTGTCAGGCACGGATTCGGCGGCAGGCGGATATCCTGGGTCAGCAAGTGACTGGCGAGCAGGTAGACGAGATGATCGAGACCGGCAAGTGGAGCTCCTTCTTCTCCAAAGGCATCTGGACGTCGCGCTCGGCACTCGTCAAGATGGAGGACCGCCACCGGGAGCTCGTGGAGCTCGAGGGTCGCCTGCGTGACGTCCACGAGCTGTTCCTGCAGGTTGCACTGCTGGTGGAAGAGCAGGGCAGCTTTCCGGAGAACATCGAAGCCAACATCCTCGCCACACAGGACTACTTTGCTGCAACTAACGTGAGGCTCAACCAAGCTGTGAGGGACAGGAAGAAGAATCCATGCAGATGCTGTTTCCAATGTTTCAGCTGCCTGACTGCTTAACCTCATTAGTAAGTTCCTTGTGGTATGTTTGACCAATAGGAAATCAGGCCCCACAAATGTTAAAGGTAGAATACTTATGCATATGGTGACAGACACATGTGTGTTGTTGACATTGTCTTTCTTTGTGGTCTGGTGGCTTAGTGGTTTAGAAGCTAGTGGTTAAGACATGGAAATATTAAAACACAGTGCACGATATTGAGGTCATGTTTGGTGTCTCATAACATTATGAATATTTTTTATTTTATTTGGTTTTAAATGATTCATTTTACATCTATAATTTTGTATTAATGTCATTAAATTGCATGCTTCATTTAATGTTAACAAACGTTGACATTTAGGGTAGTCGGACCATGGTAATTGAACAACATATTTGGCAACAAAAAGGTTTTGCAGGAGAGATGTTTTAGAAATACTTTATTCTGTTGGAATTTGTTAAATGTCATTCTGAATAAGATTGTATTAATTTGGCAATAAAGTATTTTTGTGCCTAAAACTGACTGAATACTTGGATGGGAATACAGGATTAGCCAGTTCTTCCATGTCATTGGCACATATTGCAGGCTTTAATGTTTTTTGCTTTTATTTTATATTTTATCCTCTTAACCAGGGGTGTCAAACTGCAGGCCTGGGGGGCCGGAGCCCTGTGTAACTTAGTTCTTTCCCTGTTCCACCACAAATGATTCAGCTCAACAGCTATGTGGTAATTAGCACAAGAAGTTGAATCAGGTGTGTTAAACGAGGGGAAACCCAAAAATGTGCAGGACTCTGGCCCCCAGGACTGGAGTCTGACACCTGTGCTCTAAACAGTGCAGTTACTGTTGGGGTTCACCGCCCCCACGGGGTCCGTTGATAAGATTCACAGCAGAGACGTGGAGAATTTGCAGGTCACTGGTTTATTGTCCGACAGATTAAAATCCGGGAGCAACTGTCTGGCATACATTTAGCATGTACAGGACGAAGCTCAACCGTAAGTATCAGCTCAATCCCTTTATCGGGGATCGTCCCCCCCCACCCCCACCTTCCATCTATGTGACAACCACAGGTTTGCCTGGTTAGCCAGTTTGTACTTGCCTTACTAGAAGGCCAAAGATACGTGAGGGCCGCCTCTCTGTCTGCTCCCTTTATCTGTCTCGTTAGGTCATCCTGCCCTGCTAGTGTGCCAGTCAGTTTTCTCTATTCTATTAGTTACGGCCTTATAGAATCATTCCCACATTACATTGAAACAAAGTTTCTTTTCCAAGTCAACATACGCCAATGGACTTTGTGTAGTATTTCTCTGAATGTGCAAAGGTCTTGGAAGGAATTTGAAGGTTTTGCTTAGTATAATTGTGTAGTTGGATTTTATTGTGGGAACAAACTGCCTTGGAGTTTAAACTGAACTGAAGTGGCTTTTAAATGAGCAGAGGAGTGTCACAGCAATTGTACTTAGTAGTCCTGCTGAAAAAAATCCACTATTTGTAGGCTTGGAAAACATGCAATATTGTGTGGTACTGCTTTGACGTATATTCAGTTTGTTGTCAAACATTTGTCATACACCCTCCACAGATGGAGGTAGGGGTGGGTGGGGGTAGATACACAAGTAGACGGGGACATGGATAATCATAGCCATTGCAAGAGGGGTGGTGTGGTGTTGTTATACCCCAACTTTTCTATACAGTTCTGTTCCGTGTCTAAAAGCACACACACTAGAGATATTTAGCATTTTAATGTATCGGCATCGGCCGATATCAAAGTGCACTACGCCTATTTACAGACAGGCACGTCTGCGGGCAGCCCAGTGTTATTGTTGCTGTGGAACACGTAACTCATGCTGCCTTGTACAGGACCCCAGCCAGCAAGTTTTGGAAGAGCCCTCGGAGAAAACGGTAAGGCTTAACTTCTGATCTTTCAATTGCCTATTTATTTATCTGGTTTGCTATGAAATGTTGCTTTAAAAGAAAACGCGTTTGAAAGAGAAGGCAAATTACGCTGTCGGGAACTGGTGTAATGATAATGAGCCTTCAACCAACTGTAGCTTACGGGTAACATTACGGATCATTGATTCTGACAGTTAGTTTTGTGCGCTTGTTTGTTGGTGGGCTCGTAGACGTTTTAATAATCGTTATTTTTATTTTTTTTACCCCTGTCGTGTCCGGAAGCTTAGCAAGCAGGATTTTCGTTTGGGTGCTATATTGTGCCAACACTTTTATTTTGCCAAGTTGAGCTTCGGATTTAAGCTCCTCTTGATACTTGAGGTATACTCTTTATTAATTATTTTAGATCATTGCGCCACAAAGCCGGAGCTACCAGGGGGAGTTATCGTAAGTGAAAGAGAGAGAGAGAGAGAAAGAGAGGAGGAAGAGAAAGAGGAGAGAGACAGAAGAAGTAGATAAATAAATAATATAAATTGGGGGGGGGTCAAAGAGAAAGAGACAGGGAAAGAGAAATAATACATAACAAGAAGTAGAGCAAAAAGGAAAGAGTAACAAAAGGACAGCTTCTGCATCTTGCTGCTAGACACTGTATCCTCACACCAGCTGCTGTGTCTGAAAAATAAGATCCAGGGACACACACAAGAAGTATACATACGCAAAAACCAGTGGTACCGTTATGAGAGGGAATACGCTTGTGTCAGTATCTGCTTCTGGAATTAAATACATTAATACCAGGGAAAAAAAACAATCCATAAGCAGACCAGCAGGAACACTGTCTAAATATCGCCGCACCGGTATCTGCATCTGAGAGGAGGGAGTGGAAGCCACACACATACTCTCATACACACACACACACACACACACACACCCAGACGAGGAGAAGGAGGGATAAAATAGGGCAAGAAAGCCCTAGGCTCTCGTGTGTGTGTGTGTGTGTG
>JAABNY020000038.1:20535286-20556273 GCA_015164015.2 Brevimyrus niger
CCACACCATTACACCACCACCAGCAGCCTGCACAGTGGTAACAAGGCATGATGGATCCATGTTCTCATTCTGTTTACACCAAATTCTAACCTTACCATTTGAATGTCTCAACAAAAATCGAGACTCATCAGACCAGGCAACATTTTTCCAGTCTTCAACAGTCCAATTTTGATGAGCTTGTGGAAAGAGTTCGAGTATTGTTCTGAATTCTCCCGGGAGTAGGGACGTATTCCATGAAAGTAGCTAAAGAAAGGGAGATTTTCCCGAAAAAGTCAGACTCAGACTAACGCCATCTCTAAACTTAGCCTCATGTCGTTCCACGAACACAGTTCAGCTTTAATTAATCAAGGCTCATATACAGGACAGACTTGCATAGTACGTCTCACTTGGTGCTCACACCCGAGATATTTATAAGAAGCCCAGATGAAATGCAATGATGAACTATAGATCGACCAAATGAGTCTGAAAGCCTGTAAAACGAGAGCGGTGCTTTTTTTTCCACTGCAGAACAAACGCTGCTAATGGAGTTCAATGAAAAATGCAAATATATAATTGCTAAAAAGGGCAATACTTTGGGTATAAACACAGTCAGGAAGTTGGCTTGGCAATGAATTGCAGACAGACAAAATGCACAAGTTACCTAAATGTTACAAGTGCTTAAAATGCATGTACAGTGGCATGGTGGTACTATGGTTTATGCTGTTGCCTTACACCACGAATGTTTCTGGTTTGAGGCCCGTAATGAACGAGGAACCTGCTGGGTTAAGTTAACGTGTCATTCTTACTGTAAAATGCTATTCTGTATTAATTGATCTCCATAAAATACTTTCAATTGCATCTGTGTTAGATGTTCTGCACAAATAACCGTATCTTGTCTTTACTTTTTACTAATACACTTCAAATAACACTGTGACTAAACAAAATATAAAAGTATCTTTCTGATTTTTATAGGCTTTATATTATATTGACTATGTTGCAATCTCAGTTCTGTTCTCCATATTATGGATAATTGATATAAGGCGCAGATAATTACTTCAGTAAAGATGGTTTTTATTCTCTGCTTTCTCGTCTTGATTTTACTCACAGCACCGACTACAGGGTTTCATTTTTAAATATACATATATACAAGACTCACTCGATCTCCCGCTAACTCAAACGTAACTTAAAATAAAGAAACGCACTGTAGGTAATAAACTCACACACGAAGATCGTGGTCGTAAAATCAAATACATCGGTGCATGTAATTTTGGCACATTACACCTTACAGGTTAACAAAATAATTCATTCAGATAATGTGAAATATCGTAACAGATATTTCAACAAATTACATGACACGAGTAGTAAGATCGCGGAATTTCGTTCGGCGGAACGATCTTTTGGGAATCTGTTCCCACACGTCGGACGTTCTTTGAGACAACGCTTAACTGAGCGAGACAACCTGGTCCGGAGCAGACTTATTCAGTCACGTAACTTATTATGGTACCTCAACGGGGACTCTATTAAGACACGTTGATGGAATGGAACTCCCACTTAAATGACCCAGACTTGCC
Organism: Brevimyrus niger; assembly: GCA_015164015.2. Classification (NCBI taxonomy): domain Eukaryota; kingdom Metazoa; phylum Chordata; class Actinopteri; order Osteoglossiformes; family Mormyridae; genus Brevimyrus; species Brevimyrus niger. The sequence goes on from JAABNY020000038.1 coordinate 20,536,837, forward strand.
GAAATAAGTTAGTCTTTCCCTTAATCCTGCTTTGTGGAACACCACCCCCACCCGGAGAACTGGGTGGATTGTTTGTTTAGCTTTCCCTCTTCACAGCCTTTAGATGTTGTGTGATTGAACCTCACACTAGTGAAAGGGTTGTAGCAAAAACGTATTTATTAAGGGCAAATCACAAACACTAAAAAAACAAGTACTTCTTTTACTATAATTCCATGAATACCATGAATACTATGTGCCGATGGAGCCGCATTGGTTATGTTCACCAGGATGGCCGAGTGGTTAAGGCGTTGGACTTAAGATCCAATGGATGTATGTCCGCGTGGGTTCGAACCCCACTCCTGGTAAAGCGTTTTCTATTGATCGTGTGGTGTAGTTTTCGTCATACTCCAAAATTGCTAACTGGAATAATAATAACCGTATTGAAATTTCAGAGAAACGATTTTGTTCGTGTCTTTACTTTGGAAATTTGCTGGGAAAACAACATTTAGGTAAACCTTAAAAGGATTATTTTTCAAGTTTGAAATAAAATTTTACAATAAAAAAAATACAATTAGGGTGAGTACTGTTAAAATGGGATACAAAATTTACAAGAATCATGTCAATGTCTTGATTCCCAACTTGATACTATTATAAATACATTAAAGAGAAAATAAAGTATTACTATAGACTTGACTGTTTCAATAAACACCTTACGTTTCACAAGACAATGCAAAACGCCTAATAAACGCAAACAATTTAAAACAAAATAAATTGTTTCATAGAGGTGATATTCGGACTATAACCTGAAATTACGCCTAGAATGGACACTAAAAGCTCTCTGACACTGTCGTTCATTAGCCACAAGATGTCGCACGTGTTCTTCTACATTCATCCATCTTCCAGTCGTTTCAATCAGCTGGCGTGTGTCACAAGGCAGACGTGTACCCTTGATGAGATGCCAGTTGCATCGCCGGGCACATACGCGCGCAACACAGACTACGGGCAATTCAGAGTGCTTCAGCACCCCCAAAATGAATAAAAGCACCCCCAAAGATTTCTAACTATGCTGTTTATGTGACGAGTATAGTGTATCTTGCCTTGCTGGGCAGCTCTCTGGGTGCTCAGTACCCCCAAAGCTCTGAACCTAGAATCGCCCCTGGTTTGGGCTGATTTGAGTCCGACCGATATTGAAACCAAACCTACGCCCTCATTAAAAAAGAAATAAGTCCTTCTTGGACTTATTAAATTTTATGTGCTATATTTAACCAAAAAACAAAATGAGTTTGTGATACATGCAATAAAACAGTACACAGAGGTGGAACGGGTGGCGTGTACATTACTCAGTTAATTTAATTTTAATTAAAATATCATTCCAGAGCGCTTTTGTTTTTTCATCCACTCCGCTACTCCACATTTACAATAGAATTAACTTTTGTGCCTGGACTCCATAATCCGATGTGATAGTTAGCTTCTAGCGCAGCAACATCCATCCATCCATTGGATTCCACTTTTCCAAAGGGTATAATTGACTGAAAAATTGCGACGTGGACCTGTCAGCATGACGTGATTTTTGCTGCCTCCGAAGACCAGACGACGCCTCCAGCGACACATCTACGAGCTTTCCGGGCCAGCTGGGACGCAGCCCGGCATTCCTAACCTGCATGTAAACGCCCCCACCGCTCTACCTGCTTCTCCGTGCGACACCCGCGTGAGCACACGACAGAGCGCTAATTTGTGGAAAATAAAACCCTCTCTTTGTGCTGCATGAGGAAACAGGCACAAAAGACAGCTGTGCAGAGAGGCAGTGAGTCCTTAGCAACTGAATTGGGATCAGTATGAATATATAACTCTGGTCTGTACGGGCTGTAGGGTACTTATCTCTGCAGCGAAATAACAGAACACAAGTAAAACGGTCTGCTGAGCACAGATGCTATTTTATTTCACCATATATAGTCAGGGGCCAGTTTATTAGTAATACACCTGCTAGTTAATAGATGCAGCCTACTATTACAAACTGAATAATGTGGCTACAACTGAATTCATATAGCATCCAGATAGTGTCAAGTTGAACTATAGCTAACATGAATGCCACAAGTGGAGAAGTGACAGCTTTACATAACACTAGCAGACAGAAAAGCTTCTGTGAATGGACTTGTCTACCCTTGAAGCAGATGTGGAGGTAAATCTGGGTCCTACAACCTACTAGCCAGGTGCACCCCAAGAATATGCCACTGAATGTATTACTGAAGTAACTCAGTTTAATAAAAATCATTATCAAGGGAAAAAGAGCAGAACCTAAATTGGGGAATGTGACCCAATGTTATTGGGACATTTTCTCATATGTCTATCGTTTTCAGAATATAGGCACAAAATGATTTTTCCCCTTGTCTGAACACCATTATGTTTTGGCTTTATAAGCAGAAATCCAGAGACTATGGCCCATAACGGTTTTGGGCCTCTTAGGTATATTATCACAAGTTGCTTCCCAGTGGACTTGCTACCTTGCTGTCAGGATTGGTAAAAGAAACTAGCATTTAGCAACTCCAAAGTCGACTATGAGATCTAGTAGTTTATCCCCCTATATATATATGCCCTTTGCTGACACATGACTGTTGGCTTCCAAAGGCAGGGGGCAGTGCAGAAGTTCTAGAAACCTCCCTAGGTGGCCATGATTTGCTAGTGAAGCAAGTATGATTGCTGATTGTGATGTGTGACAGCATGTCGCAAGGTCCACCAAAGGCAGAAAGTTTGATGTGACAACTCAGGATATGCTTAGCCAACAGAATGAGTTCTCCTTGCTCCAACTGTGTTGCTGATTGTTCACTCTGTCATTGGTATGACCTGCCTGGGTTTGACCCATGTCAGAGTGGAGATCCCATTCTGTCACAACACGGCCAATCACATGGCTAACTTTTTAAAGTGCAAGATCTTTACACTTCAGTTTGTTAGGTACTCCTGTTTGCTAATACAAATAGGCTGCTCCACAAAACAGTGAGTCATTTAAGTACAATAGAGTGTATACGGCACACAGGGATCAAGAGCTTCAGCTCATGTACGGCCCACTATGGGAGCAGCTAAAAGGTGTGATCTATGCAGTTTTGAATATACCGTGACTGTTGTTAGAGCATCTCCACACACTACAATGTCTACGGCAGTGTTTCTCAAACCAATCCTCAGGCCCCCCTCCCCCCAGACATTCCATGTTTTTGCTCCGTCCCAACTCCCATCTGGGGATCCCCGAGGACCAGTTTGAGAAACACTGGTCTAGAGTTTACATGCAGAGAATGGTGAAAGAGACAAAAAACATGTAGTCAGTGGTGGTTCTATGGCTGAAAACACTGTGTTAATGACAGGGGTAAGAGGAAACTGGCCGGACTTGTTAATGCTAACAGGAAGGATACAAGTGCAAAAAGAACAGCTCACACAACAATGGAGTACAGAAGGGAGGTACGTACCAACCCTTGAGGGAAAAGTGGGGCCTATCTTGTTCTAGCTAGGTGTACCTAAAAAGCTTGCCACTAAGGGCACATGGTAAACCACCCCTTTTGGATATGCAACTTATAAAATGTAACAGACTTGTACTCTGCAAATAAAGATTAATTTTGCAAAGTGGCTGGTTAGAATAACTTGCACCATATTTAGCTGGTCCACATGACAGGCTTAAGGAGCACTGGTGTAGGTGAGCTCATGCTCAGTTTTTTTTAAATGTGATTTTAAAATACTTAAACTAGAAATTTCTCTCTCACACACAATTGAAGTTTGTAAGCCTTAAAATAAGCAAGTCCTAAAAATGAGATGCACAAGTTATAAAAGTTGTGTATCTTTTTAGACTTGAAGGAATATTCATGAGTCACGAGCGTCTTTATGTTAATCTACAGTTAATGTCTATAGTATAATTCAACATTCAAACATTCGGACCAAAATTTTTAACCACTACTCTGCTTTTCACAATGTTGTTCTAAATACTGTATAAACCAGGTCAATGAGTTATCGAAGACAGCAATATATAGAATACGTATTGGCCATACGTGTAATGTGCTGATTCTCAAGGGGGGCAGGTGGACCCCGCCACAGGGAAACGGCGAGTCCTGCTTCAGGCATCGACTTAAAAGCGCTGGACCAGGCATGACAACGGAGTAACTTATTTTATTGTTCCCACCCAACTCGTTGTTGTATTAACTTACGAACCCATAGTACTATTTTTGTAGCGAAATTTTACTCTAAAATGTCCTTACCAAATCATGATTTAGCTGCCGAGATAAAGTTAAAAAATAATAATTAAAAGATCCACTGAATCCCAACGCCCACCCCCACGCGACTGGCCCCTCCCCTTAAAACTTTGGCATTACATTTTCACCGCGTTCCTTCAGACACGTGACAATAAAACTTGGCTATCACATATTATTTCCACATATTTGTAGCAATCAGAAATTAACCAGACTGGAGTGAAAAAAAGTTTATTTCTAAATATGGTGGACAGTTTCTCATGAGGATAGGACTCTCCTAGTGCACCTTAAGTGTTTTACAAGCTTGGATATCGTTTTTACAAAAGTTAGCAGTTCATCCAAGATCCTTCCCACCTCTGACTTTTGGGTGTGTGAGGTTGGCGTGCAGGGGAGGGGGGACCGCTCGGCCGCGTGGTCACGTGACCCGGACCGCGCCATGTTCCCATCGCTGGATATTATAACTTCACGGGCGCTCGGGAAAAAGGTAGCGACGGGAATAAAGTTCGGGACCAAGCTGCAAAAGCCTGTGGCGCTGTGCGGCTCAGGGAAAGTACAGTCACTGAGCGCTCCCAAGTTGCCCCGATTGCTTCTGGAGCACGGGGAACTGCAACATGGATCGTCCTATGGGAGGATTGGCTTAATTTTTCACTTACAGCACATTTGAGTTTGGAAACTATTGTGGGGAATTGGATTAAGCCGAGGGTCGTATGCAAGCTGGCTGTCGCCATCCCAGTTTTTAGGAATGCTTTAGTATAAAGTATCTTAAAGCCCGTACTGTGATCATCGAACGAAGTTTTTCGAGAAATACGGGATTTTTAAAAGTCAATTTTAAGTATTCCATCTACACCCTTAACCTGCACGCATCCCTGAGGTTTCGGAGCAGCTGCGGAAAAGGTGAGTGACGCTTGAGTGACTGTGTACAAATAAACCAGTCGAATGAAATAGCTGTTACTGTTTTACTAACACTGGAAAAGTAAATATGCTGAGCTGTTTTATCTCGCAATTATTTCAGTTTAGGTGGCACTTGCGCTGACTACATTTAGAAATGCAGCACGCAAACTTAGTACTTACATCAGCTTTAGGGTGTTTACGTATGGCCCGTTTAAGGACTGCGTACAATGTAACTTTTAAAAGTGGTCCAGTATTTAATTTGTAATCATGACATGCGGTTTTCGTATTTTTTACTGGGTTTGTTTGATCTGCATGCCTGTTGTTGTAATTCGAGTTTAAATAGCGACACGGACTGGATTAAAATGACACAAGAGTACTGGTCTGGAAAACTCCCGAGGCTGGTGGTTGATTTACAATGCAGTTAAAGGGAGAGTCTTTATTTGTATTCAGTACAGAGCATTTTTAAATTATACATGTAACAAATTACCTCTTGACCCGTTCATAAATGTAGTTATGGTCAAATTTCAGTTCGCATCTTAGCAGTGCTTTGAAAAATACTGTAGTATTGTATTATATACTTGTCATGTCCTCTTTGCATGTAAGAAAGGTCTTTTTTAGCTGCAGAGCTGTTTTACGGAACCGAAATGGAGATCATAACCGTTTCGTTTTGGCCGGAAGGCACACTACGTCTACAATGCTTTTATATCTTAAAACAACCTCATAGAATAGTGTCATGGACAGTTTAAAACATGAGTTGTATATTATGACAACGTCACTTGTGCTAATCTTGCATTTATAAATGGACAATATTTCCTTTTTAGTGCTCGATACGAGTTCGAAAAAGAGAATTTTATTAGTGAAAACATGCAGCAATATCCCCTGAAGCGGTTCAGCTATCTATCTACCTGGTATTTATGAGAGGTACGCAAGTTTATTTTCGTGACGTTAACTTTTTTTTTTTTCTTAACTCTTGACCTTTCGCACTGTATTGTAGTGTTCTCAAAGTTATCCTGAAACTGGTGATCAAATGATCGAAGCGGGGAGGAATCAAATACGACGAAAGGAAATTTTTAAAATCAATCTCAAACAGGGTCGATCCCTGTAAATTCGCTGAAATGAGTGATCTTTACGATATCCGGAGGCAAATTGTTGACGTACTTAGGGTTGTGCGGCACTCCCGCCAGTCATCCTAGTTGGGATAACTACCCCCAGATTGCCTTAATTTAAAAATGGCTCTCCTTTTCCAAACTCTACTTGAGAGCTTCACTTGTATTCTGCTGCCCTAGTAATACCCAGCAATATACACCAGCTGCCGTAGGTGGGCAGGGTGGTAATAATTCTTTGGACCATACAGATTAATTTCTGTTCCATGGGTTCTTTTTAAGATCTGCCTGAACTTAAGACCTGATCTCTAGGGCAAATGGGAATGTTGGTGAAAGGCATGATGGACAGCAGATGAGTAGGGGAAAAATGGAATATCATTAAAGCTTAATATGTTTTTGGTAATTTGGTAATCTGCTGTTGTGGATTCCAGTCTATTGTAACTGAATTGTCAAACAAGTTTTATGCATTGCAGTATTTGTGTGTTGAGATGTATGCATGATGAATTGCATTTAAATTCCTTTGTAGGTGTTGCGCAAGAACTGGTGCATGTAAAGGAGTTGTTTTAAGAAAGGAACCTTTATTTACACTGGGGACCTTGAGGACCTGGTCAGCATGGCGTCCGTTACCGTCAGCTCTGAGGGGGCGGCCAACAGTGAGTTCAGCGACATCATCAAATGGAGATCAGGTAAGACTGGGTTGGGTCTCCTACCAGAGAACGGTGATGCATCATGTGACTGCTGAATGCAGGCGTTGCATGTGCTGTCGACCTGATGATGGAGAATGTGTGAATTATGCTGGTGGCTGCGTTGTGGTTTTGTAGAATCATGGCTCGTATCTTATTTGATGTCCCCATCAGCCTGGGAAGTGGCCAGGGTACGGGGTGAAACAGGCCATCCACTGAGCACACTCTGGATAGCACTCCTCAGGCTCACAGGAAGGGCTCAATTTGACTGATGACATCCAGGGGGCAAAGTACATACCTGGTGGAGGTATTCTCCTATACTGACAGGAAGCCTGATGTGAGGGGCTGAGTTCCGAACACCAATGGGATTGCAGATGTGGTGCAGGTCTGGGAAAATAGTGAAAACGGGGGAAGTGGCTCCTGTGATTGAGGTTGTCTGTGTTCTGCTGGATAAGCTGCTGTGAGAATATTGTATGGAACTTTGCTGGTGGCCCAGATCTGCATGATGTAGTGTGTGTGTGGGGTGGGGGGGCGTGTATGTTACTGTGTCGCCCTCTGGCATGTATACCTTTATGGCTTCAGCTCTCACCCTGTAGGACCAAGTTTGGTTAATCTGATATCCAGAAATATAAAATCCTGCTTTGTCGTCATCTTGCCAAGCAGATGTGACAGAACCAGAGCACTGTATTATTTTTCTTTAAGGGTGTGTTTTTGAACGGTTGCTGTTGCCCTTGAGGAGACCCAGATGGGGGCGCTGCTCCTGTTGATTATACATCCTGTCATGGGGGGGTCTCTGGTATTGCCTGGGGCACTGTCGTCTGAAAGGAAGTTTGGGGCCCGGCGCCCCACCTGGAAGGTGTCCTGGACCGGGCGGTAAGGGTTTTCCCTCTGTTCGTTTGGACGCATACGCTGCATGAGCACTGAGCTCCTCTGATTGGTCCGTCTACCAGCCCGACGTCTAACTTAAAACACTCGTCTGCCGGCCTCTGTTTTTCTTGCGCTTGTTTGGTTGCCAGGCAACGTTAAAAGTAATGTTTTCTTTGCTTTTTGCCCAGAGGGGACGTCATCGCGTCTGCATCCAGAACAACCAATGGAACACCGGGATTAAAGAACTGGGTGCTGTGCTGGGCCCTGTGCCTTTGTTTACCCCCACGATCCGCTCGGGCCAGTTTCCCAAACTTGGGATATTTTGAGCACGGACCCCTCTGCCGCATACCGCGAGCCAGGCCTGGGCTGAGATGCCTCTCTGCGTCTCCTGCACGCGATATTCCCACAGTATGTCGTGGAGGTTCAGTTAAAAACAACCAACCAGGAGGGTTTGCGTTGCTAAGCTTCAGGCTGTGGGTCATCGGGGGGGGATATTTTAGACTGGGAAAGCCGGATGTTTCCGATTTGAAAGTGAAAGGAGCCTCTTTTTTATTATTGAGTAGGTTTCTGAACGATGGCTGTGATGATCCATATCTGGCCAGAGGGGGCTGCTCGGTGTGGCAGATTTAGCGCTCACATAGTTGACTCTTGACGAAGACCATATTGCCGTTAGTAGACTGTGGTGGTGGGCTGCTCCTGCTCATAAGTTGATGTCGCCTCGCCCCTCTGACACAATGACATCACGCAGTGACTTTCTCTTCCTGAGAACTCGCATGCTAGTGAAGAGGACCTGACATCCAAACTTTACCTTCCTCCCAGTGAGTCTGGTACTGAGAGCATTGTTTTTGCAGCCGAGGAGTGTCTCCTACACCTTTTGAAGTCTACCCCACTTGGCCACGACCTCTTGCTCTGTTGGTAAACACCTTCAGCTTAGGCTGCCTTGTACCATAACCATTTGGACACACTTCCTGTCTTTGACCACTGGCATTTTAATGGCTGCTCACAGCAGTCGTCTTGATGTCAGCAGAGCTTCGAATTTGCCTGTGTTCATTTATTTATCTGAAGTTCTGCAGACAGCCTGCCAGGTCTCTTGCAGTTGCATTCAGTCGGGGAGGTGTATGTACAGTGCTGGCGTCCCACATTGGTTTAAGGTACCTCTGGGGGGCAGAAGATATCAAGAGATATGAGCGTGCGTTCAGTCTCCACAAACCCGTGCTGGGCCGCCTCATCCAGGCCCCCCCCCCCCCCCCTTACCCGTGCCTATCGTCCGTCTCGCCTCGTTTCGCCACAGATAAATTTCGCTTGCGAGCCGAGTGCCTTATCAGCGGGACGAGTGAGGGCAGCGAGTCCCGTTAGCCGGAGAGCAGAGCCCAGCATCGCGGCCCCAGCTAGGCCCCCGCCCCGGGATGACGGAATGCAGGAATGCTGAACGGGGCTGCCTGCGCTTACCAAGATAAGGGTCTGTTCGGGGGGGGGGCATTGTGAGTTAGCCTGCGGTTATGTAGGAGGACCACGGCATTCCTGCCTCAGCCCCCAGCCCGTGCCTGCCCTTTCCTGATCCACGGATGGCCATTTACAGGCAGCTAGCGGTGTGCCTGGCAGACTCGGAGATGGCAGGAGGCCTGCAGGGTTTTGCGTATCTTGCGTGATGTGAATTACTTTGCGAGATCATTCTCTTAATAGGCTCATCTATTCCGTCAAAATGTATTAAAGTGTGAGCTGGGAAACTGCATTCCCTGCCCATACCTGCTAGTAAACCACCTTTGAAGACCCGAGGACACGGCCGGCCGGACCGCTAACGTGGCAAGCACACCTGTTAGAAATCGCAGTGCAGGACCTCGGATTGTATTACATTTATTTATTAAGCAGATTCTTTTGTCCAGTGTACGGTGGAGAAAACGGGGTCGGGCAGTCCCTGGAGACGCTGGATGTTAAGGGGCATGCTCGGGGGAGGGGGCATGGCATGTGAATGGGCGACCTATCGATCACGGGCGTCGCCCTAACCCACAGAGACACACATGGTCTGGGTCGCCAATCTCAGTACCCTTGGCGGCAGCAGCCGGGCACTTTTCCTCATTGGACTTTTTATGTTGGGTTATGCAAATGTGCTTGATGGTTGTAGCTCATAGCGGTGAAGGGATTCTCAGTGAGAGTAGTATTATCCCATATAGTCTGTTTGCCGGTGGAGCTGTAATTGGGCAATATGATGCAAAGGTCGCTTACCAGGGAAACATTCACTTGTGTCTCTCTCATTTTATTTTCTTCATTGCAGTTTCAATAGTTTTATATAAAAGTTAACCATTCAAGCATGTGTCTTCTACACGCTTCCTGTGGGCAGTGGTGGCCTAATGGTTAGGGAAGCGCACTTGTAGTTGAATGATTGCAGGTTCGAATCCCCGACCAGCAAGCTACCACCCCCAGGCACTGCTCCCTTGACACTGAATTAGCGTTTATGTTGTCCCCTGTTATGTCATGATGTCACATTTGGGTTAAATGCAGAGGACACATTGTGGTGTGACAGCAATGACCGCTGATCACCCAATTCAATTCTGTCTGGTTGTGATGTGTCCATTTGTAACGTAAAAAGGTAATATCCATAATACTAGGTCTTCCTTAATATTTCAAACCTTTACTTATTGAGTTAAATAATGTCCATCTCGTGATACACATGTACTGATTTCCCCACTTGTAATGCTTTTGGGAAATCGTCTGTCCATTCGGTGTCACGTCCCTGATTGATAAAATGCTATGTATTTAACACTTGTAAATTTAAAATATGAATTTTGAGGATTTCTTTTCAACCCAAGAAGCTACATGAAGATGTGCAAGCTAACACTGATACTAAGCTTGCCCTTTTCTCTGAGGCATTTGAATCTCACATGCATAATAATTTTTTTTCAATGCATACAGGGGTTTTTGCTGTGTAGGTCATGGACTGAAACAGGGTAACATTTTCATTTTAATTAGTTATACTAAATGTCAACATTTGTTTTAGCTAATAGCAGGCGTTTCGTCAAACGCAGCTGGAGAACTCGTTTGCTTTTTAATGAGGAGGCTGTTTTCGAAAGGGATGTGAGAGATTGGTTTATGGTGTCAGCCTTGCATTGTTTGTGGAATGGCTGTTCAGGGGGTGATGGTGTGATGTCAGTCTAATGTCCAAGATTGATCCCCTGGTTGCTTAAATGATGTGTTATAAGGAAGTGACAGAAAATGTCAGTTGTTGTTCTATTATAAGAACATTATGTCATGAGATTGCAGGTCACCATGAGCTGTGCGTTTCTGCACGTGAAGTTGGCACTTGGTTAATGTCGTCTTGTGTCTCCATGTAGCTCCGGGAAATGGTCCTTGGAATCGTACTCCTGGCATCATCGGCGTCCTGCGGAACAATCCATCTGTTTGAGGGACAATTCTCAGTCGTCGCACCCTGACGCCTCGGTTTACAGCTGACGGCGTCGTGTGCATGTTGTGGGTGGGGAGCCGCGCCGGTCGGCTGCTGAGGAGTGCTCGCTGCAGAGGGCGTAGCGCACTGGTTTGGGTGGAGTGTGAGCTTCATTTTAGTCATTGTTTTTACGTCTCGTCTGGCAAGTTTGGCAGGATCCACCGGAGAAGTGTCAAGGGTTTGGTGGCATGGCAGCGGGGTTGCTGTGGCAGGGAGACTGAATCGACATGCCGGTTTCACTCGGGTGTGGAATCTTTGACAGATGCTCCCTCCTTCCCCCGACTTGGGGGGGGGGGGGGGGGGGCACCTTGTTTATGTTGTCTTGTTTTGTCAGTACTTGGCCAGCTGACCCATTCTCTGACCTTCTGTTTTGACACTTTCCCCTTTACTTTGCTGGCTTTACCATCCACGTGCTCAGGGGTTTACATCAGTCTGCCTCAGATTTTTTCATCGGGCATTTAATGGCCGCACCTGTAATCATTGTGACCCACCCCCCCCCACCCTATTTTATTTAGCCTTTGATTTCCAGTAGATTAGTGTTTCTGATCCCAGTCTGTGTGGATCTCCAGACAGTCTGTGTTTTTTCTCCCTCCCAAGTGCCTGCCGGACAGTCCCGGTTTACCCCGGTAGAGAGCTCTGGGGGTCTGCTAGGACCAGTTTGAGAAGGACTGCAATAGATGAATAATTCCTGTTGGTATTCAAGTTACTAAAGTAAATACTAGTTTCATTATTTAAGAATGTTATGCAAGTTGGATGGTGATTTGAGGTAAGCAATTTGTTTTTGATGACCCCTTGATGTATTAATCAGCATTTTGCTTGTTTTGTATGTGCTGATCTTGGACCGAGGTGAGGCTTGTGTACGTCTCCGTTCAGGCCTGTGTTAACCCTGGGGGGCTGTTATCCTGTGGACAGATGCAAAATGCAAGAGGACTGATCCTATTAGGGCACTGTCGGGGGGGTGCTTATGTTCTGGGGTTAATGCGACCATATGTGTTGGGGCCACCTCTGGTAAGCTGCCTGTGGGTGTGGCTAGTTTGTTAGGTGGGGGAGGAGCCTGTCTAGGGTCTCCGTGCTTCCTCTGCTGACCCAGCTAGAAGTCCTGTGTGTGATGGGAACGGGCCGACCGAAAAAGTGAAAGTGTGAGGAACTAAAGGGGAATGGAAAATGAACCCCCCACTCTTCTCTAAATTAGTTGCCCAGGGCAGGTCAATGAACTGACAAGCTCCCTCGCACAAATTGCTGTTTGTTGGCAGAGCGTCCCTTTCGGCTGGGTTTTGAGATGGTAGTCTTGGGGCTGCACTTTCACAGGCTGGCTTCCAGGCGTGTGCCGCGGCCCTGCCTTTTAGCGAGGGCTGTGGACGTGTGCGGGATCCGTCGCGGAAACTTTGGACAAGCTCCGGAGTTGCTGTCAGCGTGACTCTCGCTCGCTCGCTCGCTCTTTCCAGGGTGTGGCAGGTTTAGAGGAAGAGAAAGTAACATGTTTTGGAGGCTGAAGGGAGAAAACAAATTCAAACACCCTGAACTGGTTGGCACATGGTGTGTGTGTGTGCTTCTGGTTGTCTTCCTAGGATGCAGATGGTCGGAAGCTGCCTCTCCCTGGCCACCCCCTCGCTGGGTTCCACACAAGGCTTCCCCCTACAGCTTCACCTTCCAACCGACACGATATGCAGCCAGAGTGTGACGGTGCACCTGCAGATACTTGTTGTCTGTAAATATAAAAATGTGTAATTCCAGAATTCCACCATCTCAGTGAAATTATGGTAAAGATCAAAGGTCAATTTGCACGACCTTCCTCTCCAGTCAGCTTGTCTTTCTGTCCGTCCTAATTTCGTGTCTTAAAATGTCATGTCATGTTATGGTTATGTCTGTTTATGTTCCGTTTTATTACTCATTTCCATTTGCACTATGAAGGGAATGATACTTCAGCTCAGTGTGACTCCACGCCTCAGATATCTGAAGCTTACGGTAAAAGATACTTTGACGTATTTCAGCCAGCTGCTTATTTCCTTGGTTTTCCTACAAAAAAAAACATCCGCTTCACGGCTCTGTACCAGATCTAGGCGTCCCACCAAAAGGCTGCATGTTAAGCACATGGCTTGTGGGGAAAGAAGCGCTTCCGGAAGAGTGATGTATGTATATTTGGTGTGTCGCGCTCCCCTCCCATGAAACATGGCGTCTTTCTTCTGAGTCACATCTTTCGTTAACTTTGGTATGTTTTCGAGCTGTGCCCAAACCGCCGTCCCGGCCAGCGAGACGGTACGAATCTGCACTGTTTTGGTACAAGCAGGGTGTGGCTTTGAATGGGCAACAATTACACTCTGGGAAACTGAGCCACGGTATCTGTTTGTGCGGCATGTTTCGCCTGCGAATGCCTGATTTTGTTTGTCTGTATTTGTTTCTTCGACGTCTGGAATGTTTTGTTTCTCCTCCTTGACAGCCGAAAGCATGTGGTCTGGAAGTGCATGTGTCGTTTCATAACCTCTCCACCCTCTGCCCAGTGTCCCCCGGAGAGGCCGGTGCCCCCGGACCCGTACGTGTCACCATTAGACCGTCAGATCGTTTGATGCCAGTCCCTCCCAACGCGGTGTTGACGCTGGTCCGTAGCTAACAGGAGGCATCCGATGCTTTATGATCCTGCCTTATGTCGTCCAATCGCAACGCCGCTTGATCATGTGTTTTCCGTGCTGTCATGGCCTGGAATGATCCGTTCCTTCTCGGTGTTCTGTAAAGCTAATCAATGGCACTGACTAATCCGTGTCGCTCTCAAGCCCCCACTGTGATGTTCTTTGAAAGCTGAGTTCCGTCTTTTTTCCTCCCCATATGGCATCAACACCCCCCCCAACACCCCCAAACATCGTAACTTTAGTACATTTGTTGGCGCTGGTGCGCTTAATTCCAGCTTCCGGTTTCCTTGGCAACCAACCCTAGAAGACCTGGCTGCAGAGGTTTGGGGGTGTGGCCACTGTGACTGTAGATTCTGGGTTTGTGTGTGCAGTGATTTTTTTTTTTTTTTTTTTTTGGTCCCTGAATCTGGGCCTCCTGTCTTGTTGCCGTCCTCGCCCGAGTCTGTGAGTTGGCACGGCAGTGGAGGACTGAGGCGGGTCACCGGCGACCGCCGGGGTGTGAAGGAGCCAGTGGTATGTGAGGAACGTGACCTCTGTCCGCCCAGTAGGCGGAAAGGAGCCCAGGCCGACCACTAGCGGAGGGACAGGAGCGACGGAACTGCCGAGTTCCGAGGGCAGGAATGGCGCTGCCGTGAGAGCGATCCCGAACCCATTCTGCCGCTGTTCTGCTGCGGGTCCAGGCCTCTTCGCCTAAGAGTTTGACCTTCATACTCCACAAAAAAAAATTGAACGTTGTCTAAAAAGTCTTGGCAGCAGTTTTGTCCTTCCTGCTGTGCTCTGACTGAGGTTGTGAGATTGGCATGATGATGTTAATGAATGGGCTTTTGTGCTGCCAGCCACCCAGTTTAACCGGCTTTTACTTTATTTACTGTTGGTTTTATCACTTCCCTTCCCTTTAAGCCAAACATGCAACCAGTAACATGTGAGAGTCCTGCCCTCTCACCGTGGCTGTTGGCATGTTAACCCTCCGTGTTTCACACACATACTGTGTGGTCAGTATTTTCTTGCGACAGTAAATGAATATGTGGGTGTGGAGGCGGTGCTGCTCGTTTGCACGGTTGATGTAGGGCGGCCTTTTCCTGTCATTGGGCCAAGCAGGTGGGGGGGGAGGGGGAGAGAGTTCCTTGACTTGGTGGCCCTCAATCTTTCATGTGGTTTCTGGGGTTGTATGCGGTGACTGAGCGTCACATACCCAGCATGCACTGCATGCGGCGGCCGCTTCCTGCTCTGTCGTCTTTCGGGGCTCCGTCGCCGGAGCCGTTTTCTTTTCCCTCTTGCGATGAATTTCAGCAAGTGGCTGCCCTGGCGGAGGAGGCACGGCGCTTCTAAGCAGAAGAAAAAGCGGGCTGCCCTTCCTGCCGTAGGTAAGCGTACCGCAAGGCCCTCCTCTCGGGCCGCTTCCCTTCCGGCTTCCTGCCGAAGAGGAAAACATGGCGCTTTGCCTTTTGTGTTTGTTGTCCCTCCTTTTCTTTGAACTCGCAGCCTCTCTTCCTAGCTGTGAACGCGTCAGAGGCTCCATCTCTGCGTCGCGGTGCTCCTTAAGGAGTCGTGGACCGAATTGTTGAGGTTGTTGACTCCTCAGGATGCGGACTTTAAAGGAGGTTGCCATCCTCCCTGTGGTCTTTACTGTAGATATTCCTGAAATCGTACTGATGTAGAACTGTTGACCCCCCCCCCCCCTCCCCCCGCATTGGGGCCACTGCTTCCCAGACTGGCAGTATGTGTACCCTTCCCCTCTCCTCCATTCTAGTGCTTTGTGGCACCGTAGGAGTGGTGCACCTCTTTCTGTACCCTGCTGGCCAACGTACGTGCTGCTTATCTGTCTGCCCTTGATTAGTCATTGATTTGACATTCAGTGGTCGGCGAACTTAGAGCGCTGAGGTTGAATGTAACCAGGCAGAGCTGATTACGTCAGCTGTCGCAGGTTAGTACTAGTTTTGGTTGGTGTACATTGGGTGGGTGGGTGGCTTGTAAGACTTGCCGGTGGTGCTCGTCTGGAACTGTTGACATGGAGTCATTGGCTGACCCCTGCTTGGGCTGGTTTGTCTGTTTTTGCTTTGATATGTGGTGGTACATGAGAGGGGCTTCTGGTGCCAGGTCCTGACAGGCCAGGAGGACTGGAGTGGGGGAGTGTGATTGGTGGGGGTCAGCTTCCTTCACCTGCACTGATGTCCTTCCGTCTCTGTTTAGTGTCCCTCTTTAATGAGCGTGGTCTTGGCTAGAGCCCTAGGGAAAGGTGCAGCTTTGATCTGAGCCAAGCGGTGGTCCGGCGGGGGGGGGGACGAACTGAGGGGGTGGAATCCCCCCCCCCCAAGCTGGAGAATACATAGTAGGGCTGGTCATCGTCACTGATTTGATTTCTGATTCCATTCATTTTGATTCAATATCGATTGTGGTGCCCGAAAATGAGTAATCTGTATAAATTTGGCGTTTCCTAATGTTTATTAACTTCGGCCAGGGGAGCTCACTGCATGCTGCGCTTCTGGTAAGTCATGGCAGTGATTTATTAGAGCTGAAGTGGTGCTGAGGATTGGGGCGGCTCGACAGCCGGCCATCTTTTGAAAGAGGAGATGTTGAGGATAAACAAGCTAAAAAGGTATTGATAGTCTGCTGGTGCATTTTGCAGTTTAAAGCCCGATGTGTTTAATAATCATGGGGATACACTGAATCTATACAGATTACTAAATTGTGTTCGTCATTTGAATCAGGAAAACTTTTTTTTTTATTATTATTTATTATTTTTTTTTTTTAACTAAAACCAAATCCTACTATGTAATAATTATTTGTATTTAGGGGATCCTATAAAGCAAAGCGGTGTTTCCCAATGCAGTCCTTGAGGACCCGCAGTCAGTAGATGAAAATGAGGAGGGAGCAAAAGGGAGGGAGGGAGCAAAAACGTGGAGCGACTGCGGATCCCTGGGGGCCGGATTGGGAAACACGGTTGTAAAGTGCTGAGCCCCCTGAATCTGGCAGAGTGTCCATGTTCCTGGGACGCCCCTGGCTTTGGCTCCTGCATCTGGCCCTTAGCCAAGAAACTAAAGTATACCTTTTTGCCTTGCTGGTATTTTTCCATCTTCTGTGGGTGTATTGCAACTCATGCGACCCCCCCCCCCGCTCAGAGTTTGAGGCAGCAGGCCCACGAGGCTGGAGTGAATCTCTTGGCTCGTGGTTAGAGCAGCCCAGTCCAAAACCGGAACACACACAAAATAAGGCTGAGAGGCCCTGATGTGGGGCACGCGACCGCTGGGCACGGCACGCTGGCTTCGCTCGCCCCTCTGACTCGCCCTCCAGCCTGAGTTCTGGCACATGTGAGCCGCGTTTACGGGAACTGGAGACCAGCGGCTTGGCAGAGCCGCCCGGCGTCACTGTTTTATGCACGGATTCTGACGTCGGCTGCCGAGGGAAGGATACACGTTTCAGCTTTCTGAATGTCTGTGAAGCGAGTTCTGCCTGCTTGCATTAAGCAAGAGCGGTTGGCTGATTTGTGAATGGCAGGTTGGCCAATATTTAAAAAAAAAAAAAAAAAAAAAAACAGGAACACGGAACTTTATTTCATGCGTGGCATCTTGTTTTCTTAACTTTTAAAACTGCCTTCCCTTCACAACAGTGGGAGGTGCTCCTTCCGTCTTCCTCACAAAATGTCCCATTGATTCCGCTATGACGGGCCAGGCTTAGCAGAATGGCATTGGGTGTGGGGGTGGGCGTGTGGTCAGAATGACAGGATTTCCGTGGAATTCCCAGATTCCCCGCTCATAAGTACGGGAGCCATCTTTTAGCATCTGGCTTCTTGCCAGCATGGAGCAGTGAAATCACCATTCATTGGTGGGGTGTCAGTCATACTGAAATAGCAAGTTATCACTGGGAAAGTGAAGGAGTGGCTCGGGGGTGTCCACAGGGGTGGGACCACAGGACTATGCTAAAAGCTGATAGGCCCCTGGAGTGCCTCTTCCCCTACCTCTTACAGATTCAAAACTTGTCATTGGCTAAACATAAGGTTGGTCCCTGTGCAAATTATGCACTCCACCTTAAATATCCTAAAATTGCCCCTCAGTTGTGTCCGTGGGAGGCATAGCAGCACAGTGCACATGCCCGAGGGTCGCTCTCCTTATCTCGCCAGCTCTCTTTTCCGCCCAGCCCATTAGCTGTGCGGCGAGGTGTGTGAGGAGGCTTCTGGGATTTGGTCCACTGATGCAATCTCGACTTCCTGTCCGTTCCGTCCGAGTTGTGAGCGCGGCCTGCTCCGCGCGGCCTGCTGTTCCCTTGGAAACAGTAAATTGTTTAACAGCTGGTTTGCGGTGTGTGTGTGTGTGTTGGGGGGGGGGATTTCATGAGCCATCATTCTAGACTTATTAACCCCATGGACTGGCAGCGCTGTACTGCTGGTGCTGCATAATTCTGGGTTTTAGAGCTCCAGTAAAAATTAGAACATATTATTCTGAATTTGCCTTGTGAGGTTTTCATTTTGCATGCTACTTTTGAACATTGTCCACAGGTAATAATTATTAAATGAACCCTTTGAGATGAGTTCTGTGGCCTGCCAGCCTGGTTTAGGTGTGAGTGTGTCTGTGAGGTAGATGTGGGTTTTTCCGCTGGTGTCAGGGCAAGTGGGGGTTAGAGTGTTGTGATGTGCGCTGTGGTGTGGGGGCGGTGGGTGTTCACAGGGGCTGGAATTCTCTGGCTCTTCCATGTCTACCTGCTCCGCACTGCCCCCACCCCCAGCCTGAACCTCGACACGCCTGACATTCCTCCACGGGTGGTGTCGGATGGAGGAGACGGCACTGTCCCTCCATGACAATGTGGCCCATTGTGCTGCCGGGTGGGGTGGAAACTGCCGCTGTCACCCCCAAGGCGCCTTGTTCCCATGGGGCCCGGTTACCTCAGGGAGAGAGCGACTGCGCCACGTCTGCTCCGCGTGGCAGTGTGTTAGAGGTCACATGGTCACCTGCCACGCCCCCTAACTTCCGCTCCCTCTCCTCTTTGTTTTTAAACCTCCCCTGGTACCTGAGATATATATTCAGTGGTAACTGAAGGGGAGCTGGTTGCCGTATAGATCGCCCACCCCGCTGGCCCGGAGCGGCAGAGTTTTGGGAACCTGCGTTGGGATTTTTCTCGGCCGACCGGTGCGTTGCCCTCAGCGGCGTGCCGTGCGCAGCTTTTTGTTTACTGTGTCGTGTTCATATCGCGTGCTTGTGCCGACGGCTATGCTGCCAGGCCCACCGGGGAGGGGGGGACAGGGGGGTGGAGCCAGGGCGATTGAGATAATAAACGTTCCACCGACTTTCTTTCTTTCTTTTTTTTTTTTTTTTTTGAGTTACTCTTTAACCGGTCTATGTGCATAAGTCCCTCTCTCCATAGCAAAGCACATGACTGGGTCAGTGTCGCCTGAGGGACAAGGTTTGTCTGGACTAATCTCTGAACTAAATCATAGGGGCAGGTTTCTTGTGTGTGTGTGTGTGTGTGTATGTGTGTGTGTGTGTGTGTACGCGCCCTCCAAACTCTCCTGTGTCCTATTGAAGAGGGAGGGGATGAATTCCTTTCTTTATTTCTCCGCATTCTTGTCTGGTGGTTGTAAGTCTGTGTGGGGGGGAGGGGGTTATATATCGCATAGTGTGGATCAAATTTCCC
>JAABNY020000038.1:20585071-20596318 GCA_015164015.2 Brevimyrus niger
ACCTCGTCCCGTGTGTGGGGGGGGTTTTTTTTTAAGGGGGGGGGGGGGGGGGGGGGGGGGGGGGGGGGGGGGGGGGCGGGTGGTGGTTCTGAGATCTAGCTTTTCATGAAATTAAAGTGATGCGCTGTGTTGCCGATGGTAACGGGGGTCACCCGGGGTCGCAGAGTGTGAAGGACGGCCTGGAGAAGCTGGAGGAGCAGGTGATGACGCTGCACGAGCGGCACCCTGACGCCGTCCAGGAGGCGTCCCGCGCCGACGTGCTGCACATCGGGGACGCGCTGTCCCAGCTGAACGCCGAGTGGGACCGCGTCAACCGCATGTACGAGGACCGCAAAGGGTGAGGCCGCCCCGTTCCTCGCACGTGGCCCGACTGCACTTTATTCCCTTTTTACAACTTTACAATAGACTTTATCAGTTTAACTTCCTGAAACGAGTTTTTAAATATGGGGTATAAGTGGGGTCATACTTTTATGCAGAGACGCCTACCTTATAATTAGCCAGTGATGTTTTGAATCGGGAATGACAGTGGAATGTGTACTCTAGGGGCCAATCAGCTTTCAGCTGGGGCCTGTGGCCCCGCCCCTTTGCACACGTCTGTATCTTACACAGATTTATTAGATGGATAGCCCATATTTTACAGATTGACTTCTCCCATGGTGGGAAGTATTGATTTCTAGAGGAGCAGTAAAATTTATCCCGCTGTTTTTGCAGTCGCCATAATGTCCCAGCGGCACAGCCGAGTGTTGACGGAATAGGTAAACGCTTTTTCAGGCGTCCGTTAATGACACTGGGGCTGGTGTTCGCATCCTGGGCTATGAAGGCTGTTCTCCTCAGCGATGCCTCAGGTCTCTGAGCATCTGGGTCCTCAGGAAGACCAGCGACCTTCTCTGACCGCGGGCTTAGCGATCTCTGCACGTCTGAACAGCTACCGTAGGCCTCATGGCTCTGGTCTTGCTGAGATCGATTACTTCTCAGGCTCATCGGAATTCATCTGCCTGCTGAGTCTTGGATTAAATCTGAATTAGAATGTTCTATTAAAAAAAGCCTTTCAGTCAAGTTAGTGCCAGTGTGATAATGTGTTGGTAGAAAGTATGTGCTCTTGTGCAGGGGAGTCATTCCAGATTGGAAATTTATCGCCTTTTCCATTTTTAATATGCCTGAATAATGGGGCAAAAGCTTATAAAGAAATTAGCAATATTAAAAGCATTCGGAGTTTTAATCCATCCAGTTGAAAACGTTGTTGGTGAAACGGTGGGGGGTCTGTGTGCAGGAACTTCGACCGTGCTGTGGAGGAGTGGCACCAATTTCACTGCGACCTCAACGACCTGAGCCAGTGGCTGAGTGAGGCGGAGCGGACCCTGGCCGACACCCGGGGCCCCGATGGTGCCCTGGACCTGGAGAAGGCCCGGATGCAGCAGGAGGTGAGGGCGCCCCCTGCCTGCGTCAGGCAGCTCCTGCATGCGGCTAGACCGCCTCCCCCTCATCCTGTGTTCCTGAGCAGGACCTGGAAGAGGGCCTCCGCAGCCACAAGGCCGTGCTCACCCAGCTGACCCAGACGGGCAAGGCCATCGTGGAGCAGGTCGCAACCCCTGACAGCAGCCTCCTGGAAGAGAAGCTGGAGGGCCTCACCAGGAGATGGAGCGCCATCCAGAGGGAGGTGCAGGAGCGGCACCACAGGTGAGCCTCCTGGCTGGGGTGTGTTTAAGGGGGTGTCACCCAGTGTTTATGGATTCCCGGGACCGGAAGGCTGAACAAGAAGCTGGTTTGTCCACATTCTGCTGCGACCGCTGTTTCTCGTTACGAAAAGCTGAATAAATCAGTGTCCCCAGTCACTGAACATTGATGATGATTATGATGACGATTACACCCATTTTCCACTCTGTTCTGTACTTTTCATACTAGGATTTATTTGCAGCTGCTTCCATCCAGTGGTCTTTACGCTGTGTCCTCTGCAGGCTTTGCCTGACCATTGCAGAAACGTTGATATGGGTATTCATGTCTTGCAGATAGAAATTTAAACTTTATTCATTCAAAGCAGGAAGTTCTAGACTATATATTATACCTAGTAATATTCTACAGAGTTTGTGTGCTTTGACTGCATACTGCTGATTTATCAATATAAAAGTATTCCCTTAATCTTGATTTAAGTAAAATACTATAAATTGACATTCTCCTTAGTTTTTCAGTTAATCCTTAAATAATCCATTAAATAACCATTAAATAATAATTAAAACATTACCTTATTCTGCAATATAAATATCATGATTCTAGAGTGTGTTTTAATCTGACCTACTAGACAGAGAATGCTGTGTGTGTGTGCCTCTATTACATTTGTTACTGAATTACTAGGTTGACCGGTGGGGACCCCCTGCTGGCTGACCTGTGCCAGCGCACGGAGGAGCTGAGGGTGTGGTTGGACCAGACGGGCCGCGCCGTCCGCTCTCTGCCACCAGCCGCTAGCGACAAGAACCTGAAAGAACTTAAGGTGAGGAACTCGAACCTGCCAAACACCTTCTGCTGTTCACCCCGAGAGAAGGCTGATATACCGACAAATGGGCCAATGTACATATGACCACGGCCCCTTCATATCCCATAATGCACTTTGCACATTGCAGCAGCAGACAGTACATAACAGCTGGCTAATATAGTGCTTCTATGACCCAAAGGTACAGGTGAAATTATTCGGGGGTTCAGCAGATTTTCAGCAAACTGTTTACTAGCGCATCTAGCATTTAGCAACAAAAAGCGTACCCCCCCCCCCCCCCCCCGCAGACCCTGGCGGAGGAGCTGGACGCCCGAAACGAGCAGCTGACCTGGCTGAATAAAAACATGCCGCGCATCCTGGCCAGCCGGGACCTCACCAGCCAGGAGAGAGAGCAGCACGTGTCCCGGCTGAGGGCCGTCAACATGAACTGGAGCCATGTATGAATTCGTGCGGGCGCGTCAATGGGGATCGGAGTTAGCCTTTCAACAGCACGTAATGTTCGTGGTGCTGTCAGCCTGTAGAGTGGCTGAACATTTTTTTTTGGAGTCATTCCGGAAGCATCCGGCCCTTGTGTCGATTTGAAGATCCTCTCTCCCGGTCTAGGTGACGACGGAGCTTCTGGACAAAGTGGGCGAGGTGGAGTCTGAGCTGCAGGGTCACGCCCTCTTCCAGGACAAAATGAACCGCCTCACCAGCTCGATGCTGGTCGTGCAAGAGACCCTCAGCCTGGGAGGTCCAGAAGAGAGCCAGGTGAAGCCCTCGCTGAAGTGTGACCTCATTAGTGTTTCTGGAAGGTGGGCCTTGGCGTTTACTTATGTCGTTGGGGTTCCCGCAGCTGCTGGAGAGCTCCATGAAGGAGCACAGACGAGACCTGGAGGACCTCCTCTCCAGGTCCATCCAGCTTCAGAAGCGACAGCAGTTACTTCCTCAGGAGAAGGTGATTACGCTGCCTCTGACTTAATCTGCGGAAGACCGAACGTCTGGCGATAAGATGTGATACAAAGCATGTTTATGAAGCGGTTCGTTTCATTTTCTGTGTGTTGTGTGTCCGCAGAGCAAGGTGGAGCAGCTGGCGGCTGATTGGAAGGTGCTGGAGATGAGGGTCCGGGAGATGCAGAAGCAGGTAGCTGAGCAACCCCTCTCAGGTAATCCACAGAGCAAGCAGAGAACCAGAAGTTCCTCAAAGAATGCAGATGAACCATCAGTGTATCTTCCAGCCGTTGCACATTGTGCGTATGACTCAGTGCTGGGGGATCCGGCTGTGGAGGGGTTCATCTTTGGTAGGGTTTGGTGGGACGGCCCATGACATGCATTTACCCCGGTGGCCTTTGTAAGCCTGACTATCTTTTGGCAGCGGTGGTGATGACCAGTCAGCAACACTCGGCTCCCCAAAGCGCTGAGCGAGTGCCCCCCGCCGACCTCAACGAGCGAGCCTCTGAGCTCGCCAGTTGGCTGCTGTTAATAGACCAGACACTGAAGTGCAACCTCACAACCGTGGGAGATGTGGAGGATATCCAGACTATTGCCATGGGCCTCGAGGTACGGCCCGACCCAACCCGACTGAAGGCCGTCATAGTGGCTTCAACTGACTCTCTGGGGTTGAATAACTGATCTAATGACTGGGCCCATGGTGTCCAGCAGAGGTGGAAAATACAGGTAGAGAAAGTACAAATCCAGACGAAAGTTTTGTTTAACCAACCAGCTTGACTATAAAGAGTCTCAGTCACAGAGCTTGAAACCAAATCTTTGTCTGGATTTTGTGCTTTGTGGACTCTAAGGGCGCTTTTCCACTGCAAAAAGTAAGGTACTTTTAATACTTTTACTTTTCCATTGACTTCCGGTCGAGTACCAGTACCGAAAGTTCCAGTACCAAAAGTGCCAAAGCAGCCGGGGTACAACTTTGGTATTTCGGTACTTTGGGGTGGGACTTGCAGATGTATTTGCTGTTGATTGGCTTTGCAAATAGCCTGCCGCTGAAATATGAAATACAACCGCCGTGTTTTGAAACGCACGGCGAGAAATGAAATAAAAAGCAGTAGAAACAAAAGTATCAAAAAGTAAAATGGATGGATGGACAAACGAGGAAACGCAGGCTTTAATCGCCATATTGTCGGATGAACAGATCCAGCGGGGTTTGGATGGTACAACTCGAAATAATGAAGTATTTGCCCGGTGCACAGCAAAGCCGCTTGGGAGAAATGGGGCACATGCGAATCATGCTACTTGAAAATCAAAAAACTTAAGTAGGACTACAGGAAAGTGAAGGATCATAATAACATGTTTGAATTCAGCAAAATAAATACCATGCGACGCTTTCTGATGATGTCAGTCAGGGGTGATGATGTCATTTGGCGCTGGCACCAGCTTTCAAGCCAGGAGAAAACTGATACAAAAGTACCATAGTTTTGGTACTTTATGGAAGTACCTAAAGTACTGTACCTGGTGCGGCGGAAAAGCACCCTAACTTAGACCAACGTGGTCCAAGGAGGCCTCAAATCAGGTTTTACAGATTCAGGCAGGTTTTCCTAAACCACAGGAGCCTTTCCTGATTTGTTACGACTGGACCTGAGTTATGCTGGGCTTTTACGGCTTTATTAAGTGTCTTACACAAAGATGGTGTCAGCAGAAGACGAAGGGAGACCTGGAGCAGAGGCACCCTCAGCTAGAGGACATCTTCACCCTGGCCCAGAATATCAAGAACAAAACTTCCAACCTGGATATCCGCACATCCATCACAGAGAAGTGTTAGTGGACTGGGTGGTTCTGGGAGATACTGTCTTTGCTGTATTTCAGTGATCTGCCCCATTTGCCTGTACTTTAAGATGAAATGGTGGGCATAAAATTTAAAGACTATCTTGAAAATGTGCAGTTATGGCCAGTTTCTGATTAGGCCTGCCTGTTTTCCCAGTGGAGAAGGTGCGCAGCCAATGGGACAGCACGCAGCATGGCGTGGAGGCCCGCCTCCAGCAGCTGAATCAAATGATTGGTCATAGCAGCCAATGGGAGGAGCAGAGGAAAGAAGTGGAAGCCTTGATTAGACAGAACGAGGCTCGTCTGCAGAAGCTGCTGCAGCCTTCCCGGGAGTCCCTGACCAAACAGCTAAATGACAACAAGGTAAGAGGATTGTGGGTAAAGCCTCACTGTCACCCATACCTAGTCTTGGGGAATGCAAGAGGATCAGGCTACAGTATGTGTACTCTCAGCCACGTGCACGCTCTGCCTCTGATGTCACGTGCACGCTCTGCCTCTGATGTCATGCTCTGTTTAGATGCATACCTGATACCAAATACCAAAATATCAATACAAAAAATGATTTTCAAATTAGTAGTACTCCAATTATTTTCATATGCAAACACTTCAGGTTCATTTGCTACTTTCCAGAAACGAAATCACTGAAGCTCTTTGCATGTCAGCTGCCGATCCCCCTTGTTTTTGCTCATGGGTGGCGGGGGGCCCGTGTTTATCCAATTACCTCCCTGCTTGTAATGTGCTCTGATGAGCCAGAAAGTCCCCCCTCCATTAGTGGTTCTATGCTGTCATGTACAGACGCTCGATGGCATAGAGGCCGCGTCTAAGTGTCATTCCTATTGCTTTTGTTAAAGAGGGATGTTAAAATGCCCCCCAACAGTGTCTTGTTAGCGAAATTGAATTATCCAAATCTTATCAAGCCCTGAGATGTTGATGCAGTACCATTGATCGCCAGCAGAGGGAACTTAAGTGTCACTTTTATGCCATCTCTGGTTTTGTCATAAAGATAATGATGATGATCCATCAACATTTTTCCCACTGCTCCTTTTTAAAATACAATTCTAATGGGACCTAATAGGTTATGAGGTTGTTTCAGATTAACTGTGGGAGGGACGTGGGGGAGCCCATAAGTGAGGCTACGATGTTGGGTCTCGCAGGCGTTTCTGCAGGACCTGGGCAGCCAGACAGCCATGGTGCCCTTCAGCGAGCTGTCCTGCAGGCTTCTGCGCGATTACTCGGCGGACGACACCCGGAAGGTGAAGGAGACGCTGGATGCTCACAGCAAGGCGTGGAACGCCATACTCGGCAGGTACGAAGGACCCTGGGGATTGGCTACATGCCTCACTGCCCGACATGGGTCCGTGTTCCAGGATTGGAACATCTGTCTTCTGCTGTCAGGGCGCCTTACTGTGGAACTTGGACCTTAATTTTAGTCCTTAATTTAAGCTCTTAAATTTAGTCTTCAACGTTAGTTTTTAAGGATAAATGACATTCTGCTTAACAGGAAGACACTATCCTGCTGCCCGACTCGGGCACTTGCTTGCTGGCCTACGTCTGATGGGTCACGGTTCTGGGGTGAATCGGCCTTTTCGCTGACCTCTTACTGGGCGAATCGGTTCAGTTTACTAACTGGGTCCTGTCTCTAGGAGGGTGGGGGTCTGGCTCAGCAGGTTAAGCCTCTGTGCCTCTGATTGGAAGCTCGTCGATTTAAATCCCAGTCTCAGCAGAATAGTTACACCTCCGCTGGGCCCTTGAATATGACTGTCTGGGGAACCTCCAGCACCGGGTTGAGAAACACTGGTTTAGGTGAAACTTTTTCTGTAATTCTGTTATTTATTTTTATGCTAATGAATGTACTTGATGCTCCCACCAGGGCCAGTGACCAGCAGGTGGTGCTGGAGGGTGAGCTGAAAGACCTACAGGGCTCCCTCATGGAGCTGGAGAGTTTCCTGAAGTGGCTGCAGGAGGCGGAGACCACAGCCAACGTGTTGGCCGACGCCTCCCAGCGAGAGGACCTCTCACAGGACTCCGCCTCCATCAAAGAGCTGAGGGGCCAGCAGGAGGTTGGTCACTCTCTACGGGAGTGGGGCAGGCGGCCGCTGCACCCAAAGGCTACTGTTGATAGGCGGGTTTTGAATTTGCAGTGGCTGAGGGATGGGGGCGGGGCTTGGGGTGAAGATAGGGGTGGAGCTAGAGGTGAGGTTGAGGGGGGGGGCTACCTATGCTTCCTGTGCCTCAAACAGTTGGATTTGACTCCGGATTCCATGGCCCCCCTGATGGTCCCCCTGCTGAGCTGGTGACCAACGCAGATTTATTTTTGCTAACATTTGTCTACTAGCGATTTATTTAGGAGAAAATGACGCTTTGGGATGGGTCATTTCAGGAAGTCCATCTGCGTAGGGGCTGGAAAAACAGTTAATGTCATTTTGGTCTACCCCCCTGCGTAGGGGCTGGAAAAACAGTTAATGTAATTTCAGTCGACCCCCCCCCCCGAACGATTCCATGCTCTCAAAATAGTCCCCATTTCCCTGACACGGGACCACACCAAGCTTGCACCTTGGATAACCGCAATCGGTTCCTGTAACTTACTGTTCTCGATGCTCGAACACCATGTGCGCGTGAGAGATTTGGTATCTAAAATGTATCTCTGTGTATCTTCTTTTCTGTCAGGGGGAGCCGTGACATTATATATGCTGGTTTATCTATACCGCCGCTTGCCAACACAAAGAGCCTTCTCCTCAACAGCAAATCATGTGGCGTCAACTGAGCGTATGCAGCGCACAGACGGTGTCAAGAGGTTCAGCTCCTGCAGCGCTAAGCATTACAATGGCTAAGATGCTTGATCTAAGCAGTTTTGAATGTGCTGTGATTGTTGGAGTCGGAATTGGTGCTTCCGGCATTTCGAAAACGGTCACCTTTCTGGGATTCCCGCATGTTGTTAAGAGGTCAGAAGAGAACGGTCAGAGTCGTTAATGCTGACGGGAAGGGCGGCTGCGGACAGAAGAGCTCATTAGGAGCTTGGTGTGTGGAAAGGCGTCGTCTTAAATGCTCGACTCGGCCACCCTGAGCAGTTCTAGCAGGTGCTGTTCAGAGCTAGTTAATTGCACATAATTAAAGTGACCTTTTGAAGGTACTTTTGTCTGGAGAGTTCATGCATTCCGAGCGACCAGTATAACATGGGACGTGTTTTGATCGCCTGCATTTGAGAGGAGTGCGGAGCGCTGTGCCAGGACCCCCCCCCCCCCCCGCCCCGGGGGTCCGCCCTTTTGGGGATGGCAGAAAGACGACCGGCCCCCCTGTCGGCGACCCCTACTCCGGGGGGCGTGTTGGTCCTCTTTTCTGTCTGATGGGCCGCATTCCCTTTTGGGGTGCTGGCGCGTGATTGATTGTCTGCGGTCTGCGCTGGAGGGGGGTCAGTGACGCACTGGTGGGAGGGATTCTGCTCATACCCCTGCTTTGATTTATGTGTTGATTTTTCTCCGTTCTGACCATACTGAAAGCCGGCAGGTGGCCTGAGTCACGGCCCAATCCCGGCCGCCCGATCTGGCCTCAGGCGTCGCCCCCTGCTGGTTACTTTGTGTGTCAGAGGGCTCCATGTTGGTCCAGGTCTCCTTTGGGGTTATTGGGCTCCCCGCCCCTGTTGGTGATGTTTGCTTCGACACTCCAATGGCTGCATAAGACCACAGGGCAGTTATATAAGAACACCCATCTGCATGCAACCACGTTCTGCTCAAAATGAGGGGGGGGGGGCAAGACTGGGGAAATTCTTCAAAGTGAGAGCGATAATAAGTTGGCCAGCATCCTTCCGGGATCGGATTATTCGGAACAGGTTGTGTAATGAAGCCCCAACAATGTGATGCGGTAAACAGGGGGACAGGCGGCATCCGTGGCCTGCAGAGGCATTACTGGCTCCCCCCTCCACACATGGAGCGATGCCCTGGGGGGGGTTTTTGTAGGAGGGCATGGTGAGCACCCATCCACGTCCCTCCACGTCTCTCCAAGTCCTGCTCCTCTTTATCTCCTTCCTTCATCTCTTGTTTTTTTTTTCCTCCCTATCTCCTGCTCCATCTTTCTTTCCTTTTCTTTCGTTCGCCATGCTCCCTTTCTCTCTCTGTGTGGCTCTCCCTCTCTCTTTCTCCTGCTCCATCCTTTTCTAATTTTTCTTCCTTGTTCTCTGTTGTTCTTGTTCTCTCTCCCTCTCTGTTTGGTGTATTCTTTCCCTGTTGTTCGTTCATGCTCTCTCTCCCTCTCCCCCTCTCTCTCTCTCTCTCTTTCTCTTTCTCTCTCTCTCTCTCTTTCTCCCTCTTAAATCGTGTCAGTCTGAGTAAGCCTGGGAATCAGTGCAGTACAGTGTGTTGGCTCTTTCTCTCTCTGCTGTGGTGCCGGGGTGGGGGCCGTGATGCCGTCCCCAAGCTGGAGCCCAGAGCGCTGCCGTCGGGGCGGGGGGACGCCGTGATGCGGCTCATTCCCTCGGCCCTGCTAGCCAGCGTGCTTAAACCGCGTAGTCGCTCGTGTTTGACCTGCTCCGCTGTCCTGCGGGATGACATCGCCGACCTGACGCCGTCTGCCGTGACCTCTGACCTCTGACCGGGCAAAGGAAAGCCAGGTGCTGGGAGGAGCGTCGACAGCTCCTGCGATCGTAGCCACGCACGTGTGTGTGTGTGTGTGTGTGTGTGTGCGCGCTTGGCCGTCTGCGTGAGTGTGCGCGTGTGAGTGAGAGGGCATGATCGCTCGGCCCTGGCAGGGGAGGGGCATGCGTAGAAGCGTGCTCGGAGAGGTGGGCGGGGGGTGGACCACGCACACGCCACGAGGATAAGGCCGACACCCTCCCGTTTACCATGCAAATTCTCCGCAACATCCAAAAGTCGGGCAAACTGTGCATGATGGCCGTGGTGCGGACCTCCCTCCAGAAGGTGGTGGTCTTTTTGCACCGACTGCAGAGGATGGCAGTCTCATCCCCCCGCTACCAGAAGCTGTACAAGGTTAGTGCCCACGTGCAGTTGCTCTGTTGCCGGGCGGGGGGGGGGGTACTCCTGGTCTAGGTTGTCAGGTCTAGGTCGTCCCTAATGGGAATCCCAGTGCGTTGTGCTGCTCGCCCTGCTTCTTTGCGTACTTCATATCCAAACAGTTTAATCTCATTTGCAAGTGGTTGATTCCACTGCCGTAGTGATTCCTATATATGGTTTTATTTTTTGGACCGCCGTCCGAGAATCCAGCCGGTGTTGTGATGAGTCAGAGTTCCGTCAGGGTAAAATCCGCAAAGTTCAGTTTTCTGTCTTTTATAAATCTTTTCCCTGGTTATAGTTTTCCCTCAGATGTCAGGTGAGTAGCGACGCGTGGGGTTCGTATCACTGCTGAAACGGCAGTAAAGTGGCAGGGGCTGTACTGTACGACGGCTTGCGTCTCTCGATGAGTGGGGGTCCTGTTCCATGTTAGTTACTGGAGGGATGGGGGGGGACCTCCGACTGTGTCCGCGGCAGGGTGCTGCTTCGCTGGGTGCAGGGCTGGTAACTGCAAAATTGTGTAGCTATAGTGATGCTTTGGGGTTTTTCTGTTGGACCTCGGAGGGACTGAAGCACCGGTGCTGGGGTGTTTTACTGGAACCCAGTCTGCCGACCGGCCGCCCTATTCTACGGCTGGGATTAAGCGGTGTGTTTGCTTAACAAGCTGTTGGAGCAGCCAGTAACGCTGTGAAGGGCACGGCACCGTACTCCGAAGAGGCTCCGTATCCTTGGCGCACAACGTAGCTATTTTTTCGCATTGACCTTGTCATGGTTTTCTAACCGTTTGACATGTGGGAACTTTCTGGGAGGCACTGGTGGCTAAAGAAGTTCCTCTGTGGCCCCGGACGCGTTCCCGCTCCCCTCATCCCTGCCCGGGCGCGTACCCGCTCCCCTCATCCCTGCCCGGGGTCGGCTGCTCCAGGCCCCTCTGAAAATCATCTCATTAAACTTTAATCTCCAAAAATGTCTTATTAGAGTAGAATGCAAAGAGGTATAAATTCCATTTGGGTT
>JAABNY020000038.1:20606253-20617120 GCA_015164015.2 Brevimyrus niger
CGAGACTCAGAGATTAACGCCCCGCCATGACGGCATCAGCTATTGGTATGTAAATGGGTGGGGGCAGGGCTGGGGTGTTCGCCTGGGATGTTTTCCCTGTGTGGTTAAGCTCCTGATTTTAATTCTGTCTGAGCTTTCCCTTACACTACCGGAGCCTCCAGTCAGCTTGACATTTTCCGGTTTGTTCCTCGTCCCTGATCCCTTGAACAATTGGTCATGTTTGACAGGAGCAAAATTTGATGTGTTGGTGGCGTTTTGGCTGAATTTGACAAGGTGCGAATTAATAATGAATTACTTTTTTTCCCGATTACCATTGTTCACTTTCAGTAAAGCACATTTTGATTAAAAAAAATTCCTAAGAATATAACTCTGTGGTGAAGGTATGGGCGTGTCTCCTTCTATTTGAGGGCTGGTGCCCTGGAAGTCTCTGCTGTTGGACCTTTCATGTTCAGCGTTATAAATCAGCAAACCTTGTAATACCTGCAGATACGGGTGGATTCTTTTGAAGCTCGTCATGTGACCACAGGTTCGTTGAGCTGTATCGTGTGTAAGATGGTCGCCCTTCCGTTTGGACTCGCTTTTCAGCCTCCATTCACTTGCCAGGGATGTTGACACTGATCTCTCAGTCTGGACGTGAAATCTGTAGACGTCAGTAGTTCCTCAAGTGGCTGGCTCTAAGACGACTGAAGTGTAATGCCCTTCCTTCTCAATTCTCAAGTCATTCTCAATCCTCTTTCTGGTGCTCCCCCCTTTGCCATAATGCTTTCATTCCAGCCCTACCTTAATCTGGCTTATAGGGTCTTTATAGGCTTGTAATGAATGTGGCAGGTTGAAAGCACTATGGGCTGGAATGAAACATTCTGGCTTGGGGGGGTATGTACAGGATTGAGAACTACTGCTTTAAATGCAAACCCTCCCCCTTCTGTTCCCATAACCATAGGGTTATGGGTTCGAATCCTGGGTCTGCCAGGCCGATGCCACAGTTGGACCCTTGAACGAGGCCGTTAACCCCGGATTGTTGCAGGGGTGCGTGATACTGGCCGACCCTGTGCTGTTTTACCCCCCAAGCTTACGCTCACCGGTGTGTCTGTCTGTCTCTTGAGGAGCAGGATGTCATGTATTAGGCAAAATGATCATTTCCCCACAGGAATTATTGAAGTACCGCTATTGTGCTCTCTGCTCTTTCATGGTCAGACTGGGCTCCATCACTCCGTCTATACGGGAGTCAGACACTCGCACATTTCCTTATTTACACCCAGTCCAGAAGATGTCTGCTGTTCTTTTTCTCTTATATATGCAATTATACCCTTCTCTTCAGATTTTTCTCTCTTCCTCATCGATTAACATCGCCCATCGATCGTAAAAACCGTCAAACGTCGGGCTGACTGCATTTCCCCGGCCCCTGATGCCTGGGCCCTAATGCCATCGATCACCGTTGACAAAATACTTGCGTCGTCCAAATGCAATAACGTGAAAACCCAAGGGGTACTGAAGGAGGGGGGGCCCAAGGCAAATGTATTTATATAACACCCTTCATACATATGGGTACTTCAAAGTGCGTTACAGAAGGTTAATGTGAATTTTAAAAGTATTAAAATTGACACTAAAATATATTTCTGTTGCGTGCTTTAGAAATTAAAGATGAAAAAAAAAATTGAACAAAAGTAAAAAAAAAAAAATAGCTGGATTTGAAACAGCTTTGTGCTTCATTTTCTAGTTTTCAGGGTCTTGTGAATATTCCTCTGCTCAAGGTGTCTGTAGATGTGTTTACATTATTTTTTGAGTGAGCACTTTAATGTAGGAACCGTGTCTCTGCAGAAGACATCACCTGAGTGCTTGTGCTTGTATCTCCTGCGCAGTGATATGACTGGTGTGCGGAGCTCAGTAGAAGAAAATAGTTCCTACCTTAATCTACTGTCTTTGAAGTGAGCAGTTTATCTTCAATAACCGGGTCATGATTTTTAAATGTATTTTTCTTGCACTTTAAGCACCTCAGAAAGAATGCCATTCACTGCCATTATATTCGAAAGCTCTGGCATTTCTATGGCTGGTATCTGCAAAACTAGGCAACTCCCAGCAGAGTGGATGGATAGATAGCAGCGAATATATATAATATAATATAGCGAGAGAGGGAAAGTTTTAGGGTGAACTGTCCCTTTAAAGATGATCATCTACAGCAGAATAACAACTGCTTTTGGATTTCTTTTTAAACCACTTTTTAAATGAGTGTTCTGTTTGATAGAGGGAATGTGATGTTTTAAAGGGCACCATCTTTGCTCATTGGAAAAAAATGTTTATCCTGCCAGGCTGACATCAGGTACTTTTTATGAAAGTTTTAACTGTGAGTTCAGCTCATTTTGCACACGCACCCTTACAGTTTCCATTCAGTACTTTGAAGTAGAAAAGCAGTGCAGCAGTCCCTGTGCTGGCAGCTGCAGGAGCAAATCTGGTTCCCAGGTGACTGTACATTCCACTGACCCTTTCTGAAAGCGATCCAGCAGGGGGCGACCTGGTGCCCCCTTCAGGAAGGTGGTAGGGGAAGGGGAGAGCAATTTTTTTTTCAGGGTTGCGGTTAAAAGGACTCAATGTTTCGAGATCACAAACAAACTGGTACAGAGTGTTTTAAATGTGCTGTGAACTTGCTCGATAAACATGGGAAGTGTATAACCAGATCTCAGCTCCCCCTCCCCCCTACCCTGTGAGCAGCTCTAATTAGTCTTTGATGTCTGAATGCGGCTGGCTGAGTTTGAGTCTGGCACTGTGGTGGGCAGCTCCTACCAGGCCCCCGACCCCGTGACCTTTGGCGGGTCACCGGGAAACGGCATTCCGCCGGGTCGCTTTGCTGCGATTGCCGGCCAACCGCCGAGGCCTGGAGAGGCGAACTGAAGATTGAAAAGCAATTTAATTCGGCATGACACTGTCGGACAATATAATTCATGCAAATTAGGGACATAAAAATAGACCCTGACAGTCACCTTCTGGGTGTGTAAGTTACGGCCACCGTGTGCATTTTGAAAATCGTTTTGAGTTTTTTTATTGAATCTTTTTTTTTTTTACTGGGCCTGAGCAGTACCCGGTTAGTTTGGTTGCCTGTCACGTTAGACCCCTTTCAAACGGCAGACAAATTGTCCCTTGAATCGAGCTTTTATCTGAATGAGATCGCGTTCAACTCCCCTGTGTCTCCTGTCGTTTAGATCACATCCGACAGGCACCTCTGCCTCCGTTTCTCCCTTCCCTGCTCAGATGGGTTGTTTTTGTTTGTCTCGCGCTCTTACAGCGAGACGTCTGCCTCTCTCTCCCTCCTCCACCCACAAGCTTGCCCTCTCGTCAGCCACGTGCTAATCCGCCCAGCGGAATCTGGCGATTTTTCTTTTCTTTTTTTTACTGCTGGGGTCTAATGGCCGTGAGTGCTTTTGCTGAGAGAGATCGATAAGCCAGGCTATATCTGTGGGTCGTGCACTTTGCCGTTTGTTTTATTTTTTCCATAACTTTATCTTTATTTCCACGCTGGTATTGAGAGAGGGGGTGGGGGTGGCCTATGTTGCATCTGACACCTTTTCCCCCAAGATTAGGACCATCGAGTTCGAGGCCATCAGGATCACCAGTGAGACTCCAGTGCCCGTCTCCATGATTCAGTGGCGAGTCAGCCTCAGGGCTGATCTCCCGCAACCTGCCTCTCACGTGATCTCAACAACAGTCACTGCAGCGTAACGAGGTCACTGCGTCGGACCGGCCTCGTCTCCAGCTGCCCTCCCGCCGGACGCAAGTCCTGGCTAATTAGGGGGCTTCGTCTATCTAGGACCGCAGCTTGTTTGGGATGAAAACGCTCTGCAGCTTTGTCCCGCTTTCTAGCCTACACCAAAATATCTCATTGTTCCGTGACATTATTCTTTCTTCCGACCTGGTTGTTAGTGGAATGAGGTGGGGTGGAAGCCTTATGGGTTGTTAAAGGGGGGGGGGGGGCAACATACCCTTTAGATGTCTGACAAGACCTTGATCACCAGCTGCTGGAGATTTTTTAGAAACTCCAGCTCATGATGTTGGTTTGGCGTTTAGATGGGGATCGGAGTGGGGGGGGGGGTCGGTCAGGGAATTGTTTGCAATCAGCATAAAACGTTCAATGGGGAGTGAATGCTCTCAGATGGAGGAACGCTACACAATGAGTGTGGAGAGGCTCGGCGTAAAGGCCTGAGTCTGAATGGCCGCAGATTGTCTGTCAGTCTTTGGGAGCTTTTATCAAATTACGAACAGCGCCTGACTTCGGTCTCCCTGCCTGCCAAGGGTCTGCCCATTTGATGGCGTTCTTTGGACCTGTGAGGCCTGCATACTCAAGCTACTGAGCAGACCATCATTTCTAGACCTTTCCGGCCTTGTGGAAACGTTGCAGTGGGTTTGGGTTCCAGTTCGGGATATGAGGGGGGTCAGCAACATGTATTGTGTGTCATTTGAGGGATTCTGTCGTGCACCCTGACAGCCCCGGGTTCGACATTTCAGTTTTTTGGACACGTAATTAAGCCCCATTTGCTCTTCAAAGCTTTTCTTGTTTCATAGCACAGGAGCATCTGCCTCGCGTTTGGTCGGTGGTGGTGGGGGTGGGGGTGCACCTCAAACCGGTACGGGTCTCTCCAGTGACCCTGAAAGTGTCGGGGTGTTTGTCTGCATGTCTGTTTGTCATGGCGCCCCCTAGAGACTGATGGTTGCTGTTCCATTCCGTGCTTGATTGCCATACAGGGAGTTTGTTCTGGTGGGAATTGAAATGAGCTCAGAGCAGCCCCTGCATACCTGTACCCAATCACACCCCCTCCCTTCCACTTCCTGATGGACTTTATTTGGCATCTGTCTTTTTCATGTAATGATGTCATTAAAGCTTTTCGCCTTTTGGGACAGCCGTGGAACCGATTGTCCCCCCCCAGCACCAGAAACACACTCTGCTGTGCCGAGCCACTGTTTGGTGGGGCCGTCTGAGCCTGGGGGGCTGTGAGTGGGGGTAGTCTTCACTGCATCAGATTCCCTCTCACCGACGCTCTGCATCCAGCAAGGAGAGTGCCCCCTCCCCTGCCGCCTGTCTGACCCGCTGAGCGCAGCGATTGGACTCGCGTGTGGCTGCCTTCCCTTTTTGGCTTGTCAGCATGTCTGTTTGTAATCCCTGAGTAGCGTTTTTTTGTTTGCATGATCGCCCTTTAAACACTTTTAGTATAGCATCCAGGTCTGTCTGGACTGGCCATCTGAATACCGGGCATTTTGCCTTGTGGCCGATGGGTTTGTTGGGTACCCCTCGCCCCCACTCGCTCCCACTCGCTTGGCAAATTTCAGGTGGTGGGGAGGGGGGCGGGGAGGGGGGGGGGGACCCCAAGGTCCAGGATTTTGAATTCAGCCCAGCCTTGGTAGCATCTGTCCAATTGCAGCGCGAGACAGGTTTAGTCAGTCCGGCATGCTGCCCAATCACAGCGTGAGAGTGGCTTGGGGGCGTTTCCCTTCATGCAAGGTCAGTAGAAACTGCTCTGTGAGATGCTGCAGGACTTGTGGGACGTCCTGCCTTGTCGTTTTCCTGGGTGTCTCCCCTGTCTGCCCCTTGAGGGTTCCCCGTGTGCCTCATGTGCCCCCCCTGAACGTGCTGTGACAATAGGCCCACTGCTTGCTGACCCCTGAGCAGAAGGGGCTGCGTTTTCCCACCCTCCTGGATGGGATTTATCCACATAAACAGGCACAGTTTTTGTCATTTTCTCTCAAGTCTCTCGGCTCTGTCTCGCAAGCCCCCCCTCGGCCCTGCCACTCCTCTCTATCGCCGCCCCTGTGGGCACACCTCCCTTCTCCCCGGTTCCATCTGTGTTTTCAGGTCGCTGAGCGTGTCAAGCAGCAGATGTCAGAGAAACCCGCCAGTGCTCCCCTTGCGCGTCTCTCTCTGGATGGAAGAGCCACCCCCGTTTTCTTTATCCATCTCACCACATAATCTTCCTGTCTATCACTTTCCCTCTTTGAATATCTCTCCATCTTTGCATACCTTCTCTTCCCCTATCTTCTCTGTGCGTCTCTGTATTCAGCTTTATAGTTGCTTTTGCATCCTTGTCTGCATCATTTTTGCCCTCAGCAGTTCACTGCCCCCACCACCCTCCCACACCCGGAGCCTGTATCAGAAAGCCTACTTTAAAGCCAACAAGTAATCCAGGCTAGTGGGAGTTTTACTTGTGTAAAAATGTTCTGAAGGCAGAACAAAACGGTATTGGTTCAGAGAGAGAACGATATTCTACTATGATATTGCAGAAGAGGCAGGTCTAAACATCTTGAAGAAGTGAAGGCATCTGATTGGTTGGTCCTGGCTCTTTTAGTTGCTTGGATCCTCCTCCTCTAAAATCTGATTGGTCATTGATCATTTCTGGTCTGCCCTCAGGACATTTTTGTGCAAGTGAAGCTCTCATGAGTGTTATCTGGCTAAGCAAGAAATCCTGCTCCCAGGCCCTAGTTGTACAGTCCCTCTGGCTTTTTATACCTGCTCCTTCCTCCTACGGTTTTGTGGGGTCAACCATTTCTCCATCTTTCTCAGTCCCCTGTTGACACGTTTCCCCGCTACGCCTCCCACTCGGGCATCCTTCATCATCATGCTCTGATCATCCTCCCCGCTCCTCCAGACTAGAAGTATACGAGTTGGTGATCCGCACTGGGAGGGCAAGACGGTTTGCTTTTATTGTGATGGTCTAGTGGGCTGCTGATCCAGCATTTCATGGCATCTTCATTTTCATATCAGGGACAGAAATACCTACTGGTTGAGGGCGCACTCGCGGGCGCACTCGCGGGCGCACTCGCGGGCACACTCGCGGGCGCACTCGCGGGCACACTCGCGGGCACACTCGCGCCATGGCTGTTTCTGTGGCTGCATGTAATAAAAGTAACATTGGTGGTTATGAAACCAATGAATCGTTGCTTCTTGTGGGTATGATTCTTGGCAGTGAACTCAACTCCTGCTGGTACATTTTGTGACAGCAGGGGGCATAACATTCAAGTCTCATTACTATAAATCTGCTGGTGTATGTCTGAGAGAACAACTGCTGTGTCCTTTTGGAGAGGAGAGCGCCTTTGTAAACACCTCCATGTCTTAGAAATTGCTGGAGGAACAGCTTTGAATGAGACGGTATCGGTTTCGATGATGTAAACATGCCTCCTTACAGCTCTGGCTCGGACAACTTTAATGGTTCTGTGGGGAATTAGAAGTTTCCATCAGTTTCCAGCAGATCCCTGTGAATGGTGGTGTTGAGCAGGCACCTGGGCCCGACAAAAGGTGGGATGCTGTGTTGTGAAGACGGGGCCGGCCGCTTTTGTCTGTGGCTGGAAACGGAGCTCCGTTTTTCAAGTGTTAGGCTCCGCCCTGAGGTAACGGTGCATGGAGGAGACAAAAGAAGGATTGAAAATTGATATCAGGAGTGTCTGGCCGGAGAGGTGGTGCTGGGTTGGGATCTGATAGAAGCCTGGCTGAATGGTAACACCCACGTAGCAGGCCTGGGGGTGTCTCGATGGGTGGGGCAGTCACTGTTAATGTTCTCATCTCCCAATCTAAACAGGAAGTGGAGCCACTGTGATAAGGAAATAGCCCCCACTCCCATGCTTCATGGTGTAGGAAAATGATGTTGGATTTGGCTGCTGGGTTTGTTTGGAACACATGGGCTCGATGGAGCCCAAGATCGCTTCCTCCACTTTTATTTGAGAGGCGGTTTAATGGGGCAGTTGAGGGTGGGGGTTTTGTTCACTGAAACACCTCCCTAGCCGAACATTGCGATCTGGAGAATACCAGGTTGGGGTCCAGCTTCCACTATGGTAATACTCCACCTAAGCAGGTCTTTGCTAGGTCCCCTCCTCCTCCAACCAATCACAGCATTTGTTTCCTTTGGCTCCGGATCGCCATTGGATGCTGAAGGGGATGCCACTCCATTCTGAGAGAGACCGCCATGATGCGTATGGAGTGCTTGCATGTCCTTTGCCCTCAATGTTCCTGAAATCGAAGGAGAGCTGGTTGCACAAAGATCAGGTGCAGATTTGGTGTGGAGTAACAGGCTTCTCTTCAGCCTCAGCGGAGAAGCGGTTGATGTGGGCCTGCAGGTCTAATTGCCCAGTTTTCATAAAAGATGAATTGCAAGTTGACAGCAGTCATCTTTTCCTTAACAAATGCCATCCTGTGGGTGGGTCTTCCTAAATATTTTGCAAGAGGGAACAAAATTGTCCCCCGGAGACCAGTGTGGTCTGATGAAATATCTGATGCCGCCGTCTTGCGGAGCGCCAAGCTTTGTGGGCAGTGAACCCAGTAGCTGCAGCCACGGTTGGGTTAAGTCCTGCCTGCCACTCCTCAGCAAAAAGGTGCCGTGGGAGGAGATATTAGATGATGTCCAGAGACGTCAGTCTCTTGGCTTCTGACTCTACTGACGTATATTCTGATTACCTGCTTCTGCTGCTTTTTGGATGGCGTAGCGTCCGGGGTCTCCAGAGGGTAGATGGTTGTGGCTGCTTTGAGTCGTGGCTGGATGCCATGATCGTGCAGCGCTCGAACCGGGAGCCCGTTCCTATGCCGGTGGCCCAGCGGTAGACGTGTCCTGTGCCTCCAGCAGATCACTTGGGATCAGTTTTTGGTCGTTATTGAAAAATAATGAATACACTGCAAGAAATGAAAATCTAAGCAAGTACAATTTTCTTATTTAGACGAAACACATCTGAAGATTAAATCTGCTTGCCTTTAGGCATATTGCCTTATTTTAGGAAATTTCCATACTGCACTGGCAGATAATTGTCTAAGTTTTAGGCTGTCGCAAAACAGAAACATTTTTTTATTTAGGTGTTGGAGTGTTTAAATGGGGGAATTGAAGATGAAACGGTTACAATTGGGTGTTGGTTGAAGCATCGGATTCCGGGCTTCATTTGATATCAGCATTTAGACTGCGGTGGGTGACATCTGGAACCCCCCCCCCGTCATTCATCATCACAAACAAAGGCCTGTTTTCTCTGGGCCCCTTGTCATTTTTGTCTGTATTTCCTGTTTAACTGCAGAAGTTTTCTTCGGGTTTCTTATAACAGCATATTTATAGACAAACAAAAGGCCATTATGGCGGAGAAAAAACTTTGTGAGACCCTCGTGAACCTTGCCTGCGTCCTCCCCGTGCCTGCGTGCTCCCCGTGCCTGCGTGCTCCCCGTGCCTGCGTCCTCCCTGTGCCTGTGTTCTCCGAAGTTTCAGCACCTCGGCCTCTTACCATACAGGCCCGTGCGCCTCGGAAATTGGGCCTCTCTCCTCCTCTTAGCTGCTTAGCCTGGCGACTCCATTTATTCTGCCGTGAATCCCCCCCCCCCCCCTTCCCGTGGGCTCTGTGTGACGCATACTGTTTGTGTGCCCCGGTCACAGTCTCCAGACTGCCGTGCTGGTTTCCAAGCACCAAGAAGTGAAACCCCGCCACAAACCAGGCTGACCGAGTGAACCACCCTCAGGTCCACCCCCCCCCACCACCACCGGGCTCCCCTCGATTTCACACCCTCTTTCCTCATTCTTATTGACTGCTCCAGGGTAGTTTTACAGACGTATGTTTTAAATTTTGGCAGAAATCTACCCCCCCCCCCCAGTTCCACTCTGAAGTCTGAATAGCACATAGATGTGGAGGTCATACTGTCTGTAGAAAGTGTATTTGCTTCAAAATTTCTGCTGGGGTGGGGGACATTTTGAGTGAGTGGTCTATAGCTGTGAAGGCGCCAGCAGTTAAGACGGCCAAGTGTTGTGAATGAAGCATCTGCGAGGGAACTGCTGTTGTACCTTTTGCCAAGTGTGTAAGCTCTGTAGTGAGTTCTGAGAGTGTGTGTCCGTGTATTTTGTGTATGGGGGAGG
The DNA here is from genome assembly GCA_015164015.2 of Brevimyrus niger. Taxonomy (NCBI): domain Eukaryota; kingdom Metazoa; phylum Chordata; class Actinopteri; order Osteoglossiformes; family Mormyridae; genus Brevimyrus; species Brevimyrus niger. The sequence goes on from JAABNY020000038.1 coordinate 20,616,105, forward strand.
GGAAGCCGAGGTGTCTCATGATGTCAGCTTTCTGGCCGTGAGTGCCCCCCCCACCCCCCCCGGTCCTGGGTGCCTGTGTAAAAGCAGGACCTGGGGGCCCATATTATCCTTTCTCAGGCCCCTCCCTCCCAACTGGGCAGGCTGAGTGAGGCCTCAGGAAGTGGGTGTGTTTGCTGGAGAGGGCATAGCGGCCCGGGGGTGGGGGCTCGGCCGAGGGGGTGGAGACAGCCCGCGGGGCAGCCAGGCTTCTACTGAGTGAGAGTGGGGGTTCCTGGAACGCCCCCCCCCCCCAAAAAGAGCAGGAAAGGGGGGGCATATTTTACCTCGCTTCCCGTTGGCTCTCATTTACAATGTGGTTCGCGTACGTGTCGTTCTGGACCAGCCTGGACTCTGGAGCGTTCTCTTGACCGGCGTGGGTGTGCTGGACTGCTCTCGCCTCTGGGAGAGGTCTAACTGACCTGGGCTCATTGCCCCCCCCCCCCTTCCAGCCCCTCGCGCGGACAGAGGGTTTTTGTAAGTGTAAGTGAGCCCAGCCGGTTGGGAGGGACGAAGGACCCAGCGGTGTCAGGAGGTGCCCACGAGGAGAACCAGGAGCTGCCTGAAAACGCGGAGAGGAAAAGGCGCTTTTAATTAGCTAGGGATCGCAGTGGGGCCCTGCGGACAGGATGCGGGGGTCAGGGGCCCCTGGTGGGACTCCGGGCGCCTGCCACGGACTCCGGCGCTGTGGTGGACCTTTTCGGAGCTGCAGCACGCGTAGCCTTGAAAAGAACAGGAACTCGATCATGTAGCCTCCAGATGAGAGCCCGGCACTCGACGATGATGATCGGTCTGAACTTCAGCTTGCAGGACCTGCTCAGGAAGTTTGAACAGGTATATAACCCGCTGCCCCCCACCCCGGGACGAGGGGGGGGGGTGGAAGCTGCGAGAGTGATGGCGTGTGCCGCCGCCAGGTCACGTTACTGCTCTGGCCGGCAGCGGACTCCAGCGCAGTGAAAGCTCATTATAAACAAACACGG
>JAABNY020000038.1:20617220-20634492 GCA_015164015.2 Brevimyrus niger
CATTATAAACAACCACGGAAAGGCCACCCCCCCGGGGGCGGGGGGGGGGGGGGGGGAACAGAGACCCGCTTTCCCGCCATCTCTCACTTGCGTCCTTTTGAAAGTGGAGCAGTCTAAATTTAATTGTGGGTGGTGGTGGGGGTTGCTTTAAACGAGACAAGGCAATTATTTAATGTAATAAAAGGAGACGGTTTTCCTTATTGCCCTCTTAAACGTGTTATTTCGCCCAAGGCACTGAGAGAGGAGGGGGGGGTGGTGTGGATCTGGCTCTCAAAACGCTCTAGGGACTTGTCTGTGGTGGGGACCCGTGGACCTTTCAGGCTGTTCCTGACGCTTTCTGATGAGCCGAGTGATGAACTCCCCACAAGGTGTCCAGCGTTCCGATAGGCGCACCAACATGGCCGGCTTTCTGGATCCAGCTGCTCTTCACTTTCTACCATTTCTCTTTTTCCACTGGAATGCCCCCCCCCCCATTATCTGAGGCCCTCATTTTCTCTGTCCGCTGAACTAATGCAGCCACAGTGTCCTCTTTCCACCCTGTCTCCGGCCTCCCTGCCACACCTGAGGCTGCACTAAGGGCCAAATAGCATTTTACGGCAGCTTGATTTGTCTGATTACTTGTGGATTACTGCCTGTGTTTCTCACACTTGCTGCTTTAGGAGTCCAGGTTACCCACCGGCGCAGCTTTGGGTCCTCCCTCGGTCTACGCGCCCTCACAGTTTCGGCGTTAAGTCGTATACCTTACGGTTTCCGAGGGAAAGTGGAGGGGTGGCACTGTGCTGGGGGAGCAGGCAGGACGTTCCTGCCATGATATATTATACCAGGCTGGAAATCTCATTCCCGTTTTCCTTTGGCCAAAATGTTTGTCACGTGTACAGATGAAGATCAGTAAAGCGTTCTTGACTGACGACGGCACGTTGTAGTGGCTAGATAAGGATCGCATATTTTTTTTTTTTTTGAAGAGGAATAGAAAGTTGGGTGAACGTTAACCCATAATGTTTTATGTGGAATTTCAGGTTTGGGGGCTGGGGAACATGCCGGGAATGGGACCCCCTTGCTGCTCGTTGGCACGGGGGCGATGGTGTTGGAGAGCAGTGTGCTGTGAATGGGCCGCTTGTCCTGCCCAGTGAGTCCATGCCTGACTGGGATTAACCCAAGGGCCCTTTTTAATGAGACCTGTTGGCAAAGCTCTCCGCCTCTTTGTGCATCATTGGAATATTATATTATAACATGAAAATAACGGACATGGGCACTCGGGTGCGCTTGGCGGTAGTCAACAGGAAGCAGGCTGGTAATTAGTGTAACGAGTATAAAAAACAAGCGACTGGGAGGCTGATTTACCCCCAAGTTGCTCTGTTCCTGAGGTACCTTCCAGGACCAGCTCGTTGTCCGTATTGCTTTGAAGGGGGCTATTTTTAGAGCCGCAACCCCCCCCCCCCCCCCCCTTCCCTGAGTATGTGATTGTGCGTGTCTAGAATTTCCCTCTGAAAGCTTTGCAATCGTAGATGCGGTGCACCTTTGACTTGGGGACTTGAATATAGCTTTTATTTTAAGGTTGGATGGGGTGGGGGGGGGTTCTTGTAACCCTTCCACAAGCGCTTAGGTGGTACTGAAGCTTAGTCCAGGAAATGCTAAATGCCCCCAAGGATGGCGTTCTGTGGCACTGGGGGGGTAGGATTTCTGTATTGGGTTAGGAAGGGGCTCAGAGGTATTTCCCTGGAGGCTGCTGGTGTGGGGTGACGTGTGGCCCGCCCTGCGGCACGATGGGCCCGGAGCTCCAGCAGGACCTCAGCCAGCCCCTTCTCCATGCCTCCTACTTAATTATCAAGTCACTTAGCAGATACGCATCTCCCAGTGCGTCTGGCAGGGCGGGGGTGTGGGGGTAAGCATACAGATTCGCTGAGTTCAGGCTCTCGTGGACCAGCCGTCTTTCATTTCTTCTGTAAGACAGGCTTCTGCTTTCCAAGAATGATTCCAGATTGGGGGGGGGAGGGCAGTTGCATTAAATGCGGCCTTGGCGTGTCTGTTACTGCATAACTGGTGATGGACTCCATTTTGGCCGCGTTGTGGTTCTTCTTTGGTGTCCCAGCTGCGCAGGAATCTTTGGCCAATGGCGGGGTGGGGTTCTCATGTGGTGTTCTCCGCCTCCTGCTTCTTGCTTACGGTTCTGCGCCCCCCCCCCAGGACATCCAGGCAGAGATCGATGCCCACAATGACATCTTCAAAAGTGTGGACGGCAACAGGTGCAAGATGGTGAAGTCCCTGGGCAGCACTGAGGAGGCCAACTTCCTGCAGCAGCGGCTGGACGACATGAACCAGCGATGGGGTGACCTGAAGGCCAAGTCCGCCAACATCCGGTGAGAGCCCAGCCCCTTACTGGTCGTCTCGTGAGTGTGCGGCAGGCCAAGCGAGCTGCACTTAACTGCACCCTGCACCCTGGGCGTCATGCACTCAGCCGTGTTGAGAGCCTCAGTGATTCAGAAGCCATTTTTCAGCAATCACTCTATATTTACAGTTGCAGCAGGCAGATGAGCCCCTGGGCTTAATTTGCTTTTTGTGAAATTAGCTTTAGTGGACTGTCAGAACAAATGTTTCCCCAGCATCAGCCTTCTTGTCTCTGAGTGACGGAGCGGGTTTGCTTTCTGCCTAGCCCGTGTTGTCTTATTGGTTTAACGCGCAAGGTTCTTAAAAATTTGATTGGATGTCACACCGATGGGCGGGTCCTAGGTTTTGTGAGGCCGGAGCCTTTCAGTGTTGTGTGGTATCGAGGAATTTCAGCTCTGGGTGATTTACGTCTTAATGTCCGGCAGTGGGATTTGATGTCTTTTGACGTGGCCCCTTTGGTCCCCTGTGCCCAGAGCCCACCTGGAGGTCAGCGCGGAGCGGTGGAGTCGGCTGCTGGCCCTCTTGGAGGAACTGTGGAGGTGGCTATGCCTGAAGGAGGAAGATCTTACCAAGCAGATGCCCATTGCCGGCGACCTGCCCAGCCTGCTGCAGCAGCACAACCACTGCTCGGTCAGTAGCCCCCAAGCAGAAACACCATTATCAAGGCCGTTCCTGCCACTGCGGTCACATGCCACCTTACTGGTAGCTCCAGCTACAGTCTGACAGGCATGAACAAATGTTTCTCCAGAGGCACCTTACAACAAAACCCTGAAATACGAACAGATTTAACATCATTAGGACCATGCACTAAGAGATTTCAGGAGAGAGCTCGTTTTTAGGTTCTATTTTTGCTGCTGCTAAACCTCTCAGAAATGTTGATGCATAATTATAATAGTCTTGAAATAAATTAACTGTTTTTCAGTGTGGGGGGGGGGGGTCAGCTTTACCCTGCAGGGTTTAGGTACAAGTGTAGTTGCTGTTCGGGGCTGTGCATCGAGCCAGTTATTAGTTTAACCACATGTTGTCCTTATGAGTGAAGACGGCTAACTTCAATTTTCATTGTCCAGGAGGATGATTATGGGATTTTATGGCTCCAACTACTAGTGTTAAGATGCCGGAATTGGAATCTGAAATTATTTGTCGTAAAATGTATTATCACTAGTTTTTTTTTTGTATTCTACTTTTCACTGAGAGAGGTTCTAGTCTCCAGATTTTCGATTTTCTTTCTCAGTTGGCTATTCTTCACGGACAATGGGAGTTCCTTCACCGGAAAGTGAAAGGATCAATCTTCATTCTACAAACTGTTAAGAGGCACAAAGAGAGGGAGTTAATTTTGACAAAGGTCTGTGTTAAAGGAAAGTTACCGCTCATCCATTTTGAGGGGATTTGGCTCTGGCTGGGGGACTGGAAAATGATATACTCAAAAATCGGGTGGGTTCTGGATACGTGAGAATCACAGAAGCTGAAAAGACAGTAGAGGGGGTCGTGCCAGGACAGGATGGAGCCTTAATCAGAGAGAGAGAAGGGGAGGTGTTTAAATCCTTGAACTAGCCAATGATAAATGGAGTAAATTAATCCTTCATTCCACTGGCCTTTGAAGCCTTGATTCTCCCACCTACATTTTTGCACACACGCGGCAAGGTGAGAGATATGCAGTTCTTTTATCCCCAGAGTGAACCAAGCTGCCACCTTTCAGCCAAGTTGTGTGTTTGCATGGTCTCTCTTATTGGCCTCTCGGGGGTCGGTGAGGCTGCTGATGTATGGATGATGCTCTTCTGTTCTTTGGAGCTGGGCAGCACGGCGTGGACGATGCGTGAACAGCTAAATATGTTTCAGCCTTTTCAAAGTAAACGTTTGTCGAATCAGGGTTGTGGCCTGCGACAGATGGACAGATGGACAGAGAGAAAGGTGGAGTGACACATTTTTAGGTTGACATGTTAAGACCTTCCTGTACCTTCTGGCCTTGTCTTAGTCATGCATGACTTTCTCACTTAAACAGACCACCGTGTTCAAATCTGTTCCTGCTGTGTCCTCCTTGGAGCCTCATCAAAGTAGCCATTTACACAACTTGTGCCACTTTTCTGATCTGAAAATGACCTTTAACTCAGACAGTGTCTTAGTCATGTAAAATGTTTGTTCCTTCGGAGCGTTTAGGGTCCTGGTTGTCGGGTTTGACGCAGCCTCTCGTCCCTCTCGCTGGGCTACGGTTTGGAGAGCGTGAAAGAAGTAGCTTCTCTGCAAGATAGCTTCCGGCTTTGAGGTCTCGGTTTTAAAATATGCTGACGACATTCCAACGAATTGTCCGCCTGCCTGTTTGTTGAGGAAGGATGTGTAGGAGGTTAATCTTCTGGAGATGTTTGTTGTCCTCTCCTCATAGGGGCATTTTTTTGTGTTTAAGGAAGGTAAGCGGCAGCATCTCCTGAAGATCAGGCTCGGGCGAGATCGTTGTCTTTTGTACGGCCTCCTCCTCCATTCGTCCTTGTCTTGGCGCTTGCTTTTTCCTGGCCTGTACAAGGTCAAAGAAGTAGTATTTATTTAGCACTCTGATACCCTACTGATGTAGAGTGATGCTGTTGTATTCCACCAGCGATCACTGTAGCCTTCTTAGTGGTGATTGCTGTTTTTGTTTCATTGTCATCAAATGGATTTCGATGTGTCTTAGTTAATTTCAGAGCGTCCTACTTGCATTTGATACCAAAGAGTAATGCTGGTGTATAAAAGCCATCCATTTTCCAGCACAGATTAGAATTGGACCCATTCACCTCTGTAGTTAGTAAAGTAATTCAGATTAACTGCTCCGTTCAAAGGTATTCCCCCTCCTGTGATTTGAACACTTTTGGTGAATAAATTTTCTTTGCGTTCTCCAATATTTAAAACGAAATGTTGGGGTTAATTGAAAAGTTCCGTTTTTTTTAAATGAGCCAGTATTGGGAGACAAACTGCTCTGTCTGTTTTTGATCAGTGTTTATCTACCAATTTTTGCGTGTAATGGGTTGTATTAATCACGCATTTCATTATCTGAAAGGAAAGAGAAACAGTGTGTTGTGTGAATGATTAAACCCATCAGTCAGTGTTATTAAATTAGCAGAATGCTTGTCTCTGGTACATGCTAAATTGCACTAAAATAATCTAACCCCTTTGGGCTGTGCCATTATTCTGCCTTATGAGGCGACGCGCTGTTGCATGCCTTCCAGCACAGTGCCAAATGAATAGTGTAAATCATAAAATGTAATTCTGAGTAGCTTTTTTTGGGGGTGGGGGGATAACAGAATTACTGCAACAGTATATCTGCTTGATGCTTTTGAAGTTTTTATGGGCTGGTTTACAATATAATTATGAAATTATAGGCACTACAGAAGTCACCTTGTAAATATCTTGTATAGCAAAAGGTTTATATCCTGAAGCCGTTGTCTTCTGCCGTCGGACCGCTTGTAACCAAACCCGCCAACCGCCATCGTTCATCCCAGGATGTGTGTTTAGATGTTTATCCACTTTATAGTAATACGGATGATTTTGCGCAGAACTTTAAAACTCTTTTATTATGGAAAGAAATTTAGACGGCTGTTAACTGTAGTTTCAGTCTCATTCCTCTTTGGAATTTATACATCCTCAGTGTAATTACCAACACGTCATTATTAACTGTCTGACAGTTGAATCCCCAGCCTGTTGTTGACTCTCATAGCTGGTATATTCAATGCTTATTGAGATGAATGGGGGCTAGATGGCTGCACCCCTCTGTCTCTGCCTTTTCTCTGTAACTTAATGTAAACGGTTCCCCCTTCCCATCGAGGAGACGTTGAACAATGTGAGCAGACTCTGATTTTGGAGCTGAAGACTCTGCTATCTCCCGGGTCGGGCCGACGTGGAACCTAAATTAAGTTTTGGCTGAGTCTCGGCTGTCGTCCTTTCTGGGACCCTCAGCGCTATAAACAGCTGAAAATAGCCGCCCCCCTCCCTTGTGATTTTTATCAGCTGTGTGCCTTCTTATCAGCAGAAGGCATTTCGCAGGGGCTGGGGGGGTGACTATGGCTTCATCTACAGCCACCTTGTCTCTCAGGAGTCCTCAGCCAAGGTCGCCGCTGGAGGAGAGTTGCCTGATTGTGGATCCCTGCTGTTGGTTCTGAGTTTCCAGCCTCAGTTCAGTCTTTGTACAGTGTAGGTTTGTGTCCTGAAACAGAGGCTGCTGAACGATGTCACGCTAATCTGTTGTCACACGTAAGACGGATAGTTCCGGCGAGACCTAATTTTGATCGTACGTGATGCTGGTGCGGCTGCAGCCTTTAACAGGGGGGTGAAGCTTTTGGTGTCTCAGGTGTCCAGGTTCTCAGAGGAACCCATATCATTCAGGGCTCTGAACCACACATGCCTGGAAATCGGGGAAGGCTCCTGTTTTCCAAGGTCGATGCCATATGACTGGGTTCCCTCTGGCAACACTAGGATTCAGTCACATTTACTGGCGGCGGTCAAGTACGAAGCAGTTGGGCTGGAATGAGGCGCGTTTATGGGTATCTGTCGCCGGTCTGATGTCACGTAAAATCTCATTAATCCTGCTCTGTCCTTTTGGCTCATAGTGCTGCTGCAGCAATGGTTTAATCAAAGGATATCAGCAGATCTAAGAGCACCTGGTCTGAAACCTCTTATCTGGTTTTCCCCATTAGAGAATGTGGGATGCAGTATTAAAGATGCTGTTTGTTTTTGAACAACAGCTGGTGTGATGCATGAAGCCAGGGAAACCAGCACCTGTCAGCTTATGCATGTACATGTGTCTCTACAGCATCTTACATTAATACATACATGTGCATTAGTATGTCTGCACGCTCCCCACCGTCGTAGGACTGAGCTCCCCCGAGGCAGTCTGGTGGTTTTATCCGGCGGATCACAGCGTGATCCCGCTTCCAGCAGGACCCGGCACACTATCTGTCCACCCCCAAGAACTGATTATTTTCTTTGCCATTTCCACATGTATGAGTACCGATACTCTGGGATGCTTCTTTCTCACTTGTCCCACTTTGTTCTCTTTTGGGACATGCATACATATATACACTGCATCTGAGTGCAAGGTCAAGCCATTTATCCAGCCCTCCTGGACCATTTTGGAGGGTGGGGGCCTTAGGGCTCAACGATGATGTGACTGTTCTGTTTAGGTCAGGACTCTAATCGGCAGTCTTCTCATCACAGGCCCAGAGCCGCAGAAAAACCTGTAAAATATGTGTAACCTGATCATCTGAATGCTGGTTTCATTTAGCAGGGTCTGCAGCACTCGCACCTGCCCCGTCACACGAGCGTCCACAGTAACTTCATGTTGACGGTCGGTCCATGTCTTTGCTTCTCGTCCTCCACACAGCTCCTGCAGGACGAGCTGAAGGACCGAGAGCCACTCGTGCTCAGCACTCTGGACCAGGCCCGTGCGTTCCTGGCCGACCAGCCCATCGAAGGTCCAGAGGAGCCTGGCAGGAACCTGCAAGCCAAGATAGGTGAGCGGCTGCATAAACAGTAACAGTAGCACTGCCAGTTTGGGTGGGGGGGGGGCGGTCTTGTGCAGATTTTGTGTGAGAGAGCAGAATTTTAAATATCTGAAGCTCATCAGCTATGCTGTTTATATGCTGCACACACCCCCCGCCCCCCCTCAACGGCATTTAAAGAAGGGAGTACAAGTTTTTATTTTAATGACTTAATATGAATAAGTAAAGATCTCTGGTGGGAAATGGGTGATTTTGGGAAGTGAGATGAAACAAACCCTGAAGCTGGGGTCTGTGGTTGGCTTCGCCGTGCCTGAGAGGGCTAACCACCAGGTGTCATCTCCACGTTCCTGCTGGCGCGCCGCCCCCGTGCCCATTCTCACCCGCCGCCCGCCTATCGGGTCGCTCCACGTGACGAATTGTGCCCCGCAGCTCCCGGAGAGGAGGTTGCCAAGGAGGCCAGATTGGGTGGTGCCCTTTAAGGACACGCCCCCGGGCAGCAGCATATATTTATTGGGCTTAATGGATCCACAGATAATGGGGACCTGCCGTTTGACCTTTGTAGATATATGGGGGTCAATGAAAATACAGATGGGTCATGGCAATAACAGTGATCCCCCCCCCCCCAGAACTGACTCCAGAGGAACGGGCCCAGCAGGTGGCCAAGGCCATCCGCAAGCAGACAGCCGAGGTGGCTGAGTGCTGGCAGCGGCTGTGTGGGCACGCCGGGGCCTGGCAGCAGCAGCTGGGCCGCGCTTTAGGCCGCCTGCAGGACCTGCAGGGCGCCATGGACCAGCTGGAGCTGAGGCTGGCGCCGGCGGAGGGCGAGCGGACCGCCTGGCAGCCTGTGGGCGACCTGCTCATCGACTCGCTGCAGGACCACATCGAAAAGACTATTGTGAGTCAGCGGGCCAACCTCCAAGCCCCGTGATTGGGTGAGCTCTGTAGCCATGACTCTTGATTGACAGGCCTCGGGCCCCGCCCACCCCTTTGCCCAAACCAGGTCTTCAAGGAGGAGATCGCACCTCTGAAGAGGGATGTGCGGGCCGTGAACGAGCTCTCTGCCCAGCTGCAGCCCCTGGACGTCCAGCTGTCTTCCAGCACGACCCGGCAGCTGGACGACCTCAACATGCGTTGGAAGCTCCTGGAGGTAAAGTGGACCTCCAGTCTTATCCCAAAGCACCAGTTGGCTCAATGCCAAAGAGGAAAGTTGCCTTTGACGCCGTTAGATTGTTAGAAAGGATGGAGTCTAAGCTCCCCCTGTCCCACTGCAAATCAACAAATCAGCAGACTAGCAATCCCCCACCACCTTGGCTCCCACCCCTTGTGTTTCTGTCACTGTGGAACTGGGAGTTATTCCAGAAAGCAGGATTTTTCCTTTAGCCAGATAACTAAATGTAAGGATTGTCCAATAAGAATGTCAGTTCCCTCGTCTCCCATTGGTCGGTTTTCACGTTTGACTCAAGTTGTCTAGCTGACCAGGAAATGTTGCCTTGTGGAATAACCCGCTTCGAGGAATGCAGATGGGGTGCCATCCTCGGTGTTGTCATGGATGTGTGTTCCACCGTGGGTGGGGACCAGATGAGGGCGGCTTCCTGATGCCCCCGCTGTCGGAGGGCATGCCGAGCGCTCATTACCGGCTCCCCCAGGGCTATCTGTAGTCGGAACCTGGCGGGGTCGGTTGGCTCCCCGGTGAATGTCACCGCTGGGTTCCCACACTGAAATCCTCCCGTGGCCCCGCTTGAGGGCGGAAGTCGACTGACCCTGACGAGCTTAGCAGGCCCGCGGAACGCACTGGATAATCAGGCGGCTTCTACGTGAGCAGAGGCCACCTGGACCTTGTGCTGCAGGGGCAGGTCGTCCGGCCGGTGACTGGTCACTAGAGGAACTTCCAGCCTGTCAGATACTGCAGTTGACGGTGATCGTCTGGGCTCTGAGCTTATGTCTGATGTAGTTGAGCTGTGCTCAAGAGTGACCAATCAAAGAAGATTTAATGGTTAAGACCTATACTGAGGCGTTCTGGGTGTTCTGAGGGCCTCGCAGGTAAGGATCCTCTGACTCTTTTCTCTACTTCTTCCTCACAGGCGGCCATAGAGGAGCGACTGAAGCAGCTGCAGGAGGCGCACCGGGACTTTGGACCCGCCTCCCAGCACTTCCTGTCCAGTAAGCAGAACTTCAACACCCCCCCCAGCCACCCCCCGGCCCGCTGACTTCATTTCCTGTTTATGATATTCTGTTTTGTGGAAATTCTCCACCAAATAACTGGACCTGCATGTGCTGAGACTCTGCAGTTAATACCGCTTGTACTCACTCAACTTCTGCCTCCAGAAGATGGAGCAGTGATTAAGGAGAGGCCCAACCCAGCCCCCCCCCCCCCCCCATAATCAAAATTTGCTCAGAGTAGTGTTTGGCTAGGGTGGAATCGTGCCGAAAATGCTCCAAATGGGCCGTAACAGGAAGCCGTTCCCTTATTCAATCCATCAGTTCTGTGTGTTTTGTCCCCCCCCCTCCCCACAGTGAATCATAACCTGACTGGGCGGGGCACTTGAATCTGTTGCCTCTGACTGTGAGATCTCCAGGAATCACTTCTAACACGTTGTCAGCTCGTATTTATTCATTGATTTGGGTCTCTGAAGTGGCCCGTCCTCTCCTGACCCCCCCCCTCCCTCGCTGGCATGTCCCAGAAGCGCGATGCATTCTGGCAGACGGTAACGGCAGTGTTTAGCCTGCCGTTTGTCCCCTGCCCATTCCGCCGCGTGTCACCCATATCCTGTACCGCTGTTCACCGCCTTCAAGTCACCTCGTTTAAACCCAAATGTCAAGTCTGTGTGACACCGCAAAGCCGCGTGTCTCGCAAGGGCGGATACCCTAGGATAATTACGACGAAGCAGAACCATCTTGCTGTATTACCCGATTTCTGTGTCCCAAGGGTGGGGGGTGGGGGACAGATTTTATCCCCCGGCTCAGACAGTCACTTAATAGTCTATTCGGTGTGACAGAGAATGAATGTTTTGCCTTTTTTATCCTGACACCCCCTCAAATAATTAAGCATTTCTAATTCTGAAATATTCCTGTTCTATTCACAGCCTCTGTACAGCTACCGTGGCAACGGGCTGTGTCCCAGAATAAGGTTCCATACTATATCAAGTAAGTCGTCTTTTTTTGTTGTTGTTGTTGTTTTCTCAGCTGAATATGGAAATTGGCAAAAGAGCGTAAAAGAGGCGGCTGGCTTTCTGCACGCCTGTGGCAGTGTGTAAATGGGATGCAAGAAATGCAAAAGCTTCAACTGCACGCCTGTGGTGGAGCAAAGTGAGCCTTTGACGGGACTCGTGACTAAACGTTATGTGAAGCTTTGTGTGTGTGTGTGTGTACGTGTGTGTGTGTGTGTGTACGTGCGTACCATTGCATGTGTGTGCATGGTTGCGTCTCTGTGTGCATGTTGCCGTTGTGTGCGTGTGCGTGCACGGTCGCGTTTGCATGTGTGTGCATGCTACATGTAACCATTTGGTCCTGGGTCCTACTTCCCCCCCAAATATGTGGCGTCGTACCTTCAGGTGCTCAGAAGCTGGTTTTATCTGCATCCATTTATACAGGCTAGTCTATGTAACAAATCACCACCCATCCTGCTTTATATGTTTGTCATACTGAGAAAGTGTATATATCCTGTTAAGCATTTCATTTACTTTCTATATTATTCAGCCCCTGTAGAGGTCTCAACAAGATGCAAGTACACTGAGTGTCATCTTCACATTGATGTGTGTTTAGGAGGCACTGTCTCAGCACATGTGGTTTAATTCTCCCAACTAATGCCCTGTGACTGGGACTGAGTCCTCCTGTCCACTAGAGGGAAGCACCTTTGTGTTTTTGTAGTTGGCATGTCCACATATTTCTTTTGGGCTTTATATACCTGTTCAAGCATGCAGAATATGTAATATTTTTATGACACAAAACCTTTTTGACAGTCTTTAGTTCTAAATAAACTGTTTTTGTGAGGTGTGGTTACCATCCTGCGTTCCCGATTCTGGAATTGACTGCTGCCTGTCCCTGCTGTACTTTCGCCGCAGGCCATGTCTGTCTGCTCTCCTGCCATTCAGCACGGGCCTGTGTTTCTGTTCTTAGCTTCCAGCATCGCATGCCGTCCAGGCAGGTGCCTGTTTGCTTACAGCGATGTCTCTCCTGTGGAGCTGAGGGTATTTCAGCACTTTTTATAGACAGAATATCGAATGTTTTCCCCAAGGCAATGCTGTAAATCACTGGGTAAAGTTCCAAGATGGAATATCAATTTCCACATAATCAGTAATGTGCATGCATGCATTTGTAAGGAGATTTTTTTTTTGTGAATACTGAGTGGTTGGGGGAGTTACTTGAATATATACTAACATTTTCACTCCAAGAAATGGTGTTTTGCCAGTAATGATTATGATTGTGTCAGTATGTTTACTTTCGTGTGCTGATAACCATCTGGCAGATGGTTTAGGTGTGTGGCTCATGGTTACGTTGTGTCTCTGGTTCTGAAAATGGATGATTAGGTAATGATCTGGAAAGTTGCTCTTAGGTCTGGCATTGTGGAGAGACATGGCGAGCACACGGTCTACTTAACGCTCCCGCCTGGCTGATGTTCCCAGTCATCTTATCGCACTCTAGGAATTTGCTTTAAATTGGCGTTAGAGTGATAGAGTAAAATGATACAAAATGATGGTTTATTTGCCTTATGCGCATGTTTGAGCGCAGGTACATTCTACTGCGTCTATTCATACAGTATATGCCATTATGCCTTCCTTTGAGACACAGACATCTATACAGTTAAGAGTGAATCTTGGGGTCTGAGCACAGAGCGTCAGGCTCTTTATCCGGAGCCACTGAAGTTGGGGGTTAAGGGCCTTGATCTAGGGCCTAAAGGTCATGTGACTAATCTGCCGATGCTGGGGCTTCGACTAGCGAACTTCTGATCACAGGCACCACTGAGCCACACACTGTCCCAGAGCGGTGAGACTTACAGTGGGCGTCTGTGTCCGATGAAGCCTCAGTTAACCTTGTGCTTGCCCTGAGGGCAGTTAAGCTGGGGTGACACACTGTTTTGTAGTGTTGTAGCATTTCCCCCCAGCTGGAGATGAGTTTTTAACACTTAGTCAGTCGTGAGGAAAAACACCCGGACCTTTTCAAGGAGTGCAAGCTGGAAAACACAAAAGTATCCTAATGTTTATATTGTAATTTCAGAACTATAGAGTGTGTGTGCGCGCACGTTTCTGTAATTACTTTGTGGGGACCAGATTTCCCCATTTCCCCACACTGTAATGCAAACCCCACAAGGATAACCTCAATTTAGAAAAAAAAAATCTGTGACTGCAATCAAAAAACAAAAAATGCCCAAAGTCTTGTGTTTTGTTTGGTTACTTATGGTTAAGGTTAGGGCTGGGTAGAGATTAAGGTTGCCATTGTTGGGATTAGAGTTTTGTCTATAGAAATGAATGAAGAGTCCCCACAACGGTGACGACACAAATTTTGCTCAGATGTGTGTGTCGTAAATCAGTTTCCTTCTCTCCGTGGAGGACTGTGGTCTGGAAGAGAATGGACGTCCCTGTGTTTGTGCACGGGCATAATTTACATACACCTCTCCTAAATTAAAGGGCTGGAGATCTTACTTTGTCGCCGTCTCAGGGATGTGTGTAATCGAGCGTCTCATTTGTATTCATGAGTATACTGATCCACAAATAGGCTTACGTATTGTATCTCTGCCATCTGCGGCATTGTGGGTAATGACTCTGCCTGTTATTGATGTTTATATTTATACACAAATGAGCTTACCGTTTCATCCATTCAGTCTCATGTCTTGACTTCTCGAAAGGATTATCTAAAGGCTATTATCTTTTTTTTAAATGCTTCATTATATTTGAAAAGGTTAAGTGTAATACTTTCAGAATCTAATGTATTCTGTTGTCCTTTTGCTTTTTAATGGAGTTTTCAGAGCCAGGAACATCCAGATAAGTATAAAAAAAAATACCCCCCCCCTGCATGGTAGGATCTTGGGGTGTGTGTGTGGGGGGGGGGGGAGGTGTCACTTAGCTTCCATAGCTCTTACCCTCATATAAAGTGTCACTGTGATTGAGCAGAACTGCCTGCTTTATAATCAGCCCTCGCACATCTTTGCGTGTTCAGGGTTTAGGGGTTACTGTATTGGGAAGGGGACTCTTCAAAAGTCAAACCAAACAAAGGTGTCCCCTGGTGGCAGGTCTGGGGGGGGGGGTGTCCCCCGTCCCCCTCCCTCGGTGTGCAGGAACACAAGGAGAAGAGACCTGTATTTCCGAACCACAAATTTTCTTAAGTTGCCTAATTCAGTGAGTCTTAATCCAGCCTTTGGTCCCACACTTGGTCCATGTTTTTCTCTCTCTGAGCTCCCTGCCAGACGGTCCACATGCGGCAGCTGGGAGGGACTTGAAACGTGGACTGTCTGTGGATTCCTGAGAACTGGATTAAGAAACACTGACCTAATTAGTATCATATTTGTACAAATGGCAAATGAAAATGCTTAATTTCATTGAAATACATCTCCTGATGTTTGAATGCGCGACTGTCAGTCTTGCAGACTAAAGTAATCACCCTTGTACTGCAAACGCGCCAGACATTAAGCAGGGGAAACATAATTTGCATTTGATGATGAGAGGTTGTGTGGAGACGACGGCTCCGCGGGGAGCTTTCAGGACGAGCAAGGAGCCACTGTGTACGGAGGTAACTTCAGCCAGATTATGTGGACATGAGACCAGATGGAATGGATGCATTTGCATAGGTTCAGCAGTGCCAGTGTCTGTGATGATACAGGACATACCCCAGTGCCAGTGTCTGTCTGTGATGATACAGGACATACCCCAGTGCCAGTGTCTGTCTGTGATGATACAGGACATACCCCAGTGCCAGTGTCTGTCTGTGATGATACAGGACATAACCCAGTGCCAGTGTCTGTCTGTGATGATACAGGACATACCGTAGTGCTGTTTGCTGGGCTGCCCCATGTTATTGTGGGGGGGAGGGTGGGTTTCCAGATGAGCTTGTTAGCAAGTTTTTGATGAAGTGATTCATCTTCCCTTTTGATGTCTTTTTTTTATTTCAGCCACCAGACCCAGACGACTTGCTGGGATCATCCGAAGATGACGGAGCTGTTCCACTCCCTGGGTACGGCGGCCGCACGCACCCCCCCACCCCGTCCCCTGTTAGGGGCTGTAGCTTCTGAAGACCCAAAAAGCCTGACATACCGTCTACCATTTTAGAAGCTGACAGTTGCTCGAATACAATCCCGCATCACTTATCAACAGGGATTCCTTCTGAGAGATGAGTCATTAAGCCATCTCGTTGTCGTGCAAATATCATAGTGTACGTACACAAACCTAGATGGTACAGCCTTCTACACACCTAGGAGTTTCCAAGTTACAGGAGTTTATTTTTATAGAATTACAGTACAGTAAAAGCCCATTATAGAGGACTCTTTTAACTGAATATCGTCTATAACGGACAAGGTCCGCTGGTCCCGGCCGTGCACCTTTAAGAACATGCAGAAAAAGCATCAGATATAGTGAACTCTCATTTAACAGGATTTCGCTTATAATGGACAAACAATTTGGTCTCCAGGGCCGCTTTTAGCTGTAGTTCTGTTCGGCTATAAGGGACATGCAGGCTCCACCTACAAGGCTTGTGGCTTGCCGGTAATATCCAGCGCAGATACCGATGTAGTCGGGATTATTAATAGTCACGCATCTGGACAGGTAAAGTTGGATTACTACACTTACACTTGTGGTATAGATTATTATATTGTATCTGCTAGGGTGTAGGGTGTCTGTTATAGCGAGATTTTATTGTATAGTTCTCTTTAAAGCAACAATAAAGTGCAGTATAGTACTCTCAAAAGTAGCAGAAGTACAGTATAGTAAATACATGAACTACTTGTGTAGTTGTACATAATTGTATGTATGTACATAATTGTATGCGTTATATTTTTGTATGACCTGCAGAGCAGTAGGCTCACTTACACTAGCATCACCACAAACACGTAGAATAATGCTGAGCGATGCAACGTTACATTGAAATGCCATGGATGCCGCCCTGGGGGCCGCAAAGCAACCTTCCAGGTCCTGGGATTGCGAGGGCTGACGCGCCTTCAGTGACGTCCCCGTCACGTTCGTTTCTAGGTTGCAGCGTTCGTGCATTCTGGGGGTGGAAATGCTATTTTTGGCTCTATTTATTTATTTATTTGTTCTTTCCAGCCCAGGCGCAGATATGTTTTTGCTCATCGCAGAAGTGGTGCCCTCACTGTTCATTTAGTTAGTTCGTCGGCAATGAGGGGAAAACCGTAAAGCCGTAGAACCAAAAAAGGGTGGCGTTCTGGCTCTTTGGACGACGACACTTGTTATTCCGCGCACCTGCTGTTTGACCTTTTTCCGGGATAGTTTTGAGAGTGCCGGCGCCACCCGGTGGTAGGAGTGCTCCCAAAGATGGAACGCTGACCCCTGAGTGTGGCAGACTGCCTTGGGGATTGAGGTGAGGTGGGGGTGGGTGAGTGCAGGGTGATTGCCAGGTATGGGGTGGAGGTTTTGACACTAGCTGTAGCTAATTAGAGGTTTATCCCTTTCATCTGAGGCAGATGGCAAATCAAGCCTAGTTTTATTGAAGCGGAACTAATTAATTAGGCTCCTGATTGGCTCAGCCTCTGGAAGGTGATGTCACGCAGCTCAATAGTACGAACCGTGTGACATGAACGCATCATCTGCCGAACGCAACTCTGCCACTGTGGTGGACTTTGCAACCTGGCGACCCACCTCATAAGTGCCTCCTATTGGTCGACCTGCAGAATCATGATGCCGCCCCTTCTGTGTACAAAGCATTCGACTGGATCAGTAACGCCTCCAAAGAGAGCTTCGTACTGCTGAACCTGGCCTGTGGCTTTCTAATCACCAATCATAACACTGGGGCCCGTTTTTAAATTCGTCCTGACTGGGAATAGCCATGCAGTCTTTAATCGCACTCTCTAGCTTAAAGAGGGCTGTGGACTCTTTGTCTTTCTGTACACAGAATGAAAGAGACACATTCCTGGCTTCTGGGGTATGTGGGGTGACAGTCTAACAGAACTGTTAGCGATTGGATTCAAGCAGAGATCTCGATAGATAATGGCATTGTTATGGAGTGTACAGGATGTGGCTGAACAGACCACCTGGCTGGGGGGTGTCTGCATCTATAGAGTGGAGGTAGGGAGCGGTCCAGCGGTCTGCATTGCTCTGTAGGGCGCCCCCTACAAGAGCTTCTGAAACTGCAAATCCTTATAGACATGAAACGGTGTTTAGAGGTCTACACGCTGGCTGGGTTACTGGGGGGTGTGCCAAGCAAACCCCCAAGTACAAATTATCCAGGGAATAATATGGGGCGGGGGGGGGGGGGGCCCCTGA
>JAABNY020000038.1:20657566-20671620 GCA_015164015.2 Brevimyrus niger
CATTTGGGGATGACTAGGCAAAATGGAGCCTCATGCACTGACTTCACACCTCCAAGTTTGGGGATTCGTCCTCCTACACCCCTGGTCTGTGAGGAGCTTTCTTGCTTTCCCCATTATATCCGAAGACATCTACAGTCCAAAAACTTCTGTGCATCCTGCCTCATGCCTTGCACTTCCTGAGAGAGGCTCCAGGCTGTTTCCAACTTTATGCTGGATAAGTGGCTCATTACACAAAAATGCTCTGAGGACAGAAGGAGAAATTATTAGAGATTGAGGGACATAACCAATCAGATCGTAGAGGAGGTGGGTACAACCAATCCAATGTTTTTTCCCAGCCTCCTCAAATGGCTTGGACCAACCTCCTCTAAAATCTGATTGGTTATCTCTCTCATCCAATTAGTAACGATTAGTGCAGCATGGTGGAGTTAGCATCACAGAGGCAGGGTTTCCAAATCCGGTCCATGGGGACCCACAGACGGTCCACGTTTTTTCTCCCTCCCAGCTCCCTAAAAATGTGGACTGTCTGGTAGGGAGCTCGGAGGGAGCAAAAACATAGGCTGACTGTGGGTCCCCTTGGACCGGATTTGGAAACGTTCCCAGAGGGATACTGTATGTCCTTTGCACACCTTCACAGAAAAACAGGTTCTTTCTGCACTGTGGTAGGAATCAGATTGGGATGCCGAACTGCCTTTGCTTTTGTAGGTGAGAGGTTTCAGCAATATGTCACCTCTTATGGTCCTCTGGGGGAAGATTGCGGGGGCCCAAGTCAAGGTGTATTATGTCTTTATGTTCCTCCATGGATCTATATACAAGGAAAGCCAGCTGAATAAACAGGAAACGGGCCCGGTGTCGTAAAACGGGAATTACGGTGGTACAGGAACTAATTATCAGCCTGTCTAGTGATGGATGGTGTCAGATTTAGCAGCGTGGCGCTTTACCGCTGGGGACTGCGGCACTAGAGCCGCCGCCAGGTTCCGCTCGCCGGCGGACTGCGTCTCCCAGCGCCGGATCCTGTTGATATCCGCTCTCCCATTGGGCGTGAAATCCGCGCTCTTGGAGGTGAGAAAGGGTGAGAACAATGGGGCTCGGTGGAGGCGTGCAATCACGGCTACTAGTGATAACCTCGGACAGGCAGAGCTTGTGGTTCTGCTAAATGAAGGCGGAGGAGGCTGGATACACCCCCCTCCAACCTCTCGACGTAGGTTGGAAGGGTTTAAACAAAGCTGATTCAAATGAAAATGCTTATATAACCTCAGGGTGAATCTTAAGTTAGTCTTCATTTATAAAACTAAATAAATACAACACCACATTAAACTTAAAGCACATACAAGCTAGTTAACAAGGAAAGCTTGTCATGTTCAGAATAGAATAGACCAGAATATCATAGTCAAATAAGATACACATGCAGTGAAACTGTGCTTCCCACTACATGATACAAAAGTTAACAAGAAAATAAAACGAAGGATAATATATGCAATATAGATATTCAATATCAAGTTGAATGGTGAGTCAAAATTCAGTAGTGCAATCACATACTCTTTTAGCAACATTAAACAGTGCAGATTTTATTTTCGGTGTACCAAAGTTTACAAAAGGTGATAATGAGGTGATAATGGCGCTTGTCAACCCACATGCAAAAACACCAGCCCATCCAAAATACCAATAGAATACCACCAACACCGAGAGAACTGGTTGTACCAGCGTAGCCTAGGCTAGCTTAGCATAGCCTCACACATACACACGCTGCATGTCACAGGAGCGTTCAGCTTTAGACAATAATCTTAACTCAATTGTTAGTCTATATTAGTGCCCCCTACAGAGCACAAGAGTTAATTGCTTATGGAACTGAGAACATTAGACAGCATTTTTAGCCAGCTAATCGGTTGTTTCTCTGCTCCTGGGATTGTTAGTTTTTATTTTTATTTTGCGGCGGCTATTTTAGAAACTGAAATCATATCAGTAGAATAGTAGTATAGAAGTAACGTATTTGCTAAGCATAGCAATCGGTCTCATCAGCCGGAGGGCAGCTTCCTTCCGCTCGCTTTGCAAGGGCGACAGCGATCGCGAGTGATGAAGCTTCTTCAGTCTTAGTTGAGGGAGGTTGAGATCGGTGACATCTCTGCTGTAGTTTGATTCTCTGACATTAAAGGCACGTGCTCGGATTGCCTACGAAACACTCTCACCTATCCCCTTCAATTTAAGCAGCGTGCGTCATTACATGTTTATACAAATAGCCACTCCAGAGGCGGGTACTATTAGTCGTTTGGCGCAGCTTGGCGCAGTTCTAGTGGGACTGCGTGTACTGTGCCCATTTTAAAATTTAATTATTTTATTATTATATATAATGTGTGTCCTTTGTGTGCATCCCCATGCGTGTCAGAAATGGACACCACGTGTGGAGGTTTTGGGGGTGGGGGCACAGCAAGGAAGTAGAGCAGCCCCAAAATTAACAGCGTTCCACCTGATTGTATTATGCCACCAGTCACAGCCGCCACGGGCTTCCTGGATCAGCAGCTTGGCCAATGAATATACCGGGTACTGGGCTCTGAGCCACATCTGCACCGCGGGGGAGGGGGTCATTGCATGGTGTCATCATTCAAGTTTAATTGGGGGTGTTGGGTTCCTTAGCATCTGACCCTCTTGCCAAAACGGTTAAAAGTGTCCCACTTCTGGGGTGCCGAGTATCCCCAGCACCATCACCGATGATCATGCGCAATTAAGGAGACCAGCCATCCCGCCCAAAACCTGCCCCTTTAAATGTCTCAGCATGGCACTGCTTAACTGCTTTTATGAATTGAGGTGGGGTGACGGCAACGGTTTAAAAATGGTCAACTGGCAGTGGTGGGAGGTGGGGGCTGAGATGGTGACACGGGCTTAAAAATTCACGAGTCTGAGTTTGACATTTTGATATGCATGTTTTACTGACTGTGTGGTTATCGCCCATTTAAATGACTGTGGGAGAATTGTATCTTTTAGGAGAACCTAGATCTTAAAACCAGTCCACAGACATCCGTGTAAAGGTGCGAAGCTGCAGTGGCTGGACACTGGGAATGAACCGGAGAACCATCTAATTAAACAGCGTGATTTCTACAGTCGTGTCGAAAGCTTAATTCCTGATAATTTACCGAAGTTATGGTATTATGTGTGGCTCACACCAAAGTTCAAATTAATTAATTATACTCATTAGCCTTTTACAAGGATGCCAGAGAAATCTATTCTGTGATCTGAATTTGCCATCTTTTTTAACCTTAATCAAACACTACTTGCCAGAAATTAGTGTCTGCAGTTTAACGCCATAGCTGTGGATGATAGCTATGCAATTAAATAGAATATGTGTCATTGTAACTGTTTGATAATTATAATTAAACGTTACTGATCAAAACACAAGTTCACACAGGACCATGCTATTGTGGATATATTTATTACTCCGTTATTAGTATCTGTTCCCTGTGATGTGCCAAGTCCCAGAGTTGATTTTCGCTGTTCCACAGACAGGGGTATTAGAACTTCATTTTCAGCGATCGTACCTTTGAGACACGGTTAACGCTAGCGCCGTTTTCCGCTTCACCGAGACGCGACGTAATCGCTAATCTTGGATGCTCGTTTACACCGTTAGTTAAGTGCTTCCGTAATGATCAGCACTGAGCTTGGCGCAGTTCTTGTGGGACTGCACGTACCGTGCCCGTCAAGCTGCTGTCGGCTGTAATGTGAACAGTCACGCTATCCCCGAACAAGGAATGTCTTTGTTTAATCAGCATCACTTACAGCACACATATGGTTATAACTAGTATTGAGTTAAAAGGGAGCTTTGAGGGCCAAGGTGGGTGGGATTACTGGGCTCTGTGAAGATCTGTGGGATCCGTCTTGGGAGGTGCGTGGCTCATTGGGTTAGATGGCCGTCATCGGAAGGTCGCCAGTTCAAATCCCACGCCCAGCAGTTACTTGACTGTTCAGCTACTGAGCAAGGTCCTTAAATTCTGGTTGCCGACACTGTAAATTGTGCATTACTTTAGATAAAAGCATCTGCTAAATGTGTAAATGTACAATGTAATATGAATGTATAACCTAATGGCAGGCTTTCGGGTACTCTGAGAGCTTCATTACCTATAATATGGCTTGTTTCGGCATGAAAGCTTTGAGATTTGGGTTCTGCTCACCCTGAGAAGCGCATGCTATGTATTTTACAGATATCCTTTGCTGTCTGATGGAGTCGCACCTGCAGATGTGTCTGTCTGTCACCAGACGCATGCTGGCTTCTGTCCTCTCGGATGGCTGTGAACAGCTCACGCGTGGCATATGGGTTGAGGGAGCGAAGGCCAGCAGGATTTTACACTTTCACTGGTGGCATCTGCCTGGGCTTTTAATTTGACAGAAGTGTGCATGGACTCGAGAGGCTTTTACTTGCGGTGTGAGACTAGGAGCATGTGGTGGAGAAGAGTAAACCAGGTCGCGTCCAATGACGTGGCATTAACCAGGCCGCGTCCAATGACGTGGCATTAACCAGGCCGCGTCCAATGACGTGGCAGTTACTAGGTAGTGTCCAGTGACTTATCAGTTGGTGGAAAGTGTCCAGTGATGCAACAGTTAAGCAAGCCATGCCATGCAGGTGTGTGAGAGGGGGGGGGGTCATCATAGAGGGGAGAAACAAGCGAGCAGACTGATCAGATCCACCTGTCCCTCACACCCAAAGTATTATTTACTGGTGTGTTGTTGTACCTGCCCTCCTCAAGAACATGGGTGATGCTTGTGACTAATTGCCCCGCCTACTTTTGTGCTTTTTTATTTGTTTTCTCATCTGATTCTTCATTTTCTTTTATTGTACAGGCGGGAAGAACAACTAAACAGTCTTCACATATCCAATCTTGTTCTCCTATGAGGTAAACAGACATATACAGGTGAGAGCAGAACAGGTCACGGTCAGCCTTTTATCTCGCACCTGGAGCAGTTTTCGGGGTTAGGATACTTCCTCATTGGCCTCACCATGCTATATTTACTCTGCAAGCCATGGGATTCAAACCGACAACCTACTGAACATAGGCAAAGACGTGCCATTGTGTCAGGTGACTCCAGTCCGTTGCTCCAACCAGAGATTTTTCAGTCACTATATAACTGAAATCGATTGAGTTGATTCACTGGCAGGTGGAACAACATCACACTGCCCACAGTGGGGGAGGGAAACGATCTCCCGGGAAGTTGCTGTCCACACGTGCGCATTTTCAAAACACGAGGACCCCAGATTGAAACTACAAGGACAGGCTGACCTGCAGCGTCAGCTTGTGGGCAAAATTTGAATTCATTTAAATGGAAATTGAGCTGTGGGGTACATAGATATACCTCTGGGGCACTGACTGTCTGGCTATGAAGACTTTACCTCGGGGAATAAAAAAAAAAAAACTAGCACATTTTTTTGAAATTATTTATAATACAAGTAATGAATCAGTCTCAAAATTAGCTTTACACAGCAGTTACTCCAACCCGACCAAATGGTCTTTGATCAATGTGGAAAGTCAGACCCCTTCTGCATAGCAAGGACAAAGAGAATTAATCACCACCCCCCCCCCCCAACCAAATTAATTCAGTCTGGCTGTTGCACCAGGGTTACAGAGTGACATTCAAACTCTTAACATCAGAGTACACTCTAAGTACCATCCTTCCTTATTTTTTGTGCCCCCCCCCCCACTTATCACAGAATCGACTGTTGTTTTCCGAGCGCTCATCCTCCCCCCTTCCCCTGATCAGTAATTGTATTTTTTTTGCAGTCTCATATTCTGCGGTCTGCCTGCAATAAGGATTTGCTGCATGATCACTTAGGCACCGTTTTCCTGATCTCATTTACGTTCAGTATCAATATATGGCGCCTTCTAGGCACGGTGTGACTAGAGGGCTGCCTTTGTTGGGGGAGAGGTGCATTCTGGTCAGATTTCCGCCCCTCCATCTGACTTCCTGTGGCATCAGTGCTGGGTACCGGTACATTACCGGTTCAGGTCCCCTTTTGCTCCTCTCCAGATGACCGATCATCTCCTAGTGCAAGTATGTTTCAAGTGGCAACCTTCGGCGTGTGAAGACCCTCATACGGAGTTAGAACCCCCTTGAGCTAATTACATCCCCTCTAGGCTTCGCAGCTCCCCCGCCCCTTCAGGCCATGAGTACTCGCTCTGCCTTTGCCTCGCTATCTCTCAGAAACATACCTCTTCAAACAATGTTTTTTGGGCTCGCTCTCTCGCCTGCTCTCCCTTTCATCGCTTTTCATGGCTCATTTAATGCTAAGACATTCTAGCATCTTCCATATTACCCATATAGGTCCTCATCTAATAATTCACGTTGCCTCCTTCCATGGCTGTGACCATTCCATTACTCCTTTGAACTCGTATTAAATCTCAGGAAAGGGAAAAAAAAACGTATTCGTACGGCCGTCTTGTGTTTTATTGGGTGTACCTCTCCGTTAACTGCTTACCCTCCCTCACTAAAAGTTAGCCCTTTCAAGCCAAAAAACACTCTGCTCTACACAGTTAATGAACTGCTATGACATTTATGAATGGCTTCGTTCGAGGCAATATGTCCTCATAAAACGGTCTATTTTAAATGTCTTTTAACCATGCTAAACTTAAGAAGTCTTTTATTAACCTTCATAAATCTCTTAACTGGTCGATACCCACATCATTAATGTGATAAAACGTGGC
The DNA here is from genome assembly GCA_015164015.2 of Brevimyrus niger. Taxonomy (NCBI): domain Eukaryota; kingdom Metazoa; phylum Chordata; class Actinopteri; order Osteoglossiformes; family Mormyridae; genus Brevimyrus; species Brevimyrus niger. The sequence goes on from JAABNY020000038.1 coordinate 20,664,247, forward strand.
CTGTGTGAGCATATACCTTGGTAAGTCAGAAATGTTCCACATGGCTGTCCCATACTGTCTACTGTGGGAAGGGCATATCTGATGGACAGGCTGTTTATCCAATCAGGAGTCACCCTGTCACAAACGGTTGTCTCCCATGGCGACTAGGCTGCCCCAATCCTGGGGTTACTCCTCACGCTGTATTGTGGCACTTTTGTACTAAAACGTAGGCGGGGGCCATTTATCAGTTGTCCATTATATTGGGAAAAATGTTCCAAATTAGCTTTAAAGTATTAGATGTGCTTTTTTTTTTTAAAAAGTAAATGGTCTTCAGTGAAATAATGCGTGCCACTGTCCTTTCTTGCTGCAAATTAATACCCTGTGCACAAAAGCAAGGCTAATTGACCAAGGTTAAGTATAGCTTATTCTTCCCCAATAAAGGGGGCTTTTATTGAATCATTTTTATTGAATATTTATACTTTATGAACCCGATGGTACAGCTGCCATGAACTGACTTGCACGCAGGATTATTTTGCAGGTAGCAGTGTATCTGGAGAACACCCCGAACTATTGATTTGTCCTTCTATTCTCAGCATTCCACTGTCTATTTTGTCATTTTCAAAAACGGGAAAAAACCGCTTTCTGTATGGATGTTTTCCTGTGGTCGTTTACAGGACGTGTTATTCAGCTACTTTGAGAGCTCGCCTTTGAAAAACAGAATGTTTCTGCAGTAACACGTCTGCTGCGTTTTGGAGTTCAAGCTAAAAATTAAGAACCAACCTACGGGAGATCCAGCAGCGGCACGGGATCTGGCATATTGCTCCTCAAAAGCTACTTCCTGGTGTACATTTGAAAGGAAGTTTTCAGAGTATCTCATTTTTACTGAGTCGTACTTCATGCTTGCTTTTTATAGAACGCTGAGATGGAAAGCTTAGCTTACAGGCTTTGTTTTGCTGAAGAGCCTAGTGACAGCATCATTGTACGTCATCAAGGCTCACTGCTGGGTGTGAGGGTATCTCTGCAACCTTCTGTATAAGCGCCCCCTACAGGGCTGTCAAGCAGGTGCAGCACTCTCTACCAGAGTAGATCAAGCATGAAAAAATATATTCTCTCCCAAACTACAAAACAAACCTAAAACATTGTAATGAGATTCTCTCAGCACCTCAAATAGGAACCTATCGTTACACAGGCAACAGTGAACGGTTTGTTTTAAATGCTTTCACGTGGATCATTGTCTCAACAAATGTGTCAGTCAACCAGATGCAAACTAATCTCACTTTATATTCGCAATTAGCAGCTTGCTATTTAACTGTCGACATTCAATTGTTAATATTAGCAATATTTACTGATATTTATGTTTTGTACTAGTCAGAATTTGTATTCATGAAAGTTATTTGTATGGTTTATTTAAATTAGTTCATAAAACATCTTTTCATCAGTCAGTTAGATGACAAACACTATCAGCAGTTAGAGGAGAGCGGGTGAATTCTATCTGTAGTAAAAAGTTACAATCGCCAAAAAGTGGACATACAGGATTTTTGTCAGCTAGCGATGATATGAATCAATCAGTCAATCAAGCTTTACTGGTATAACACTGTTTTAACCTCAGGGTTTACAAAGTGCTTTACAGACATTTTAAAAGAAAATAAATTAAAATAAACACACAAGAAATAATGAGCAAAAAAAAAAATTAAATAGAATCAATTTATAATAACAATAAATAATAATGATAAATTACCACCAAACACAGGGGACTTTAGAGACCCAGGTTCTTAATAGGTGTCTCTAGCCCCTACCTCACAGGGGACTCATGCCTCTGCCTCTACGGAGTGTGGGGGGGGGGGGGTCTGATCCCCCTATATTCTCCAAAATAATTGAATAAAACAACTGATTATAGTAGATGCATAAAACAACTTATCATTGATTATTATGATATGCAAAAAGATGCATTTTCAGCCTAGTTTTGAAAGTACTGAGTCGTTCAGCAGCTCTCAGGTTTTCTGGGGTCATGGTGACCAAAAGCTGCCTCCCCCCTCAGCTGGGTTTTAGGAATAATCAATAAATTGTTATATGATGTAAATGAATGTCCTGAAGTTGGAGCACGACCATGCAAACATTTAAATATCAGCAAATGCACTTTGAAGTCATTCATAAAAGCCTCAGGGAGCCAGTGCGGGGATATAAGGGAGCCAGTGCGGGGATATAAGGGAGCCAGTGCGGTGGGTGTGATGTCAGTCCTGCGCCTGATGTGTGGTGACACTCTGCCAGTGGCAGGCTGGACCCATTGTAGATTTGAAATGGATTTCTTGAGTAGAACAAACAAGAGGGCGTTACAGTAATTTGTTCTACTTGAAGCAAAAACATGCGTTCGTTTTTCACCGTTGCAGCATACCCCCGGACTTTGGTGATATTGCGAAGGTGACAGCACGTTGTTTTGCAGACATTCCTGATACAGCTCCTGTGGCTAAAATCACCATAGAAATGGACTCCCACTTGCTGTTTGACCTTCAGAGATGTTGATTCCAAGTATAGCAGCATATCTTTCTTTTGTACTTGGTTCTCATTAACAGAAATCTCTCTTTTTTTTTCATAGTTCAGTTGCAGAAAATTTTGCGGCATCCAGGAGTTTATGTCGTCGATGCATTCAGGTAGTAGACAGACCCTTGTGCATCAAGATCTACGGAAAGATATAGCTTTGTGTCATCTGCATGCAGATGAAAGCTGAATTTAGGTTGGTTTATTATTCTTGACAGCGGTAGCATGCAGAGGTGAAATAATGTAGGGCCTAAAATTGAGCCTAGGGGAACTCCGCATGTAATAGTTTGATGCTTTGAGACACCAGTATCAAGTGCATAACACAGGGCTGCCAACACATGTGGCATGACCCTTGTGCTTTCAGACTCACATGCTCAGGCAGGAAATCTTATGGCTCGGGGCAATTTACAAACCCTACAGACTATTTAAGGGTAACAAAACTGTGACATGCATGTCAATGCGTGTGCATATGTGTACAGACTAGTCCCGAATCAATAAATCTCACTCCAGCAGACTGACCGAGGTTGGAAATCCTGAACACAGTATTCACACCCACTTAGATATGAGCTGATCAAGGTTAAGACTGTACCAGGCAGGCCAACCTGGGTGTGCGGTCGGGTCAGCAGAATCCCATGGTCTATAGTTACAAAAGCAGCACTGATATGCACTAGAAGAACAAGAATGAAGAGTTTCTCTGTTTAACCAGAGATGATATGCCAGGGGTTTAGCTGAAAATTTGCCCCCCCCAACCCCCACTTCGGTCTATACTTTCAATCAGAAGAAATACGGGTACCTCTTTGGTAGATGGGGGGGGCAAGACTCTTCCTCAGTGGATTTAAATGACCCCCTCATCAGCCTTTTTGCCCCCTATAAGGTGCTGGTCCCCCTGAATCTGCCAGGGTATCCATGCCCCTCCCACACCTCTGGCTGCTGCATATCATAAAGACTTAAACCACTGGCGTTCAATCCCATCGTTTCGCCAGCATTTGCATCCAGATCACTAAGAGAATCAAGATGCTTTATTGGCCCAGTGTAAGAAGTGCATAGGAACGCTTACCCCTTCAGCCACACTCCCTACAGAACAACAGAATGCTAAAGAAAATTACCAAAAGACAATAGACTTGCAAGACAGGAATATGATGAACATGCAAGATTATTAAAACCAAGTTTGAATTTCATGTGGCCAGAGGCATGACCCGGCCCTTCTCGGTTTACTGGACACCATTAAGGAGAGTGTACAAGCCACCCATGCAAAATACCAAAAATCACTAACCAGTTACCATGGTAAGGACCCTCTCTGCTACCTTTCCTTTTCCAACTTTGTACTCACCTTTTAATGTAAATAGGTTTAAGGTTTCTTAGACATTTTTAGCTCATGTCACAAGACATTTGCACAAAGGACTCCACAGAGAGATATAGCACTCGATGCCGTTGTTCTGGGAATGAATGAAAAGCAATTTTAACAAGTAGGGGACGGAGATCCGGAGAATTCTATTGTAAATTGAAATGGGCCGCAGTACTGATTGTGAAAATGAAACACTGACAGCCTTTTGTCTGACGCCAGGCTTGGTGCTGCATCCTGGGGGTGACACGGGGACACGGTTCGGCCTGAAGCAGCGTATAATGTGAAGTCTTTTCATTAAATAGCCCCTTTGTCTTTAAAAGTTATGTTCCGGAAGCCCTTCGCATCACATCTTTGTGAGTGATGGACCCAGCTGCCGTATGGCTTCTAAGAACGCGCCACAATCCTGAAGGCAGCTTAGCGTTTGGGATTATCTGGGGAGCTTTTGTGACCGTGGTCTCCAAAGCTCTGAACTGGACCTCTTAAGCAGGGGCGAGCGCAGCGGTGGAAGTTGTGTCCTCGGCTGCTCGCATGGGTCAAAGGTTCGAGAGCCACGCTGTTGAACTCATGAGCGACAGTACTTACATAACCTAGTAATGCAGAAATGAGGTGAACTGCTCTGGTTAAAAACGTACAAAACGGCAATTACATATGAGTGATTATGTGTAGATGCACTTCTTTCATCCATAACGTGGGTTAGCAATTTTATCAGAAGATTAACAATTTGCCCTTTTATTTTAATTACATTTTTTACTTATTGTTCTCTGCTTCAAATCAGCTATAGCTGAATCTGTGTTGAGAGTTTAGAGAGATCTACGCTGGAAAAGTAGGTTAAAAATTTAATTTTAATGAATACGACCTCATTTTCCCTCCTTAATTACTACGTCACCTACTGGCTCTATGCGAATAAGGGCCCTGGGAGAAATTCATACAAAAACAGGAAGTCAGCATGAACGACGAGAAAAGCGTTTTGAGCCGAGTGTCATTTTTCTTGCTTAGCCGGGCTCCTAGTGTCACTTACGCTGTCGCGTTTCACCCGAATCCGTGGTACCGTTTTGCACGATGTCAGCCACCCCATAATGCCTTTGTACTTCACTTGTCTTGACTTTCTTTCTTAATCCCAAGGGTTGAAACTACAACCTAAAAAAAAAAACAGAACACACTCAGCTCACAAATATATGTGATCCCCTCCCACCCCCCCCACACACATACACACACACCATTGTAAGCATTTATCTAAATGCATTCTTATTTCCGGAATTCTCTGGGGTATTTTGATACAGTCTTGTCCCTGGAAGGCGCAGCAGTGCAACGGGAAGCTGGACCACACCTGGAGGTTAAAAATGGCGCAGCGCAATGTCCTCTCGCTCCCGGCTTAGCTGAGCACCCTGGCTTTCTCCCCTGGCCGTTTGCTCGTGGTAATTAAGACACTTTTCGTTTGAATCGTCTAAGTGGAACCTTCCCCATTTCCACGGCTGCTTGTTATCAATCTCTGTTCTGGGCTAAGCTGCCGGCCTCGCTGTTATTAAGCTGATAGATGAAGGCTTTTGGGTGGCCCGCATGAGCAGACTTCACCCAGGGACCCAAAGAAAGGATTAAAATGGATTTCTCTCTCCGTGGAAAGAATGTTTTCCCTTCCATAACAGTAATTACTGCTCTCTGTTCTTTAAGACAGTAAGCCGCAAGATTTTTTTGTTTGTTTCTTTTGTTTGTTTTTTTTATCTCTCACATATTAATGGAACATTCGCAGTTTTTCCCCCCTCATTGCAATCATGAAATAATTTGATCTTTAATTATTTCCTGTTTTCAACAGAAATTATTTGTTGTGAAATGAACGTTGCAGTTTCCATTTTGCCATTTGCAGTTTTTAGTTAATGAAACTTGGATACATTTAATTATAGAATTTATTTGAATGGAATTTATTTTGCTTGTTTCTCAAATATCATTTGCCCCTCGCCCCCATGGTGCTTCAAACTTTTGTAACTTGATGAAATCAGTGTTATTGCACTCCAGCATCTCGTTTTATAATTTGGGTGACGGCGAGACAAACATTGAGCATTACTCAGTAGTTACTTTGTATCCAAAAAAACAAGCCAAGAGAATCCTATAATTATGTGGAATTATTATGCCAGAGAAGATCTGGGAAAAAGGAGAGTGAAACTGGTATAAGTAAGACCCCAAAGAAAAACACCTTCCAATAATCTGGTCCTCAGGGACCCACAGACAGACCACATTTTTGCTCCCTCCGAGCTCCCTGCCAGAGCATCCACATTTTTGCTCTCTCCTAGCTCCCTAAAAATGTGGACTGTCTGGCAGGGAGCTCGGGAGGACTGGCTATGGGTCCCTGCGGACCGGACTGGGCAACACAGGACCCCTCTGAGGTCATCTTCTGGCAGCTGTGCTCGATGTAGCCGTTTCCGCAGGTGGTAGCTGCTTCTCCATGTGGGACGAATAGATTATAAATCCATGCGGATCTGCTTCGGTGGTCCACCATTGCATTATTCCTCCAGGCGCTGCTCCGAAAAAGAATCATCTCACGTCGCCTCAGAATTCAATTTGCTTGCTGGATGTGCCTTTCTCCCAGATTTGCTGTCCGGCTCTGCCTCGCGCGGTGGTGTCTGTCCCTTCATTACACCCTAATCTTTCTTTCATGTCCTCTGCTGAAATTCATTCACATGGTGTACAAGAGCAGGGCGGAGTGACAACCACCCCCCTTCCCCACCCACCCGGTCTGCTGTGACCCACAAAGTAACGCTTCTGATCGGCACCTAACCTCCTCGTCGACGCGGCTTGCTGCCCATCCCCGGTAACATTCGGCATGGTCCCCGACACTTTGTTTAATCTTCAGGTCTTCTCCATATGAGAAAAGAGCCGCAGAATCAGTCAATCGGGGAAACCCCAAATTTAGTCCAATAAGCAAACTGTCTTGTCTTTCCAGCTGGCTAATCCAATCACACGTCAGCTCTGATTGCACGTCAGCTCCAATGACGCGTTGGCTTCTATTGTGTGTCTGTCTCAGCATTTGCACAGTCATTAGGCCAGCGAATAACAGACAGTGAGGTTTCCCATAGTTGCAGTCTCAGCTCCTGGTCTCTTCCTACGGCGCCAAAGGTTATTCTTCAACATCCACACTTTTTGCTCACTTTCAAATGTGTATTTTGAGCTCAAATTCAGTTCTTAGACTTTTAAAAAATAAAACCAAAGGAAGTACTTTCACTGTTTGAGTACTACATGTGCTCAATAATACAGTGGTACCTCGGTTCTCAAACTTAATCCGTTCCGGACTCCAGATTGAATCCTGAAAAGTTGGAGTTCTGATTGAATTTTTATTTTTTTTTTAACCTCCTGTGGGATCCCCATTTGATCAACTGTTTCTGGTTGTTGTCATTAGTCCTCTGTATTAAGTCCGTGTTTCAGTTTGTTTCCTCAGTCCGGTAATTTGGTGCATTCGACTTGCTTACAGCGCTGGCTTAAAGCAACGCATTCTGATCCTGACGCAATGCATTACGGTTAGATGC
>JAABNY020000038.1:20686120-20703234 GCA_015164015.2 Brevimyrus niger
TTCACCCTAAGGCCCCAAATTAGGGTTAGGGCTAGCACACTGAGGCTAGGGCTACGGTAGCAAAAAGTATGGCATATCTAGAGATCAATATGTTTTTTATGACAGTTCTGCTCTCCACATGGATAGGAAACCACAATTTAGCATGGTCTAGAAACATATTGCCTACTTTCCAACAGCCAGTTAATTCACACTACGGCCCGAAATTAGGGTTAGGGTTAGCAAACTGCGGCTAGGGTTAGGGTTAGAAAAAGTACTGTACTTCACTTTGTCCTTGGGTACTGCTTTCTAAAAAATTGCGTTCCTAAATGCTCAGCCTTTTGTCAGGAGAAGCAGGATTAAACCACTATTTTAAAAACATATTGTGGTCACTTAATTTATCCTGTGGCTGAAAATGCAATATGATTCATTAATAAAGTATTATATACACTATATACACAGCCATAATTATTTAGGCAAAGGCATAACACATTATAATCATGTTCATAATGCATTATGAATACTCTATGAAACTCTCATCGATAATGGACTATAAATACATTCATAATGCATTATAACAGCTTATACTGACTATTAAGGTATCCATAGTGCATTATAGATGAGAGCTTCATAGAACATTCATAACATAGGGTAAACATGACCTTTAAGTAAAGTGTTTCTCATTTTTGGTACCTATTAGGTTGATCCAGGTATTGATTGGTAGCCATCAATCATCTTGTGTTTGCATGCCTCATTTCTCTCACTACCAGCAGAATCAAAATGGGAAGGTGATTTAGTCCTTCCTTTGTGATGCAGCCTTTCCCAAAATGGGGGTAGAAGCATCAGTGGTGTGTGTGTCTTCGCCAAAGAGCTAACAGGAGCTCATGGAAACACAGACAGGAGGCCGGTGGCTCAGTAGGAACGTAAACTTTCTAACGGAGGGTTGAACGTAAGTATCATAAATCCTTGGCTATAGCAGCCTAATGAATCACTGAAAAATAAAAGTAACAAAAGTGGCAAAACTTCAAAGCTTGGCTGGACTTATATAACACAAATAGCCACTTTGCACAAAAAAAACATACATGGTAATAGCAGAGAGATCCAAACGAAAGAGAATTCATTTTCAGAAAATGCATAATTAAGGTGATTTGAGGATATTTTCAGAAAATCTGAAATGTAGTCATTTTGAGCGAGTGGAAAACCAGGCTTTCCCAGCGCATTAAAATTCACCAGGACCTTGTTATCTCACTCCAAGTTTTATATTTCTTCTGCTTATTATCTTTTTATTTCCCTGTCTGACATTCGGAGTGCCATCCTCACTCATCTCTGCAAATAAGCAGTGATATCCGCACACATATTGTCCCTGCCTCTTGATATCGGGCCCAGAGATCCGGCAGATACTGTTTGTTATGGCGACCCGCGGAAGCCACGCTCGTCTGTCAGCAATTACATTCGGAGCTTGTGAACGGTGCCCCCTCCACTGTCGTACAGATGACAGCCCCTCAGCCTACTCGTGGCCTTGGCCCTCGGAGTGTGGAAGTCGCCCATCCGCTGTGTGTGCTGTCTGTAATTTCCCAGGGTTTACCCTTATCGTACAGCCAGTCATTTTTTTTGAGGCTCATAAAGATTATGAAAAATACTGCATCCTTACTGTACTGATTGGATAAAGCTGACTGTTAGTTGTGGTTCTGAACTGGTTCACCCCAAGAAATTATATATATCAGCTTCTAGTGACAAAAAAGTTTAGATCATTTTTAACAGATTATATTTATATAAACTGTGCAAGAGTCTTATACAGTCAGAGAACATTATGTTTAAATGGTCTTTGTGGTGGTGTTTAATTTTGATACTATGTCTATCATAATAATGTCTGGAACTTGGCGAACAGAAAAAAAATCATATTTTTTGTATTACTGTTCATTTGCCCATATTCTAATGTTACGTTGTTTTTTTCATAAATATATACTTTCTATATGGGATAAATTGCTTTAAACATTTCCCTTGGCTGCCTAACACTTTTATACAGTACTGTATATAAATGTATAAAATCTGTGAGTGAAACTGGAAATTTCCAGAACAACAGCTATGCAATATGCTGTTTGATGGTTTATGTATGAAGTATACAGTGTTGCATTTAGGCTGATTGCTTTGTGCAGGTGAGCAAAACCCTAATCCTTCTGCATGATATGATTTTAGTTGAATTATTTTATATCTAGAGGTGTCTGTTCGTGGTCTGCAATTGGCTTCAGTCTATTTTTTGTTGTTGTACTAAACCACACACTGATTGTACGCTGAACCATTTTATTATCACACTATCCAGCTCTTCTGGGGAGTGATGTCACAGAGCGGTTATGGACTAACCAACCATATCTTTAGAAGGACTTGGCAGCCTGGGCCCCTTCCATGTATTAACTGACCTTTTGTGCTATTGCTTACAACACAATCCTCCCCCTCCCCGTGTCTTACGCAGCAGATGGTACAGCCCCCGGTGGAATTTATTTTTCCCAGTCGGTATAAAATGGGCAGCAGTGGTCTCCTGGGAGGGTAAAAGGTTAAATTGATGAATATGGCGCGTGGCTTTTTGAGCACTTGACATAAGGAAGCAATCAGGCAGGTGAAGCCATGCCGCATCTCTGTGATGAATAGCCTTCCGCAGCAGACAGCTGCAAGCTAATAGACCCAGCAGGAAGATGTATGGGAAATTTATGGCTAAAAATACAGGCCAGGCGAACGGAGGCCGGCACCGGGTTGCGTTTTGCGGCTGTCGTTAGCTGGTGAGCGAGATGTCATCTGTCCACGGGCGCCACCATCACCTGTGATGGAGGGTAATGTTCACAGAAACAAGCCTCATCATCACTGGGTAATGGCAGGCCACTCTGGATCCTCACAGACATGATGCACAGCCCGTTAGGGCAGCAGCTGTGAGGCTGCAGCTGGTTTCTGTCAAGCAGGGTATTATTTTGTGTCATCAGTTGTTTGGACTGGATCCTGAAAATTGCTGAATAACATAAACAGGTGTTTATCCTCTGCTGTGTATTTTTGTGTGGTTGTTTCGCATAGATTTTTTTTTTTTTAGGCCATGGTCTTCTTAAAGTGCTTCAAGCAAAATCAATATAGCAGGAGTCATTTTTGCATTGAAGACATGATGTAATAATGTTATAGGGTAGCTGTTCTGATATCTGCTTAAAATACTTTTCAAAACTGCAGTATTTTGGGCGAGCTGAGGGTGGGAGGTCTACCGTCGGTTGTTGCTTGAAGTTGCTCACTTGGTGTAAACTACTCCAGGGTTTGTTTCTCTAAGGTTAAAGTGCAGACCAGGAGCCTGAATCACAAAGCAGGATTTCTTACGGATTTAGGTTTATGTCTCAGGAAATGAACAAAAGATGAGCTGAGCCAAACTGACTTCTGCGGCCTTTTCAGATTAAACATCCTCATGTATTTATGCCGTAGGTAACACTTTACTTGATGGGGCACAAGTACTTAGTAATACCACCGTTACTACCCTGCATGAACGAATATAGTCACTACTTGAGATAAAAGTTGCATGACGATTTATTAATGATGAACAAACATGAGATCAATATTTCACTTTTGTTATTCATGAATTGCATTCAATAGGTCCTTCAGTAGGTCCTTAGTAGTTCCTTCAGGAGTTCACAAAGGTTTACAGAATTAACAGATATAGTAACAAATATATTAACTGCTTGGGATGATAAATGCATCATAATTCATTAATGATGAATTAACATGAGACCATTATGTAACTAAGACTGTGGTTAATTAATACATAAGTACTACCGTAATACTATATTTTTGTGCCATATCACGTAAAGTGTTACCATTCCAATCATATAGTTTGTTGTGTATGTTGAATTTTTTTATGACTTTCATTCTGCAAGGCTTGGTTAGGGCAGGGAAGCGGAGTGAACCTGCATAAGCTGATGAGGTGATCTTCACCCAAGAAGAAGGTCCCGGTTCCTTCAGCCGGACCTCCATTCCTCCTCTATTCCCTCTTGAGAGTGTAATTCTGTCTTGATTTACAAAATGAGAGGCATTACATTAAAAACATTCATTAATCTGTCCCTGTGTCCTCTATATTGACGGACATGGGGCGGGGGTTGGGTTTTATGAAAAATATTCCCACTAAGGCCATGGTTTGCTTTGAACAAGAGACATTTTTCATTCCCCTTTTACGCTCAGCACAGCCCATTCCAAATCCCTTGCCGGTAATAGCATGACGTCAACACGCAAATGCCTTTGTAGCTAATAATTCTCCATAGTTACCATCATAGTCTAATTACAACTAAAACCCCATTGCAGCCAGTGGCGCATTTCTCTGAAACGCAGGCAAAGCCTAATTGAATGATGTTGTTTTCCCCGGTCCTGTAAACCACCGTTTGAATCCGGGAAGGGAAATTCTGCTCCGTTGCTGCTTTGTCTGGCAAACACCTAGGCTGTGTTGGGCCACCCTTCAACTATGGATTAGATTAAAATCAGGTAAATGAGGGTGGATTGTTAAGAGGAACGTTATACACTGAAAGAGTCAAAAAGAGGCTCTTCTTGAGAGCGCCACCTAGAGGTTTCATCATGACACTGTGCCACCAGGACCCATTTAAGCAATTCATGTCGCAGCATTTTGCTCTATGTAAGGGTCAATGGCGCTGAAATATAATGAGAGAGAAAGCACCAGGGGTCTATGGTGCGAGCGTGCAGCCTGAGAAGGTGCTGCCATGAAGGGGTTAAAACGCTGCTGTGTTGCCATGGCAGCCAGACAGCTGACTGGCTCTGACTTGTACATCGGCTTAGCTGATAACACCTTGTAGGGACTGGGTGTGATCACAGGGAGATAAACACGGCTGCTGTGTTTCAAGTCTTTTTCTTAGAAAAAACAACCTATTTCCTACTAAGGGCAGGAGCTCTAGCTTAGATATCGCGGTTGGATGTGTGGTGAAAGCTCAATTCACAGGGTTAGTCTGGTGCCCCCTGCTGGCAGGGTAAATTAACATTGCTGCGCAACTGTGGGAAGAGACTAATAGGCTAGGTAATGTCTGTTTCGCCTTGCCTTTGTCCTGTTTTATTCAGTTTCTGGTTGGTGGGGCTTCTCTAGTAAGTGTTTGGCAGGGCAATTTGATTGGTGGGTAAAAAGTGTTGAGTTATTGAGGGACATCAAGTTGTTAGAGGGGAGCCCTAACAGACACTAGCATTACATTTTACTGACACTCCTGTCTAAAGCAATTCATGGTAAGAGGAAGGGTTACAACCTTTGTGTACACCCCGGGATTTGAACTCACAACCTTTGTGTTATTAGCATAAAACTCGACATGTTGAGTTACAGAAGTGCTGTACTAAAATGAATAACTATCCATTAGGACACACGAGTAAATGTCAAAAGAAATAACGTGATGTAAAATCCTAAGTATTAAAATTCAGTTTTAGTCCCCAATGAAAACAAATGCTACAGAAAATAAGATTTACAATAGAAATGATCTTCTGCGATGCTCCCGTTTTAAACGAACACCCTTAAATCCAGATGAGGCCATACGCTGGCTGGCTGCAGCCTGGCCGCTGACAGGCTGCTGGCAGTGACCCAGGTTAGCATGTCCTTACCCTCCATATGGCAGCTGCTCAACCTCCTGCCAGGGCTGTCGAGGGGCCCAGCCGGTTTCATTTCAGTCAACCAACTTAAGACCTTTTTCCTTTGAAGCTGCCCAGTAGTAACGTCTTCCTTGTCAAGATTTAGCTGTTAGTTCAGAAAAGCTCATTTCGTTGCAGCCTCGGTTCAGTTTAACAGGCATTTGGATATTGTGATTATGCTGCTGAAAACATCACCGGTCTGCATAAGGCACTGAGGACTGTGCGTATGCTTATACATTTTTATTGAAGAATGACACACCACAGCTGGCCATAGCCTGGGCTTATTTACTTACTTACTTATTGTAAGTCCTCTGCAGTGAGTCACAAATTGTGTTCGGTGTGGAGATGGCTCTAAATCTCCACACCGCTACATCTAGCATTTTTCTGACCCCATGCCCTAAGCCGATGCTTGGAGTCTCTGATTGATATTGACGTCCTGAAGGACCCACTAAAGGCATCCCTTTCTCTCTCTTTAAATGTTCGTCGGCCTGTCTGCCACACTCATCTTGCTTCGGGGAAGCAGAACAAGCGAGGCCGCTAAGCGAGGTGAGAGCGGCATGCGGCGGCAGGTACTGCGGCTTCCACAAGCACAAGCTTTCTCAAACAGAAACGACACAAAATGCGGACGAGGCCCCTTTAAGATGGACTCTTTGCAGGGATTTACAAACTCATGAAACACAGTTAACCAGACTCACACAAGCAGAAAACATGAAGAAACCTTCCCCTGTGGTTTACCCAATCAGTCTGCAACCACTGTTCCCAGAACATCCGGCCGATGCTCTAAATAATCCTAACAAGATATTTAGGCTAACAAGGGCCAGCTGGGATTTACGACGCCACCTACTGGGAATTATTCTGCCTGCTTTTGGCTCACAGTGTTTATCTGAGGATATACTGGATCCTGACGGCAGATCAACATTGTGGACTTTTAAGGATCAAATCAGCGAGCTGTCCATACCGACTACACCGTATTCACTCTGAATGCACATTAAACCGTATTCACTCCATCGCATGGCACAGACATGCACATATGCACTACTGCATTTAGACTAAATTGCAGTCACTCCTGCATACTGGGCAATCTGCATGCACTCCTCTCTCTACAAGGCCGGGCAGTAAATCAATTGACAATTGTTCCACCTTTCTGGCAAATGATATATGATTGTTAATCATCCATAATTTAACCTGACTGACAACAGTAGTGAGATTAAATTAGCGTCATCTGTTATGTTGGCCTAAGCAAACCCGGTCTTGGCGGAAGGGGTATTTTTTGAGGCTATTGATTGAAATAATTAAATTGTGCCTTTACTGTGTGCGAGAACTCCTGTGTAAGGACAAAATAAAGGAAATACAGATTAATTAAGAAATCAAAAGCATATAAAAAATATCCTGAATTGATTTCTGAGCTGCTAAACTACAGGTTCCAGTTGTTCCCAACCATAGCTAGAGAGGAGCACAAGCAGAATTTGAGCCAGGAACTTAAAAATCTGGGGTCCAGCCAGAGGAGCTGATGCTCCCAAACTTCTGGAGGAAGTCCTCACGAGCACGAAGTAGGGCCTCTTCGTCTATGTAGACCGCCGCCCTTCTGGCCGTCACATAGTACTGCACTTTCCTCAGGCTCCAGCCCAGCACGTACATCAGGAGGCCGCAGACGGCAGAAGTGGCACGGCCCACCCCGGCGTTGCAGTGCACGTACACTGTGTGTCCGTTCTTCAGCAGGCCATACAAGAGAAATACTGCCTGGGGGAGCATGCGTATCCTTCCTGCAGAAGCAGAGGCACCCTAAGATTGTGGACTATGCTGACCCCCCCCCCCCCCCCCCACGCCGCATTAGCATCCAGACTCTCGGGTACTCTCTCCAAGACATGATAAGAGCCTTGGCCCTATCTTGTTCTGGTGCCATTAGGTGATAGGTGCAAGGTGGCTGCAGAGCACTAGGCTGTACTGTGATCCGCTGTTACTGCCGCCGTTCCACATTCCTGGGTAACTGGGCCACTGTTTATGTCGATAAGATGTCACACTCTGTTTGTTCTCTAAGCCCTGTCCCCCCCCCCGCAACTGAGGTTATTCTGGGAGTACGAAGGAAGATGTGTGTCGAAGTCGTATCAGAGTATCAAGCGAAACTTGAAGTAAACAATCAACTGGAATAGAACGCTGCAGGTGGCTGGAGTTAATCAAGCCCCCCCCACCCCCCCCCGAAAGCCGCGTCCTTACCCTGGGTACTCATATCTGCTGTGGGGATCCACACGTACACCATGCCGCACTCCTTGTACAGCAGCTCCATGGTGTCAGGACTGACTTCCCCAGCCGGGTTGCTCCGGCAGCCCTGGCAGTTGTTGACCACGTCCCACTCCGTCTGGAAGTTCAGCACCGCCGTGACGGATAGCCCGTGCTTCATCTTCACCGTCACGTGCTCTAGTTGCCGGGGGCAACTGCCCAGCCAGAGCCGTGGAAGAATCCTAACGGGAGGAGGCACCAAACCGAACCATTTAATTAACCATCCTATTCCAGTGAACAACACTGGTATTTCCTGGTTGAGCCATCTTGCATCCATCCATCCATGCATTTTCTGTAACTGCCTATTCTACCGGCTACGGGTACAAGGCAGGGAACAACCCAGGATGGGGCGCCAGCCCATCGCAGGGCAAACACACACCATTCAATCACACGTGCACTTGCACGTACACGTGCAACTCACACGTTCAAATAAATGCAGCTCTCATTCATGTTTCACTATGAGCATAAGTCCATGTGGCACCGAAGCTCATTTTATTTATCTGACTTTTTCTCTAAAAAAAAAATCAGCCCTTGAATTTGACCGGCAGGACGGCTTAGATGAAAGTGCTTCGGGGAGCAATTGTGGGCAGGAAGCACCTGGGGGCAGAGCCTGCATTTTCCCCTCGTCAGTGTTAGGTGGGGTCAATTAACAGCTAGCTATTGCACTAGTTTTGCACTGTCACTTTGAAGAGGAAGAAGAAGGATATAAGGGGGGGGAGGGGGGTTAGGGAACAGGACGGCTTTCTGGGTTAGTGTCACCGCCTTGGAGAACGGGACTGCATGCACACCCTCTGCCTTAAGTGGCTGCTTAAAAACGCAATGTTTAGATTTATGCTCCATCTACGGATGCTGTAAAAACGGTTCAGTGGGCGAGACCAGACCTGTCATCTGGCCATATTCATGCAGAATTGAGTGCATCTCCCATTAATGAAAATTGGCCGTGGTTTTGGCGATCTGGAAGGGCACCCGAGATAATGCATGAGCCCGTCCTTTTGAAGCACTCCACTCAGTTGACTAAGAGTACCGACTTTCATTCATGCTTAGGGGCAGAAGCCCCGCCGTTAATTATACAGAAGAAGGCCTTTGATTCGCCCACGGAACCAAATGATCAGAATGTTATAAGTGTAGATGCTTCAGTGTGTAAACAGAAAAGCTGTTTTCTGAGAATAACAGGATGTGGAGATTGAGCCTTTGCACATTTGAATCCCAGCCACAGACTGCCCACCCTCCCCCCTCCCCACGCCCTCACCAGGCCCGTGAATCGTGTTTTCACCACTGTCAGCGTGGCATGCGAAGTTGCAGTGAGGAAACAGCTGCTCCACAATGGCCTCTTCCAGTTAATGCAGTGGTAGGAGCAGAATTGGAGGGTTGGGTGTGGAAGCCGTGGTTCTGAGAAACGCTGCCCCCGCCAGCCCCCGCCAGCCCCCGCCTCTCTGTAGAAAGCACGCCAACTAAATTGAGCTACTCCTTCCATTTCCTCCATCTTCACCGAATAGGATCTTTGCTATAGAGACGGCCGGCAACACACAGTGCACTAGCACTGCTGCTCGCTCATTTCGGAAGCTTCCGGAAAAATAACTCCCTCACTTAAAAAAAAATAAAAAAATAAAAATGACACACTGACAATGTGTGAGACCTATGCGTCTTATTAGGAAGAATGGAAAGTAGGCCAAATTCAGTGGTGTAGCACAGAGAGAGGGGTGTGAGGCAGGGAGCGCGTGTCATTTGCTGTTTCTGACAGCACCGCGCAGGGCTCAGCCACGGAAATGCGAAGATGGATTTCTCTGTGGATGGGTTAAGTTAAATGCTTAAGTCACGGTTGTGGCTTTAGGTTGGCCGAACTGTTGACTGAGAAGAAATCAAGACAGAAACCAAGACAGAAGCCAAGACGCTCCCTGTTTCCTACCTCAGCAGCTGTCATGAGAGAAGCTACTTTTTTCGTTTGCTTTGTTGGCAGGAAACCGACTCGCGAAATTGTACAAGTGAATTTAATAATGTTTTAAGGGCTTCTGCCCAAGGGGATCATTGTTCTGAAACGAAAATCTGGACAAAACTTTGCGTACATCATCAGTGGATCCTGGAGATAATCGACATGCCACTGTTTGAAACAAAAAATCCGGTCTGTCCAAGACACAGTACGCTCACATGTGGACCTCATAATGGTTATTTAAGGATTCGTACTGTGCCTCCAAAGCTCATTTTCAGTGGCGTCTTGTCATACTGTGATAAAGGCACTATTCCTACCCTGCGGTTTGGTTGCTTCTTACATGAACAAATGCTTGGAGTAAACAATCTGGAGAATGTGTGGGTGTTTAACTCATACTTTCTGTCCAGTACCTGTTTGTTGGGATGTACCTTATTTGGTGCAGAGAGGTCAGGTATCATTTCAGTCAGAGACAGGATAAAGGAGGGAAGGAGCTCTGTCACAGGATGGTCTCTCTGCACATGCTGTGTCGACTGAAAAAGCCACCACACAGCAGCAGTTTAAAAGTCCATAAACCTGCTTTTGTATCCTGCTTCTGAAGTTTGTGTTACTTGGGTACTTTCCGCCCCTTTTACGGTGTTTTAGAAATGATTTGTTGGGCTCTGTATCGACTTGTGGCTGAGAGTATTTACGGGTAGGGAACTGAGGGACCTATTTTATCTTGGACCATCTCAGGCCCAGGACAGATCTCCTGCCAACGTGTCTCCAGGGGTGCTGGTTGCCAGGACCCAATTTTATTTAGAAGATCAGTTGGAAAAGAGGTTGCCAGTCCTTCCAGGTCGATAAAAGAAAAAACAGAGTTTTAGTTAGTTTTCTTATTTATCTGTCTCCAACCTCACACACAGATGAGCATTCTGTTAATGAGAAATGTACAGGTCCAGTCTCAGCCTCGCCTCCGCTCGAACCCGGAGCCAGGCTGCATGCGGAGCGGTGTCCATGTGCCTAACCAAGCTGCCTTTCATGGGCCATCGCGAGATTCCAGATAGCACAACCCAGGCTTCGTCTTTTCCGTCCCCATTAAACGAAAGATCACAGTCATTTGCAGGAGGACACACTAAATATTCATGACCTCCTGGAAGTTTCCGGAAATCAATTTGGGGTCTTAACCCTTGTAATCGGCCGCCCCTTTCAATAGATTTGCCGAGCCGGTAGCAGAAGAGCGATCCTCCAGGAGGCCAAAGGACACTGCTCGATTGAGACACCTGTCCCCCAATGAAAGCCAAGGGTGTGACGTAGATGGAGCTGTCAGTGATTCTCAATTTTCAGGGCTGGGATAATCAGAGGGCCCCATTTAGACTTTTTCAAGTCTCTTTTTTTTTGGTGAAAGTATGGATATTTCACCACATGAAGTGCAGCGGCATAATTATCCTCGGCAATAATTAGGAGGACGAACTCTTAATTATTTTTTGTGTTTTCACACGGCTCATGCGTCATGCTTCATGTGTAATTACAGATCGGATATTCCGACGCAAAGGAGGCAGCAGTGTTGCGATAAAAAGGATTCATCTCAGGCTGCATAAAACCACGGTAAACTGTCACACTAATGAGTCCTGCCAAGACTACTTGTTTCGGAAAGACCATTAAATTGCATGCCACTTTTCAGAAAGCTTATAGCCTTAGAGACCTTATTAATTTTGTTGCATTAAAAGTTGTGTGCGCAGCACTTTGATCGCAGAAGGGCAGACAGACACTAAGTCCTGACTGCTGACATTACAATTGGAAAAAGTAATTCTGCAAAAATACCACAGAATCACAGAATATGCCTCCATTGTTTCCCATCAATTTAAATATCTGCCTTTTAAAGTCTTGAATGGATTTATTTATATCCCAGTGCAGTTTCTCCAGCCAGATTAACAGCTTTATAAAATGCGCCGCGTGACCCTGAAAGAGCTCCAGATGCATTCTTCGTGAATGCCGTAATGAGAATTTCACACCCAAAGCAACAATCATTGCATGTGGGCAAACAGTTGGTTAATGGAGTGGACTTATGGACAGCTGGGTTAACAAGCAGTGCAGTTACCAGCACGAGATTCAGTAAATCTGTGACATGGTTAGATTGTGTTTGACATCAGATGGATATGGGTTCCAACCTCAGTCAAATTAAAGGCTTACACTCTATGTGATTCACTGCTCCGACCCAATCTCCTGTCTAAGGGCTCTGTTCATGTGTTACGGTCCTTTATGCCACAGTATCTGAGAGGCTAGTTGACCCCCCCCCCCCCAAATATGGGGCATGAACTCCTGCCCAAAACGCTAGAGCTGTTTCTTTTTCTTTTTTTTATCATGCGGCAGCTTCTAGAATGGGGCGGTCGTGACATGGACACTTAATTCCTCCAATCAATACCTGTCCTTCCTTGTAGCCTTTGGAAAAGCAGCCAGATTGCGTGCTGCCTGACTGCAGGGCAGAGTGTATGAAGCAGGGGAGGGGGTGCTTTACACCTCAATCTGCCATCCAGGGACCATACTCATCTGCTGCAGGACATCCAAGGTCCATGCCAGCCACCAGTAATTGTCCCCATCTGCCCCTGGGCATGCAGGAGTGAAAGAGTCCTGTGGGTGAACCTGCATGTTTTTCCAGTTAAATTTTTTTAAGAACTTACATGTCTAAGCCTGGGCTTTTGTGTAGTATGACAGGATGGGGTGTTTTTTCATGGGGGGGTCACGGACTGCCTGAGCGACTAGCAGCAAGTCTGCGGGACACAAGATGCCTCATGTGGTGTGATAAAAGATGCAGATTTTACAACATTTTTAATTGCTTGGCTGGCAGTTTTATCTACAGCAAGTTTTAACTAGATATGATTCCCCAGTACTGGTTTGGTCCGTTGATTTTACAAATGGGCCTCCCTTAACCACGATGCGGGTCCCATGAACCAGGCTTACCTGGAGAAGTGCATGGCGTGATGGCAAGTCACGTTTAAGTAGAAGTTCGTGGTGTGCTGCATCTCGTCGGTGTGGCCGCTTGTCTCAATCCAGTGGCCGATGGGCTGGCAGTAAACCCCGTCCACCACGTTGCTACCATCAAACACGCAGCAGCGGTCGTGGTGGGGACCGTTGCCTAGAGACAGCAGTCGGAACCGCAGAATTAACTTTTCTGCTGCGTATAGCGATAACAAGAAATATAAACTCTAACTAAAGTTAAATACCAACAGGTCAGACAATAGTCATGACAGTGAAAACATTACCTTGATGGCGGGAATGGTACGTGCTGTATATTATTAAACCGAGGTCACGTGAATGCAACAGCTGGCTGATATCTATCCTGGTTGCACCATTTTAACAAGATAAATACCTGGAACTCCTGAATGGCTTTGCTCCTAGTGCCAGTGTGACAGCTAAAGCTGTAGGCTGTCAGAAAGGCAGGGAATTTCTAAACCAGGTCTGACTGGCTGACGTTTTTCATGGTTAAATAGCCAAGCTGTGTCTCAACACAAGACTCGGTAAGATAAAATGAGTTGTTAATTAGTTCCATTGTCTCCTCCGCGCATTAAAACACACCTTTGGATTGTTCTGTATATTATTTTAGGATACTTGGATTAAAACAACGACAAACAGAAAACCAAAGCCAATTAGGGAATCAACTGACTTTGAACAAAATAAACTATGCAGATTGGTTTTGTAGTTATAGCAGGGACACGTGCGTCAGTGCTTCTGTGATCGGAAAAGAGGAGAGCGTGCAGTTTGTGCGTGGTATGTTCACGCCAGTCATACAAAACAAAAGAATTTGCTGGTTCTCATGTTAACTTATCCCGGGAAACAGAGGAAACCAGGACTTCTTGTAGCTGCCCAGTTCCAGTTTGGCTATTGAATTACAATAAACAAACAAGTAACGCCATTACTTACAAATGAACGGCTTTTGATTTTTCACAGGGGAAATTGTGTCTTTTTATTTACTTGAGTATCTTGTGGTTTGATTGATTGAACCCAACTGAGCCAACAGGTGCAGAGCGACGCAGACATAAACAGCCCTCAAAACCGCGGCGCGGGTGGGTGATGCATGAATTACGGCTCTCTAACATGACAAGTGTTTGTCAAAGAAATCACATAAATCACATAACGAGCACCCGGCTCTGGGGTATAAGCACTGGTACCCGTTTCATCATGTCCATACAACCAGAAATTGTTGGTACATTAACATACAGCTATAAAGTCCTGACAGGTCGCCAGGTTTAATATTGGATGAAAGTGATTTTGTAGTATTTTTGCAGAATTATTGGTTATAATGTCAGCAGTCAGAACGGACTCTCCCTGTAGCTCGCCCTTGTTCAGGACCAAGGACAGCGCCCCTCATCGCATTTTGAAGGAGTTGACCACGCATAGACCTACTTAACGAGGCACCGTTTCGCCTCGTTTGTTGTGATATCCTACAGCAAAATAAACCAACTTAAGAAACTTTATTATCCTTTCTGATGTTTTGACCAGTTCAGATTGTTACTTTTCCTAAATGTCCACCCATTCATAATGGGGATTTTTAACGGAAGATACTCGTTAACTTTATAGGTTAATTCGTTTGTCACTTTTTATTTTTCAGATTTAATTTCAGTTCATGCGTCAAATTAATTTCTTTTAGATGCAATTCGGTTATTTATAATCTTTGGTATGGATGGCCTAATTTATAATTCAATGAATAAGTCGCGGAGACGCAGGTTTTAAAACAGAGCGCGCTATGCTAATTTGGGACAATGCTGCGAGATTATTCATGAATAGAATAATTAATAATAAATGCAATGAGAATAATTAGCTGCGGTGTTTGTTAAGAGACTGTCACCAGTACCAAAGTGAAATGATTTTTTTCTTATAAATTGAACAGATGACATATTGATAAGATGTCGTGACGAACGTTTTGTAAAAGATGTGTATTGTATACTACTTATTTGTATACCTTGTTGTGATTTTAACACGCATGTGTGTCGGTGATATTAACGATTAAACTCTGATCGTGTGAGTATAATGAATATTTCGTACCGCGTCACTTTAATAACTCGCATATGTAAAACTAACGTTACGACGTATTAGTTATTGGCTGTGTATTTCAATGTAATTTATCATAAACATGAATTGAACAGTGAAGCTCACGATTGGCAATGCCGTGTTGAGAAAGATAGTAGCCTACTTTCCTGACGAGACCTTGTGCTGTCAAATAATCAGTAAACATTTTATATATGACATTTTTACAATGGCATTTCCACTAGGATAAGCAGAACCCACCCTTCGAATGGCTTGTAAAATGGAAAAAAGTAGGCTAAACGCGTCGCTGTAATTCCAATGTAGGCCTATATATTACGAGTTGCATGTTAAATGGCACCATATGCCGCAGCAAAACCAATTGTTTAGTGACTCAGATGCGTTATCTTTGTAATTGAAGGTAGTGCAGGATATGAGCGTGGGGGAGTGTGTGCAGATGATAAGGATGAGGTAGGTCTGTGAACGAGTGAGACTACTGGATGTGCACGACTTAGCATGTGTTGGGAAAGTCTGTCTCCGAAGTACCACTTTCCAATTATGAAGATTTGTCGCCATCTACTTGTGAAAATGATGCACCCCTTCAATTCAAATCACAGTGTCTTTTACCTTTTCTAATGGAGTAACTAAACTTTCAACGTAACCGAACATGTTATAGAGGTCGCAGTATTTTATTTTATGTTTTTCAACATGTCATCTGAACTATATTGTTTTAAATTTCGAACACAAAAATACCCTTACTTTAACCTTGACCGACGTAATGTCACAATATATATTAAGTTAGTATTTAGTATACTTTTAATATATCGTAGAATAGAATAGAATTGAATACAATTCAACTTTATTGTCACAGACCTGTATTATATTTTTGGAAGTATAGATTACATAGCCTAACAATAAAATATAATGTCAACACAAGTGACAAAACACGATAAATAAAAATAACTTTGATTCGCATGGTGACAGTGTGTAGTGGTACCTTCCCAGATGAGGTTTCCGCCCACCCGTTTAACAAACTTAAACCAGTGTTTGTCGGTGTACGGATCCGCCAGCAGGACCTCGCCGGTCCACAGGCAAGGCTCGCAGGTGGATAGGACCTTCCTCGACGGCGTCATCGGAACCGCCCTCGCCGGATCCCAGTGCCCCATCTCCGGACGGGAGCCCAGTATCAGCATTTCCACGTCTGCAGATTCCGGGGTTAGAACCACGCCGAATCTGAACAGCAGCATCTTTCTTGTTTTCGTAATAGAGTAAGATAGTAAACAAGGCAGTTAGCCTACTGCGCCTCTCTGGTTTTACGTATGATCAAATTACAGTCAGCTGAAATACGTTCTTTCGGATGTAGCTCCGTAATAGACGAAATATGATTACTTGTATCTGCCAGTATCTTTGAATTCATTAGTTTGGATAACGCACCTATCTGGGACACACCCTCTTCCTTTTCTGTTTTTTAAACTGCGGGCAGACTTGGATAAATTGAGCAGCCAAGGTCGAAAGTAAGCACTACCGAAGCTGGGAGGGGACAATTTGTGCTAAGTTCGTGTTTGCATGAATTGAGAAATGTGACGAAGTTGTGATTTTGAACGAAGTATGATTTCAGTCTGAATTCCTTCAGAACGTGTGGGAAATTAGATTTCACTTCAGTTCGATACCGAATCAATAACTTTGGAACGAAGTGTGATGCAATAAATTTGCAAATGGCACCATCTAGTGGCTCGGAAATGCAACTTCGATATAAATGTCTGTATTGCAGTCTGAACGTAGGTGGGCATTTAGGGAGGCACCCTGTGGAATAGCTTATTTGACACGTTTATATACCAGATTTGGAAAAAAAAACTAGTTGTATAAAAATGATTCACCATTACTTAAAAACAGCACATGACAGTTCAGACTAAGTAATCCTCCTGAAGGTAAGCAGGTTTGTGGTGGTGGTCGAAGTGGTTCTCCGTTGGTACTGTATAGCACCTCGGGTGTCTTGAACAGCGCTATATAAATGCAACTTTCTTTCATTCATCTTCTGTAACTGCTTGTCCTATTCAAAGTCATGGGGGGTTCGGTGTATATCTCAGGAGCTATGGCTGCAAGACGGGGAACAATCCAGGATGGGACACCAACCCATCGCAGGGCACACACTCACAAATGTGCACTTTGGTAACTTAGATTAACCTCAGCATATTTGTGGACTGTAGGAGGAAACCGGAGTACCCAAAAGGAAACCCGATGACAACATGGGGAGAAAATGCAAACTTCATACATGGAGCCATGGCAGAGATTTGAACCCTGG
>JAABNY020000038.1:20703334-20714732 GCA_015164015.2 Brevimyrus niger
AAAAGGAAACCCGATGACAACATGGGGAGAAAATGCAAACTTCATACATGGAGCCATGGCAGAGATTTGAACCCTGGTCCAAACAGTATACGGCAACAGTGCTGACCACTGCCCCCCATACCACTCTTACTTTGTCCTGTTATGTTGCTTGCATTTGATATATAATAAATTCACTAAATGCTGGGATCAAATAGTCTTCTTTAGGCAAGACCCTTAAGGTGCATCATACACAGTTATAGAGACAAACTTAAACTGCCTAGATTGCAAGCATCAGATGCAGCCGGACATTTTATCAAGGGTATGGCAGAAGGGTCCTTTTGAGTACATGTACTGAAGTCACCTGTTGCTCATCAGAGGCTGTACCAGGTATTTGAAACCACACGGAGCGCCAGGATTAACAAAATACACAATTATGAGAGGTTGAATATGATTCTTTAATTCAACAGCAATGAAATTCCATGCATCAATGCGAGACCACAACAAGAAAGATGGGATAATTGTTCAATGTCTCTTTTTCTCTGTTACCATGGTGAGGGGAAGACTTTGAGCAAACAAAAGTTTAGACATTTGTTACTAGCAGCCTTTGTTTTGAGTTATATCCTCCAATGCATTGGCCTGCAAGTGACAACACTCTAAATACACACGACACTCCTGTCTTTCAGGAGGCCCCCCCTTCACACCTGGGGTCACCCCAAGTGGAGATCATGCTGGTCTTGGGTTAGCCAGCGTGCTGTTGTCTATGGTAAGTAACAAGGCACAAGTAGAGGACCCTGACTTAACTCCCATTCTCATAACAAAGGTGTAATTTTGAGCATACGAATTTCAGTTAAAATCTAAGTACCTTTCAATCATTTCATGATTTTCATTCCATTAACACAGAATGCTGTTTGCTTGAAGTATGTATTGTGGATATAATTTGCATGTTGAGTTATGTGAAAACCACTATTGCTGTGTGAAACAATGAAAAAAGCAACTTTAGAGTACATATCTCTAAATACACTACGGCCGTCCTTAGTGTCTGACAAATGTGCACTATAAAACTTTAAAGTAAACGTTACAGTCAGTAAAGTGCTTGGTGATCTTTATAATAAATGTTTATTTATTGCTTAAACACGCAAACCAGATGCACTAGAAAAAGATGAAACGCGAGATAGAAAACGAAAACACGGGAGCAGACCCGGGTTTGAGGACGTCCCACGTCCGATTTGTCCTGCGACGCTGGATTTTACGGAGAGAAAAGGCCAATGCAGACTTTAAAAATTTCAAGCTCGAGACAATGTTCTGATTCGTCTGTCCTCTGAGCCGCACACAAGACGGCACGCTGTGGCAGGCACGCGCCAGCGGAATTACACGCTCACCCACAAGCAGATTGTGTTTTTTGGTTTGGTCAGACTTGGGAGAGACAAAAAAAAAAAAAATCCTCAAGCGTCCTGCTTCGGGGAAAGTGCACACGGTCCTCTGAACATCACTGGAGTGACCCAAAACAAGGGCACTTTTAAACAAAGCAAGCCATGCGAGATAATGACATGACACTGGTGTCGATCCTGGGGACAGGGACCAAGTGAGGGGGGCTGCAGATTCCCCACCATGCCCAGAAAATCCAAGTGTTATTTCTTACATTAAGGCTCCTCCTTCTGACTTCATTGCTACACAGTACTGACTTTTTAATATAAAAAATAAATCGAACAGCAAAATATTTATGTACACAGTGATAGATTATTTAAAGTATGATACTGGCTTGAGGACGGAGCGCAGCGATCGGCCCCCCTTGGTGAGCTCCCGAGTGAAGCACATGCAAGGCAGGGGGACGGCTTCCTGGTGGCGCTCTACCGTGTTGAAGCGGCACTCCTTCAGGTGGTCGGCCATGCTGGCGATGTTGGCGAACTTCCAATCCTTCACGGTGCTGAAGGATGTGCTGAAGCGCCACACCTGGCAGGAGGCAGAAGTGCAGAAAGCGGCCGTTAGCGCACGAGTCCCGCTACGGCCCCCGTATGTCGTCTAACATGGGGATGCTGCCGTATTCGGCGCAGAAAATGGCGTTTAAATGATCTTCACATTAAACCTCTCCTAAAATCACCCCAGTATTTGAAGTAACCAATACACCCATGTAATTTTTTGACTCGTCCACTAATCACCCTTGTTTGGCTAATCAATACCTCACCGAGTTATTTATTGAATTACGTTAAGTTTCGCTACCAGCTCCATTAATTAACAAATACATGGAATGGCTGGGTGCCCCTGAGCAGAGGTCTGGGACCTGAAACGGTGTTACATCTGGCCATCCAGCAAGATATCAGTGACTTGTTCTGTTACTGTTAATTCAATGTTCTGATGTACAATTATGTTGTTTTTTTGTGCAAATATACATTTACTACCCAGATAAATAGCACTAAACATTTTTTGACTGGCGACGACTTTTGAACAATACTGTAGATATTTTTTAATGAAGGAAAATGGAAACTCCAACAAGTTAGAGTAGATTAAGTAGTTAGTGTCTTTAACCACATGACTATGTATGACATCACCCATCCACATGACCATGTGTATGATGTCACCTATTCAAAGTGCCCCACCTTGTCTTTGATCTGCCATGAGGGGCACCCGGCATTGCCCAGCGGCCGCTTCTCCCAGAGCAGCACCACCATGCCGCGTGTCTGCAGCAGGCTGGCACAGAGGTCCCTCATCGTCCGCGACACCCGGGACAGCTGGCACAGGCTGAAGCCATCCAGGAAGCTGGCGACGTGCTGCAGTACCTCGAAAGGCAGGCCGCTCAGCCGGTCGCCACAGTCTCCGGGCGCCGGCTCCACCCGGGGGAGGGGGCTAGGCTGCACCCCGAAGGACCGCAGGTGCCGGTCGTGGACGATCTTGGATCCCTGCGTGGAGGGGCAGAACCGACGCTGGGAGAACGTGCAGCCGTAGTAGGCGAGTGGGCAGCGCCGCTCCATCCAGCCATTTAGCCCCGCGTGGATATCCCCGTGGACGTTCTTGAAGTGGGAGGAGAACTCGTCCCTTTTGAAGAGCTGCCCGCACACGAAGGTAAACATGGAGCGCTGCTTGGTCTGGTCCCGCGCCACACACTCCAGAACCAAGTCGAGCCTCAGAGGGTGGAACGGACTGGGGTTGGTCAGCTGGGGATTGGCGTGGTCGCAGGCAGATGCCGACGCGATGTCTCCCACCATGGTGCTGGTTGCCAGGATGGCGGATGGAAAGGAGAAGGTCTGGGTGCCAATTTCCACGCTGTAGCCATCGGCGAATCTGCTATCACAGATACCCTGGCCTCCAGGAGAGTCTCCCTCCAGGTCAAGCGTATCCACTGCTTTGTCCTCCAATTTGGCTTGAACTGGAAATGGGTCAGTGAACGTATCCCTTTGACCATTAAAGGCAAGCATGCCCATCCCTCTCAGTGCCTGGAGGTTCTGCAGCTTTTGCCCAAACCACTTCTCCTCAAACTCCACTGGTGAGTGCTCCTCATTCTGCTCATCACCAGGAAGTGGAATTGGCAGTGGAAGTTGGGCTCTGGGGGGCTCCTGGGTTTCCATGGCTATAGAATCCTCCGGCACCCCTGACGTCCCATCGGGCCGTTCCGAATCCCGATACCTATTGGCATCCGTATATCCAAGCTCCCCTGCCCTCAATTCCATCTCATCCAGGTCCAGCTCATTCTGAGCGCCGCTGCTGTAGAAGCCATTGCACAGGGGCTCATCCTTGTCCTTCATGATACCCTTCGTACTCTTCTCCTTCATGACATCTAAGAGTTCAAACAATTCCTTCTGCTCCATACACATCTTCTCATCCCCCATGTCTTCAGGAGAGTGGTCCCTCCCCCCCACCGCCCCAACCTCACAGTCAAGCTCTTGGCCACCACTGTCCATCACCTTGACTTTCTCCACATGCAGTGTTTCATCTTCTGCTTCACCATGGAATTCCCCATTACTTTCCGCATCCCTGTCGGTTACGGCCCCACTCGTCGGGCCTATGTCCTTGGTGGCACTGTTGAGGATACCCAAGGCAGCCACCAAACTTCTGCTGGTCTCCGCCGTGGCTTGGTAGAGTTTGCTATACGACTCCTCGTCCAGGCCGTTGATCCCGTTGGCGATTTTCTCCCTCGCCAGCGCCGATGCCAGCGGCACCTTCTCGCTCGCGCTTGACCGTTTCTCGGCAAGCCTCGACATCGCCATGACCACCTTGAGGGACTCTAAAAGCATCCGCTGGTCCTGCAGGGCCAGCGCCATGTCCAGCTGCTCCACCTCGTCCACGTCTTTGCTCAGGCTCTCGTAAGACGTGCGGTCCGCGTAGCTGACGGGCCACCGATTCCACTCCATGGTGCAGCAGACCACGCTGGCTGGGCAGACCTCCAGGTGCTCGGCGATTTTGTTCCGCGCCACCGTGAAGGGGCAGCCGAAGCCACTGTTCAGACACGGCACGCGCTCCTGTGGGCACAGCAGCCGGTGCTCGCCCGCTTTGCACGCGTGGAACACGGCCCCGCAGACCAGCGCGCAGCCCATCAGCGTGCATGCCTTGCCTGGCTCCGGCCTCGCCATGCAGCGCCTACTCACGCAGCCCATGCAGTGGACGTGCTGCGTCTCAATCTCGGGGGCCGGTGCCTCTGCAACGTGAAACCGACAGTCATCTTAAAAAAACCATAAACACAGGAGGTCGGATTGTATGATCGTGATGTTTTTCAATTTACCTTTTTCCTGTGCGACATTTGTCGCTTCCATGCTTGGATCCCTGAAACATGGAAAGAAATGTGAAATGATTATTTTTAAAGCAACTAAGCATTTTATTCATAATACACCGGCATTCCAAAATAACTAAGCCCCACAGCTATGCACCTGTCACACAAACCCACGTCCACCCTTGTAAATTCAATGTACCGAGAGGAAGTAATGGGGTGGGCAGGGGAGCATGGAGGACAGAGCACGGAAAAAGAATGTTGACACTAAATCTGTCTGGTGGCCTATGGAAAATGTCAGACCCCTCAATCACCTCAATTGCCTGTTCTCCTTCCTCTTATCGCAAGACAAAATGAAATGGCCCGATGCAATCGGAGACCAGTGACCTATCAGCAGGCAGTGATCTAACAGGAGTGTGAAAGGACAGGAGTCCAATTCAAGGGGCCTTCCTCTAGAGCAGGGTTTCCCAATCCGGTCCTCGGGGGCCCACAGACGGTCCACGTTTTTGCTCCCTCTCAGCTCCCAGAATTTGAAAATAATACATTCCGTGTACTTAATATATATATCCATCCAACCATTCATCCATTTTCTGAAACCGCTTGTCCTATTCAGGGCTGCAGGCGCGTCTGGAGACTATATATTATCAATATATTTTTATTTACACAAAAGGACCGGACACGCTGCTCCTCCCAAAACTTGAAATAAAGTAATTCCGTGATATAATGCCATCACCATCCAAAAAGTGAAAAATATTGTGATAATAATTTTAGGTCATAAGGCTCATAGTCAAAATCTCCATATTGCAACATAACTAGTACTCTGTTTTCCCCTTTCAGCTGGACTGTTCTGAAATACATGAACAAATAAAGCGACAGTGGGTGGCATGGTGGCTCAGAAGGTAACACTCCTATTCCCAGGGTAGGAGTCCCCAAGTCCCCAAGGTTTTGGGTCCCACTTCCACTGTGTGTGTGGAGTTTGCATGACCTCCCTGTGTCACATGCTGTTAGGCAAAATGGGATCTAGAAATTGTCAGTAACATAAATGTATGTGTGTTGTGATAAACTGGCATCCGCCCAGGGTTCCCTGGGCTGCCTGGCATGGACTCTTGGTTACTCTGTCCAGGACAAGCAACTGAAACACGGAGGGAGAGCCGGGTCTGGTTTATTTCTGAAGTTATAGAATGATTTATACAGCTACAGACTATAATCTAATTGACTCCAACATAATAGCTATGCACAAATCCTGCATTCCAGAACTTTCCTTGGCAAAGCTCTTTGTTTAAAAAAATGACCCCCCCCCCCCCACCACTACTTTAATAAAATAAAATGCAGAAATTGTGTGTGTAAAGTACACTGGTAATGTGGCAAAAATCATGGTATCAATTGACAAACGTAAACGAAAAAAAAACACGAAAAAAAAAAGTTGTAAAAACATAAAACACCTGGCTAGAAAAAAATACCTGTTATCTGAGATAACTACAGTAGATATCCTGAGAAAAGCCTGCATTCAAATTTATTTTCGATGCTGAATCTTTAAAATAATAGCAAAGTCCGCATATATAATTTAGAATTATAATATCCATATTGGATTGAAAAATTAACATCCAGCAGACTACAATAGTAAGCTTCGATACGTCCATCACATTTTGACATCATTCTATAACCTCCAAAAATATCTTTATTAATAAGTTCATTAATATTCTTGTCAGAACGCAAAAGGTGAACTGTGTGGAGGCGCTCCAGAGCTGATGTTTTCAGCGTGGGAGTTTTACACAAAAATGTTCTTAGAGCAGAAGGAAAAATGGTTGGTTCAGAGAGAGAATCAATCAGATTGTGGAGGGTGGGGAGGTGGGGGCGAGATATGTGATTGGTTGGTCCCACCTACTGTACAATCTGATTGATCATCTCTCTGAACCAATCATTTTTCCTCCTGCCCTCAACATTTTTGTGTCAATAAAACTCATGAGCGTGTTTCCAGACATCCACTTTTCTGTGTCCGGTTTCATGTAATCCGTCACATCTGCACCACGTCACATTTTGCCATATTGGTCAAGGACCAGTACAGGGCGTTCATGCATGGATCTGCCCAAGAATACAGCACATCCACCAATACCAGGTACCGCTTACTGGCAGGTGGAAACATTAACTGTATCGATACCGACACTCATCACTCATGCAAGCAGACGAACAGTGATCCGCCGCACTGCTCCAGGTGAGGAGCTCCAGTACAGTTAAATACTGCATAAATTATTCACAGTTATGATACATTTTATTCAGGGCATCTGCACCCTTCCCTACTAAACCCAAAGCTGCCTGTAGCACAAGTCATTGTGGCTTTACTGTCCCCACTTTCTGACATCACACCTGCCGGTAGCCGTAAGTTTCGTTTTTCCAACTTGTTGCAGTTTTTCACGCAGGAGTAAGCTACACATATAATCCAGGACTGCACCTTAAACCCCTTGGCGGTGACGCGGAGGAGCCCGCGGGCCATCCAGCGACACGGCCAGCGGGCTGCCAGCAAACAAAGAACGCGGAACTTGATCGATCTGCTCTCGCCCGACGCGTCGACTGGAACAGACCTCCGAGTTGACAAAAGCTTGTGTACCCCCGCCTGTGTACGCTGTTAGGAGGATGGCTGCACCCATCTGAGGGGCTGGCTGAACTTTCTGCGGTCTTATAAACAACCGGAGTGCCGCGAATGCTGCTTACCGTGGCAATGCAATTAACTGGATTTCCCCGGTCGCTCGATGCGATCGCTCGCCTTGCGTACGTTCCCGTGTAGCTCCTCACGTTTATCTGGCAGCTTTGACACTTTTACCGTGTCTACTTTAGCGCAGCTGTACACTCGGGGTCCCTGTAATCTCGCTGTTACATCCCCCCTGTCTGTAGCCTTTTTTTCCCTGAGACGCCGCTCTATGACGTCACCACGTAGCGGTCGAAGTTCGGCGAGAGAGAGATAGATTTAAAGGGGCAGCGCTTTCCTTCGACGCAACGCAGGTCCCTATCGCACATGGAAATGTGTAGCCGTCAGTCTGAATCCTCGAGGCGATGGTAGTGCCTGGGGTGTGGTGCAGTGAACGGGAATCTCATTTACAGGCAGGTCAGTCGGGATAAGTGGGAAGTAATTGGAAAACAATAAATTGAAGCAGGGCTTTAGCCTCCCCTCCCCCCAAAAGAAAAAAGTTCTTTAAACCCTCCAAATAAATGCACACTAGTTTAAACAGTGTGTTCACATTCATTTTCATTGAAATAAGACCCCCTACTAAAGACTAACCCCTCGATATAAATCTCTAGTGACGCTCTTGAATGGAAGTAAATGAAAACCGAATTTCCTCAAGGGATACTTCCCACATTTGTTGTATTTTAATCTTATGACGATAAACATGTAATTTACCAGGCGTTCACTTAGGGTCCAGGAGAAAGAATGTTCCATCAGTATCTCAGTTTCACTGAGATTTATAATTCTTAAAAGTCACATATATCCCTGGGCCCCATGTTCTGCAGAGCATCCAAGTCCTCCTCTGTTGTGCTTAAGGCACAAATGCAGCTGAAGTTCTTTTGGAGTCCCTCGAATTCTGTTAGCAAAATACGGCATAATGTGTGGTAATTCCCACCTCACATTGTGCTAACGAATTTTCTATCTAGCGCAGTATATTGTACCCTTTGCATAAACACAAACACCATCTGAAGAAACTAGCTGGTTGTCCATCTGGCCAATGCTCTAAAGTAAAATATCAGTATCTTCTTGCTGGAGAAACCGTGAGCCAACTGGGCCCACATAGTAGAAATTGGCATAGAAACAATATTTCTAGCTTGGCAAGGCTACTCTGACTTGGGTCCGCTACCCGCCCCCATCCAAACCCCAGTTTTCTTCTAACCAGTGACGGAGAACATCTCTGTTTTGTGCTCTTGGTTTCTGTAACTACCTTCAGAGTATATTTGCATTCTCTGGAGATCTATCGCATCGCTAAATCCCCACTGAAGTGTTAGGTGTCGAGGGCATGCGCAGTTGAAATGTGTTTTGTCCTGAGTGCATGGTCATGTGACACAGTCTGTAAAGGAGTCGTGCCATTGATATGCTGCAAAGGTCCCTGATTGGCAGCAGTTGGTGCGCCTAGATGGTCACATTAAAAGGGACTTTTGATTTGATGCTTGCCTGTGCCTCACCTTTCTCAACTTTTAGGCTGGCCTCCAACTTTGGTTACATCGTGTGCCCTGTTTTCTTTACTCATTTTAGCTATAATTTCACTCAGAAACAGTGTTTCACAGCTACATATTAATTCCTGCCGCCCGAATGAGGTCGATGTGTCTTTGAAGGTGACGGTCTCATTTTTGCATTTCTTAAGTGTGTGTGCAAATCAAGGATTTCTGAGAACAGCCATCCTTTTATCTCCACAGATGAAAGCGTACCCCGCATTGTTGATTGTAGGTCAGGGACAGCATGAACCAGCCAGGTGTCTATAAGGAAAACCAATTAGAAACCAGGTTATTAATGCCAAAGAGCAGGCATCGCTCGGCAACAGGCTTCCTCAATGATGCAATATTTCTGTCCAGTCAACAGATGCATGCAGCTAAACAAGAATTACCACATGACAGTGACTTTGGTTTGACTTGAAGGCCATCCTGTCCCAGGACGAATAGAGCTCAAGGAAGCTTCAGGATACGCTCTAGGAGTAATTGGTTAGAAGATAGATGAATGGTCTACTAATTCCTCAAGTCTTCTATTAACTTCTGTTAATTGAATGCTGACTGGAAGTTTTAAGCTCTCTGTTGCCACAAAAAAGACAACAGAAAAAGACAAGGAAAATGCTTAATATTTTTTTGGTAACATTTTAATATAATGTATAAGGATGCTATTTACAGACATACACACATGACTAACTCCTTTGGAAATCAGAATCTTTATCCACAGAGTTGATATTCACGCAAGCAGGATGATGAATAAAGTTCGTTCAAATAGCTGAAAAGGATGTCTTTTGTGTTCCACTTTCACACAGTTTAGGGGGCAAACTGAATAAGCATTCAGATCTATGGTTCATTGAAAGAAAAGCAAATGAGAGAAGATGGTGCCAATAGACGCATTCAAATGCAGTTGCCATTTATCAATGGAGGTTGATTATACCAGGCTGGAGTTATTAGGACTTTTATTAGGGGTTTGTCTGGTGGCGGTTGTGTTTATTTGTCTAATCTTGGCTGATTGAAATAAAAGGTCAGTGACAAAGCGGTGAACTAAAGCGTTACACTTGTGGGTGTTTAGATGTGCTGTGAACAGAAGACAGAAGTGATGCTGAATCCAGACAAACGGTTTAATTAGATCTACCTCCTGTAAACCTCCTGTACACCTCGGGCAGTTTTCTGCCGCCCTGTCCCCATTGCTGCCTCCAGACTGTTACCGGGGAAACCGGGTGATGCTTCTCTGTTTTTCTCAAAGGCGCTCCGCACTGACTAATGAGCGGCGAGGAGGCACTGCATCCGAAACTCGCTGGTAATGTTTACGCGGAGACAAACTGGGGAGTTTTGCAAACATTTGATCACTGTCTCTTTTCTTCTTCACCCAGACATTTTGCCTGTTAAACGTATTCCTGAAGCAGACAAACGTAATCCCTGAAGCAGATGACTAATGGGCCAATAAATTGCAAATATAATCATTTGTGACCTTGGTACGATTACAACTGAAAATGGAAAATAAATCCAGAATGTTGCTGCCCTTTTTTAATCTAAATGATTCTGTAGTTCATGTCTGCTGTGTAAAAACTCTTCCTTCAGCTGTTGATCATGTGACCTGTCTTCACAGGCTATCGTCTGGGAGGTCCAGTAGCGGAGTTTTGGCAAAGCATAGCAGCTTTTTTATGCTTTTGGCTTCATCGTGGGGTCCATCCTCTCCCTGCAGGACATGCAAAGAATTGTCTCTGGAAACAGTACTGGAGAAACAACCCGAATCCACAAGGATCTCTGTTCATCTTATTTACAGAGGAACCACATCCGCTTCCTGATCCAGAAGATATGTTTTTTCAAATTAATTTTCTTCACTAAAATTGAACTCTGAGCCTGATGGCTTAATCACCGCTAGTGGAAACAGAAAAAAAAAATCCTCAGTGTGGAAACTGCAGGCATGGATGGAGTTCAGAGCGGCAGCCTGGACCGCAGGTCAGAATTCTGATTGCCTGCCCCCTGCTGGTGTTAGATGGAGCAGCAAGTCCTTAAGTGCCTGGACTGTTGCTTGGCAATACATTATCATATATATATATATGATAAATGACAAATGATGATGAAGGTTCTGATTCTGTGTGAATGGTTGTAATGTTGTTGTGGCTCTTCGTAGGACCATTACTCACCTTTAGCTTTCTTCCTTTCAAGGTTGGGACCCTTCTGCTCCAGTAGATCAGGAAAGTACATAACCCAAGAGTACATTAAAGAGGCCTGTCTGAAGACCGGTGCCTTTACAGCCCAGGGCCAAGGCTGTAGCTCTCTTTGTTTTTATCTACAAAAGCACCAGCATGCTTGGTAAATAGCTGCTTGTACTGGATGAAACCAAATGGAAAAAAACAAGTCATTAAGATTTCTGTCTCCTAATGAAGCCCTTGGTGCTTGGTTCTGCATCCTGGCCACTGGGCCCCGATCATGACTATGGGCACAATTGTCTTTGGATTAATTCCTCTCTATTTTTTCCCCTTCCCTTCCCCCCTCTTTTTTTATCTCCCCTCTTTCCCTTCCCTCCTCTCT
>JAABNY020000038.1:20752817-20772195 GCA_015164015.2 Brevimyrus niger
CCCCCCCCCAAAATGTCTCTTAGCCCCCCCAAAATAACTGTGTATTTAATGTCATGAATAGCTTATTATATTTAATAATATCATATACAGTAATACTGTAGTTAATCCAGACATAATACTGCTTCTCCAAATTCACATTACTGGTTACATTTAGGACCTGGGAGAAGAGGTTGCACTAAACCTGTACAGTGGTACCAATTAGAACACAAACTTAAGTCGTTCCAGAAGGCAGGTTGAATTGTGATTTGGTCGAGGTCCAAGTCGAATTTCCCCATTGGAAATCATGAAAATTAATTAAATCCCCTGACCACGAAATGATTGCCTAATTAAACTTAAGTACCTACATAACTAGTGATAAAAAACATTAACGATCAATAGAAAAATAATACACACACGAAAAAGCAGCACAGAAATGCAATAATCATGAAATTAGTGACAATTTATGAGCGCTTTACCTGTATTGAGGTGAACTGATGGCATACTGGAACTGGCAGGTGAAGAGGAGGGATGGAGGTAAGATTGCCACCCTTATGATACAGAATACAACACGGGACGCGACATTTTATTTTCCAATGCGAGACGATCCTGTATTATAAGGACTGAGTGGTAATTCTAGAGGGAGCAGTTATTGTTTGGAAAGGGAGATGCGTCTCGATCCCTACAAGTTTTAGCAGGTCTGTTTCGTTTTGTCGTGTTCCCAGTTTTCAGTCAAATTGCGACAAGATTTTTCTCGACTGACCCGTTCGAGGTCCTAATTAGTAGAGCTGAACACGTCTTGACCCATACAAGTTTTAGCAGGAACGGTCGAGTTCCAAGATTTCGGTACAAGTGAAACAAATTCGATCACCGGGTTGGTCGAGTTAACCGATGTTCAAGTTTCAAGGTTCTAATGTATTTCCAAAAAGTTACCGAAAGTATAGTGCTTTAGTACTCGGAAGAGATTTCAGCAGGCGGAACTTCTGAAGAGAGTCGTAAAATGAAGGTATACACCTTTTGAGTAAAGGCGGGAAATTTATGAAGCTTTACAAAACTTGATAGTGTGAAAAAGAAAACTATATTTAAAGTGGTCAATACTGCAACGTTATACTGATCACATCTGGTAAAATTGACCAATAATGGGAACTTCTTATGTTACCCGAGGATGTCTAAAAATGTCCTTTGAAAAATACCATAGCCCAAATTTTACCCAGATAAGCCAATTAAATCATCATAATCAAAACAATCATCCTATCTGAACTAGACTGAAAGGATGCAGTTCAGCAGCTAAATGAATGGTAGGTCTCTAAATATTTTTCATTCAAAAAGAACAGCTGAGATTATAGCCTGCCCTATTAAAATGTTCATAATATATGCCTTTTAAGAATATTTACGTGAATTTTTTTTACTGTTGACTTTTACCTCAGACTGCCTCCCGCCATTTTCACCAATTTAAACGTGCATCTCGTGCGCCGCCTTTTTTCTTTGCTGGTAAAACCGAATCTGGCTGAAATGTTTTCCTTCGTCACTATTAATTAGAAAAAAAAGTTTCCCGTCAATATTTATCTAAATTAACCCACTGCAAAATATATGTACTATATTTAGCTTGTATACACCGTTTTTTATTCAATGACACTGACTCCAGTTAAATGATTATCCCTGTCTTTCTGTTATGCTTGTTCTTGTATTTACTGCATTTCTCTGGGTTGGAATGTATTTGGCATACATCTTTCTCCGTGAAAATAACAATACAAAAAGATTGTAGGTGTGAGCTGTATGGAAGAGTTTTTCATAGCCTTCTCATGTCCGTGAGATGGGCTCACACATCCGATTCTTTTCCGATTGATACTCACGGATCCAATGCAGTGCCAACCTGACAGTTCTGGGATTTAGGACCCAGCTCAGCTAGTGCCGCAGGATGAAGGCAGCGCCGTCACTGCTGCCGTGCTGCTTCCGTGACAGATACGACATCATGAACCTGCAGTACGTGGAGGGCGGTCGCTATCACTACATCAACGTGGGCTCCTGGCACGAGGGCATCCTGAACATTGACGACAACCGCATCCAGATGAACCGCAGCGGCATCGTCCGCTCTGTCTGCAGCGACCCGTGTTCCAAGGGCCAGATCAAGGTGCGAGGACGGCCACGGTTGGGTGGGCAGGGCATGCATGTGTCACTCAAGCTCAGCAGGAATGCTGACTGGGGTACCTATAGGTGGCGTAGTTGTTAACAAGCTAGATTTACAATCAGGTATGTTCCTTACTGCTGTTGTATCCTTGAAAAAGATACTTAGTTTGATAGCTCCAAGTGAACTATTAAGCTGTATTTTCACTCAGCATTTAGCTGATGCATTTATCCAAAGTGCCTTATAATTTTATGCATTTATATCGGTGGGCATTAGGATACCATACTCATGAGTATTAAACAGTTTAGTAGTTAAGTGCTGTACTCATAAGTATTAAGTAATTCAATTTATATATGAAACTGATGCACATATAAAAATTCAGCTATTTAGAAAATGCAACATATTCATGAATATTAAATAATTTAGCTTATATACTATACTGATGTTCTTTTAAAAATTCAGTTACTCAGAATATGCAGCATACTTATGAGTATTAAGCGGTAGAGCAATTCAGTTTTCAGACTATATACCGTACTCACCACCATACTGACTACTGTGCTCTAAACTCCTAAGTGTATAAAACTGTTTAATAAGTCAGCTTAGTAAGCCAAAACATAAAAGTTTGCAATGAAAAATAAAATATGACCATTTGTTGTGAGAGCAAAGGCTCATGGGGGCTTCTGGGGATTGGCTGTCTCCAGGTGATCAGGAAAGGGGAGGTGAGCTGCTGTTGGATCTGCACAACCTGCAAGGACAATGAGATGGTGCAGGACGAGTTCACCTGCAAAGCCTGTGACCTGGGCTGGTGGCCGGATGAGGAGCTGGCGGGTATGCACGTTCCCTCCATCTCCCTCTCTCCCTCTCCACATTTCCCGCTGCACCTCCCTGTGTTCCCTGCACTCTCACTCCACTGTTGGAACATCAGCAACATACAGTCACCACAAAGGACGTGCTCAGTACCCGTCTGTTCAGGAGGGTGCTGAGCTCGGTGAGTCTGACTGAGGTGTTCACTGATACAGGAGATGTTTTGTGTTACACAGAACCTTGCCACCCCCCCCCCACCAGATTTTATGTATAATTTATCATTTTAATTTTCAATTTTCAAGGGCTTTTGTCAAGTGCAGGGTATCCATGCCATGATGAACAAAGAGGCATCAAAGTGCTGTACCTTGAGGATTTTAAATGGCCATTCTCTAAATTCCTGTGATGGAGCCATAAAGGAAATGCATTCTAACATAACTACAGAAGTATCAAAAAATAATTTATGATATATTTATAATCATGATCCATAATAGGATGTTCCTTCTGCTGAGTTAGTGACGTTTTATCCACATTATGAAGCTTCCAAAGTTAGCCCATCACCACCCTTTCCAAAAGTGCGGAATCTGAAGGCTTTCCTCAGTCCTGTTCCACTTAAAGTTCACACCTGAAATAGACCTGAATCTGTCTAAAAGGTTCAAGTGTGAGGTTAATGGCTGCTCAGGATTAGTCAGCTCCGGAAGCTAGTCACCTGTATCTCCCCCGTCCTCCAGTGTTCTGGCTGCAGTCTCCTTAGTGGCCGTCACATCCGAGGCAGGAAGCTTCTAGCCCATGTGCTTCAGCTGGACAGAGTTTCGTGGGTTTAAATGGCCCAGCTGTGGGATGGCGACAGGATGCGAGTAAGAGAATGGGCCCAGATTCCAGAGTGCTGCTTTTCTCTCTGTGCGTGTGACTCCGCGGTGCTGTTAGAACCCCCCACCCCAGGCCCACTGTCAAATGGGTCTGTTTTAAACAGGGCAGTCAGGTTGCATTAAGCATTGCATTGCCCCCCCCCCCCCCACACACACACACACACACTTCACGAGCCTGTCAGGGAGCATCCGTGGCTTGCTGGGTGCCCCCAGGCCCCTTGAGAAGCCGCTCCTCTCTATCTACCTCACCCGGGCTGTCTCGATGCTCCACGACACGCCGGCCCGCGCGTCTCTCCTAATTAAATCAAATCGCCATGGCGACAGAAAGTGCCGGGGAGTTTATTAGGTGTCGTTGTGGAGCCTGGCTTCTTCTTGGCTACACAGGCAGCTCCCTGCAGTCAGTATTATCATGTAGCCACGTCGGATGGGTAACCATGGCTTTCTCTCCCCGGATCATGGCGGAACTGTAGGGCCTTGTGCCACAGGAGACGTACTCGGGCCAGAATGACTGTCCCCCCAATAACAACATGCAACCCGGTGGTAGCTGCCTTTTCGGGCCCGATAAACATTGGATTTATGAATGAGTGTCTGTTCCCGTAATGGACATGCGTCCCATCCTGGACACACCTTGCTGTTTATGCTGTTTTTCTGGGATGGACTCCAGATCAGAGCAATTCTAATTGGATGGACAGATGGACAGATGGACGGATCATATGACTATGGGTATTACCACATATTTCATTCACAACATGCTCACAGAACGTGTATAAATATATAATCCATCCGTCCATTTTCTCTGACTGCTTATCCTATTCAAGGTCATGGGGGTCCCGGAGCCTTTCTTAGAGGCTATGGGTGCAAGGCAGTGAACACCCCAGGATGAGGCGCCAACCCATCACAGTATAAATATATCATTCATAGCCCAAAGAAGGTTTCCTGGAGACAATTCTTTGTTTTGTTAATGTTGTTATTGTTGTTGTCTTATCCATCCATCCATCCATCCATCTTCCCTATCTGCTTATTCAGTGCGGGGTTGTGATGCTGTTGTTGTCATAGATGATTACAAACATTTGATTTGTATACAATACCCCTTCCTTGTTTCAGTGGGATGCTGCCTGTTTCTATACTCATGTCTTTATCAGAGAAATCTTTTGTCACTATTTAATGGGGCTTCAGCCAAATCTCCTCCCACTGTAGAGCTGGTTCATCTAGCAGTTTGTTCAGTTTGTTTTATACTGAACAAAGGCATTATGATCCCTCTTATTCACTGATGTAGTGACATGGGTCAGTAATGATTCTCAGTTAGGGGATGCAACTCAGTGGTGGGTCATCTCCTTCGTATGTATTAGGCCGTGGATTCAATACCTGGTATCTTCAGTTGAAGTTACTTGTGGTGCCTGCTGCATGTTGTGCGTAATGCTATACATTACCCAGCTGCTGTGTGGCGTGCAGCTTTGCAGGTCTGCAGTCTATATTTGTGTCGGCTGGTTCAAATCCCATGGCCAGAAGACTAATACCTTATCACTGTTGGGCCCTTGACCCCATGTTCTGACAAGCTTATTGTCACCTACGTGTTTGTATCTCATAGGAGAGCAAGATGAGATTTGTGAAGATTCAACATTGTTCGTGCTACTTGTACAATGACATTAAATGCGCATCTTGCTTAAGTATTAGGTAATGGCTGTCAGTGTGCTCACTGATGTGCCTTCGATCTCTGCAGGGGGATCAGTACTTGGACCCTGGAATTAGCTCTGTTTAATGCTTTATTTTTGTGCGAGCGGAGGTTCGGACTGGAAGCCACCTGCTGCACAGACATCTTGGTGTCAATAATTTTTTGTATTTAGTTTTATATACTTGCTTGTTGTGCCCATCCTGAAGAAGTTTCCCCACAATGCTGTACAGAGATTTTACAGCAAGAACAACATAGACATAGCATAATTTAAAGTTACACTGTATTATATATAAAAAAATAAACCTACTTGTGCATACTAATGTGGTGGTGTATGGCTCTCTGGGATTGGTCGCTGTTCATGTGATCAGAAGGTTGGTTGTTCAAATCCCATGGTTGGCAGAGTACCCTTGAACCCTTGAGCAAGGTGCTTAACCCCAATTTCTCCTGTGACCGGTTGACCCTGTTTTCTCAATTATATGTTATTTTGGATAAAGCAGCTGCTTAGT
Organism: Brevimyrus niger; assembly: GCA_015164015.2. Taxonomy (NCBI): domain Eukaryota; kingdom Metazoa; phylum Chordata; class Actinopteri; order Osteoglossiformes; family Mormyridae; genus Brevimyrus; species Brevimyrus niger. The sequence continues at coordinate 20,758,767 of JAABNY020000038.1, forward strand.
ACACAATACAGTTTAATCCTACAAGTCGGAAACGGGCATGTTCACGCTCCCGTAGCTGAAAGAAGTCCTCCATTTGGGCAGCTGGTGACAGTCAGTGGGTCAGTCGAGGCTGTAGTCCCAGAAGCTCAGGCTTTGTTGGTGTTCTCCCCAGGCACACACAAATAGGGTCAGGGTGCTGTACATGGAGATGTTAACAAATGCATCAAGCACTGGTGCAGTTATTTAAGGTACAGTAAGTTAGACGAAAATAGGCTACGTTACACTCACTGGACTGAAATAGTAGGTCTTCAGTCTGGATTTAAATGCTGAGACTGGGGGGGAAGGGATCCCTGACTTTAGTTGGCATCATTTCCATAAACAAGGAGCCCCTATAGCCAAGGGCTTTCCCACCAACAGATCTTATTTAACTGAGAAACTACCTGGAGGCTTGAGTCCAGGAAAACTGGGAGTGGCTTCTGAATAATACACATCAGTCGGCTCCTCTGGATAAACAGGGACCTGACCTTTCAGAGCCGTATAAGTGAGGAGAGGAATTACAAAGTCAGTACTCAATGTAACAGCCAGTGAAGGGGCGGTGAATGGGTGTTGTGTGCCCGACATCTGAAGGTCGTTGGTTCTAATCCTGTGGCTGACAGAGTAATCTTCTCACTTTTTAGCCCTTAAGCAAGGCTCTTAACCCTGAACACAGCTCCGGGGTACCAGATAAATGGCTGACCCAGTGTGCTGATCCTCTGTGTGTCTCACAGGGGAGTAAGAAAGGATATGTGAAAATTAATTAATTCCTAAGTACCTGCACTTGTTTAAATGCAAATAATGTATCACTATATAGTTACTGTAACTCAATAAGTAGAGTATTGTGCTTGCAATACACAGGTAATGGCTTTAAATCCCAGAGAACATGCATAAATTATAACTCTTCCCTATACTGTAAGTTGCTGTAGATAAAAACGGCAGATAAATTAATTCAAGCTAAGATGTGTGACTGTTTCCAATCTGCTTCTAATATGTTAACATTCCCGTTACTTGAAAAGTGAATATTGCCCTCATTGTGCAATATTTTTTGCTGTAGGATGTGTATCTTGGATAAGGAGTTAAAGGTCAGGGCTGTGATAAAATGGCACCTACTGTAAGTGTCAGGCTGATTCTGGAAACAAACTTTCTAAAGTTAAAAGCGAATAATGAGACATTACCTCTGAATAAAAGAACTTCAGTTCAGGGTTTGGAAGCAATTTTGACTCATCCATTCCTTTTTTACTCCATTGGAACAGCTCTCTAAGGAGATTATGGGCAGAGTGTCATTAGTTCTCATTGAAATGTACAACTGAGTGTCAGCATATGAATCAAAATTAATTTTACAGCATATAGAGAGAGGACAATACTAAATAGCAAACCCGGTGAGATTCCATATTTGACAGATGAAAATGGTGACCCAGTACAGCTAATTGATTTCTGAATATGACGATCTACTCATTTTCCATAACCGTTTGACCTGTGTAGGGTCAAGGTGAGTCTATCCCTGGAAGCAGAGAGCAGGACACACCCTGGGTGGGATGCCAGGACATCACAGGGCACATGCTGGATTGGATGCCAATTAATTCATTACATACAGTATATAATATAAAATATATTTGCATATATACTACAATCATTGATTCATCCATCTTCCAGCCACTTATACAATATAGGGTTGTGGGGTATATTTTATGTAAGATATATATTGTTGATCCCAAAGGGAAATTCTTGAAAGGAGAAGTCCCACATATCAGGCAGTCAATCAATCAATCAATGTTTAATTATATGGGATGACCCAGGGAACTGCTGGGATTTGAACCAAGGATCTCCTGTTTACTAGATAGGCATGTTGAAAGAATGAAAGTTACATTTATATAGCACTTTTCCAGAAGCCCATAGTGCTTTACAGAAGCAATGGGGAGCCACTTCAACCCACCAGGATGATGCGACAGCAACCGTTCTGTGCCAGTATGCTCATCACATAACAGCTAAGGTGGTGAAGGAGCAAGAGAGAATTCACTCAATCAGCCAGTAATAGTGGGTCCCCAGGACTAGAGTTGAGAACCACTGTATTATTATTGGCTAATTGAGGGGTCATCCCAAAAAAATGTCAGACTTATTTTGAAAAACAAACTTTTTAAAGTTAAAAGCAAATAATGAGACATTACCTCCGAATAAAAGAACTTCAGTTCAGGATTTGGAACTGGCCCTCCATGGAATAGGTTCCCCACCCCTGATGTGGGGGGATTATTAGGCGGCCAGACTGTCAGGGTACTATCCCTACTCTTTCAAAATTTGCCCAAGGACCTTTCATTACCTTAGAGAATCAGGACCTTAATTTTACATTTCATCCAAAGGAGAGCACCACTTTTACAGCACAGTGTCTCCATCACTGTACTGAGATCCACACAGACCACAGGAGGGGCTAACTTTCTGGCCACACCAACACCTCTTCCAGCAGCAACTCGGCTTTCCTAGTTGGTTTCCCATCCAAGTACAGTGGTACCTCGAGCCACGAACAGTCCTTTTCACCAACAAATCGGGTTACGAACCATATGTTAGAAAAAACACAAACATCCTCCAAAAGGGTCAATTGAAAGCGCCCCAAAAAACCATGCGAAACAACTTCCGTAAACATATGTTCTCTCGTTTCCTTTTTTTAAGGTTATTTTAGGTCTATATTCTTGGTCACAGAAAAACATAAAAAAATATAATTCAGTGCTTCTGAGGTTTGAACAAATTATTTGTATTCACAGTACATTATTTTGAAAGGGAAAATTGATTCAAGTTGCAAACTTTTCGGGTCGCAAACTAAGTCCTCAAATGAATTAAATTTGTGAGTCAAAGTATGAGTGTACTGGCTCTGTACAAACCCTGCTTAATTTCAGGTAGATTACCTGGCCTGAACTGCAGGTACAGTAGTATGGCAGCTGGCACCATCTAACCAACTAAACCACAGCCCTACCTTCTAGGAAAACATAAATTCTGAATATGATTGAATGTTAGAGACAGTAGCAGCAGAGTGATTCTACAGGCTCAGATCAGCCTGCGAGTCAGTGATCAGCCTGCGAGTCAGTGATCAGCCTGCGAGTTAGTGATCAGCCTGTGAGTCAGTGATTAGTCAGTGAGTCAGGGCCCGCTCAGTTCCAGCCTCTCTACTTGCTCTGTCTCTGTCTGTATGGCCCTGAAGGAGCCTCACTGTGATTAAAATGGAGGAGCTTCTCCAGGCCCAGTACCTGGGAGCTGGCTCGGGCGGCTGATTGAGGAGCCTAGCGCTGATCCGGTAGTGACCCCGTGCTGTTTTTAATTCATATCCAGCCGTGCGGGATGCCGCTGTCTGTGTGTAATGCCTCTGATGCCATGCTGCGCGGAAGGCATTTTGTCCTCCGTCTCCTCGAGCGGGAGCCAGGCGCGCAGTGGAGCCGCGTTGGCATGCGGCGCAGTGAACGTCCGGCTGCCACGGCCACTGTGAGGTTCACTGGTTATTGATGTCGTACCTTGTCATATATCTAAACCCCATGCAGTTTGCAGAGGTGAGCTTGTCATATTAAACTGTAAAACCGTGGGTATGTAAACGCATTATGACTCATTAAATACTGGTATTAAAATTCAGGAGGACACCAATCTGTAGTTCTCGTTATTTTTCCTCATGGTCTGTGAGTCTGATCTATGATTCTCTCTCCCAGGTTGTGAGCCCATTCCCCTGAAGTACCTGGAGTGGACTGATGTCGAGTCCATAGTGGCCGTGGTCTTCTCCTGTCTGGGCATCCTGGTGACCATGTTTGTGACATTCATCTTCGTGCTGTACCGTGACACCCCTGTGGTGAAATCCTCCAGCCGCGAGCTATGTTACATCATCCTGGCCGGCATCTTCCTCGGTTACGTGTGCCCCTTCACGCTCATCGCCCGGCCCACCGTGACCTCCTGCTACCTGCAACGTCTCCTGGTGGGCCTCTCCTCTGCCATGTGTTACTCCGCCCTGGTGACCAAGACCAACCGCATCGCTCGCATCCTGGCAGGCAGCAAGAAGAAGATCTGCACGCGCAAGCCGCGATTCATGAGCGCCTGGGCCCAGGTGGTCATTGCTTCGCTTCTAGTCAGCATCCAGCTCACTCTGGAGGTCACGCTCATCATCCTTGAGCCTCCGGAGCCCATCAAGTCCTACCCCAGCATCCGGGAGGTCTACCTGATCTGCAACACCAGCAACTTGGGTGTGGTGGCGCCATTGGGCTACAACGGCCTGCTGATCATGAGTTGCACCTACTACGCCTTCAAGACGCGCAACGTGCCGGCCAACTTCAACGAGGCCAAGTACATCGCCTTCACCATGTACACCACCTGCATCATTTGGCTGGCCTTCGTGCCCATCTACTTCGGCAGCAACTATAAGATCATCACCACCTCCTTCTCCGTCAGCCTGAGTGCCACTGTGGCGCTGGGCTGCATGTTCACGCCCAAGATCTACATCATCATCGCCAAGCCTGAGCGCAATGTGCGCAGCGCCTTCACCACATCCGACGTGGTGCGCATGCACGTGGGCGACGGCAAGGTGGACTGTCGCAGCAACAGCCTGCTCAACATGTTCCGCAGGAAGAAGAACTCCCCAGGAAATGCGAGGTGAGTCCTCCCCGGGCCAAAGCCCACTGGCCAGGCGGCCATTAGGTCACGGCTGTTCAACTCCGATCCTGGGGCAGGGGCTGGGGGCCTGATGTTTGCAATCATTTCTTGCAGCCTAATTCTGAGCAGTCAAACAGAGGTGTTACTAATTTTCTTCCGAGAATCATTTGAAGCCCCCCGAAGTTAACGGGTGCTGGGGAACCGAGTGGAATATGGCCCCACCCACAGGACCGGCGTTCTTCCGTCCTGCTCCAGTGGAGCAGCTGGTCATATTAGCATCATTATCAGACTCATGTGTGACTTGTCAGCAAGGGAAAGTTAAAAAAACACACTTATTCACTCACACATACAGACACTAAATGGTCAGTGGCTCCTTTTAATATTCATAAAAGGAAAGAAACACTGTAAATGTGAGCCAAGGCTGAGAAAATGTTTAATGCATCAGATAGTGGTGAGTGCTGTCAAGGATACTCACCAGCCTGATTCTTTGCTTGGGAGTTTATGTCTATCTCTGCACAGTGAAACAGGGAGGAAGTAAGAAGCTCACGCTCTGATATAGTGAAAAAGCATCAGGGGTTAAGTGTGGGCTCTGTTCCTCAGTGCTTCCAGCTAGTGACCTGGCTATAGGCAGCATTATTCCTGCAGATACATTGTTTATTCAGAAGTGATCCACCTTTCTTAATAACTAAACAATGTGTTATTAGTTTAGTTATACACAATGCAGATGAAATTAGATTAAATCGTAAACTCATTGTTACCTGCATTCAGTCTATTTGACATTTAACTATGTTGACTAGGCAAACAATTTGAGAAACATACTGTCATTTGAATAATACATGAATTCATGAAACTTATAAGTCAAAGGCATGCTTTTTTCTGGTCTTACTATCCTTCTAATTCTTTCTCTCTTTCTTTCTTGCGCCGTCTCTCCAAAGAAAAGATAAATATTTCCTTTTTTGTTTGTTTACCAAGGAAGCAGTAAAGAGTGAGCAGTTTAGATGAGCTGAATAGCCTTTGTGAAATTCTTGCATGATCTCACTGTCCTGGGTTCCTGAGCAATAACTGCCATCTTTATTTTGTTCTTAGTTCTAATGGAAAGTCTGTGTCATGGTCTGAACCAGGTGCCAAGCAGCCACCGAAGGGGGAGCACATGTGGCACAGACTGTCAGTACATGTGAAGAAACAGGAGCCCAGCCCCAATCAGACAGCTGTCATCAAACCCCTAACTAAAGCCTACGACACTGGCCTCAGCATCTCAGACCTCAGCACCAAAACTTTGTATGATGTGGCAGAGGAGGAAGAGGGTGATCCTGTCCACCACAATCCGCCTGACAGCCCTGCCGTGATGGCCACTGGCCAGGTGCTCAACGTTGGGCCGGAAAAAGACACGGTGGGGGGGCAGGCATCCCTAGCCGAGCGTCCGAGCAACTGCTCCTTCCCCCCGCAGTCCGTCATGAACCACCTCCTGGAGGTGGCGGACAAACTCAATTCAAGTGTGCCGGATTTTAATGACGAGGTCCGGGGCCCTGGGAGTGGGGCAAGGCCCTGCTACCAAACCCATCTGGGCCAATGTCTGACCCCCACCTCGCACCTGGACCCCTTTGAGGAGGAGCTCTTATGCCCTACTGATGAGCTGGAGGATGAGCGGTTGGGCCTGATTGGCAGCTACGCTTATGACAACGTCCGGATCCATGAAACAGAGGAGATGGAGGAGGATTTGGAGGAGCTGGTACCAAGCCGGTTCACCCCAGAGGCCTCCCCAGCCCTAACACCCCCATCTCCTTTTAAAGACTCAGTGGGCTCAGGAAGCTTTGCCCCCAACTCCCCTGTGTCCGAGTCCGAGCTATGCAGCCCACCCCGCATGACCTATGCCTCCATCGTCCTGAGGGACTACACACAGAGCTCATCCACTTTGTGAGGCTAGCAACGTGTCTCTTCGCTCGTTTGTTCTATCAATTTCGTTTTTTGTTTTGAAGGCAAACAAAACTAAACAAATCAAAGCAAAACAACCGGAATATCCCCAATGGCCTCTGTGTGCCCATTCATTCTGCAAATCTTAAACAAGGGGGCCCAACAAAGAAGGCCCAGTTTATGCGAAAAAGCTTTCAAGAGAAAGTGTTGAAGGTGGGAGGAATAGTTTTGGAAGTATGCTGAAGGTATTTTGCACAAGGAAAAGCAGAACCCGATGGATGACAACAAACAGGAAATACTGTGAAAGTGGATTGACACACGGAGAGTTAATTGGTGTTGCAGACGCAAACAGATCAAATTTTTGTAACTTTCCTGAAGTGTGTTATGCCTTTGAGTGTTTTTATTTCTGTTTATTCTGATTACGAACATAAGTAAACTCGGAAAACCCGCTTGTAGATGATCATTCCATTTTGCATTTTAAATTTGATATTTGTTTATGCTGCTAGAAGGAACAAACAGATTTTTTTCAGTAAAATAAAAAGTATTCACCCCAAGGTTATAGAAAACTGGATTTCCCACAAGACCACTGAATTTGTTGTAATTATTTTACCCAGCCTCGCTCTTATTTGACTACATCAGTTATCGAATAAATTTGAACTGTGACAATATCGGTTGTTTGTGAAGAATTTAAAGGATTTATACAAAGTTATACAAAGATTACTGTTAAGATATTCCCCACTGTTTCCCCTTAAATTGAATAATAGATTTCATTATTTTCCTTAATTACATTATGGTTATTTAATTTATTTAAATTTAACCTTAGTACAGTAAAGCAATTCAGTGACTGGGTAATGCCACTTGGTTTCAGGAAAGGGACACCTTATCTGACATAAAGCATAAGGAACATTTTCTTTTAAGAGGAAAAATGAACTTAAGTCCAAGAAACTATTGCTTTTAGCCACTAGACCTAGATTTTCAAACTGCCAAATACAATATAATAGTTTATCGACTTAGTATGAACAAAACCAAGCACTTATAAGTAAGGACTTTGGGCCAAGGTTCGAGGACTGGAATTAATATCTGCTGTTCTTTTCAAATTTGCATTTTCTGTTTCCATTGAAAAACAAGTCATCAAAAAATGAAGAAAAAAAAACTTTGCACGTTACATTAAAGATATTTTTTACAAATTTCAGGAGTTTCATATGAGCTAAAATATAAGGCTGGAAAGTTTTGTGCTAGACTGTAATTCTGCAGAATATTATAGTGAAAAAAGGGAAAGTATATACATATTTTTAAAAAAATGAAAATTACTGAAACAAAAAATAGATATATAATTTTTTCACGTTATATTTCCTTGTTTCTATGATCTTTTATCATTGTAATAATGATATGTCTTTAAAATTTATATTCCATCAAACTGTCTCCCTTTTCATACAAAGGCTCCCTGTTTGTAAAATTGTTATTGTAGAATGTGGGAAATGTATATTGTCTTGAACTTGTTTTGTGGTGAAAGAGGCATTGAATTTGGGTAACTTTTCCAGGAAATTTAGAAGTCAGTGATCTCCTTAAGAACTTTAATTTTAAGGTTTACAATTTTGTAGTTGCTTCTAGTGATAAGGTGTTGCATTTAAATCATGCCTAGATCGATCTTGTTCAAACTGAAAGTTTAAATGAACTACATGATAAGTTATATAGTAATGTATTTATTAGACTGGGATTATCCCAAGTATAGATAAATATACTGAGTATTGTAATTTATGAATTGATATACAGTTAGTGCATTCATGTATTCTGTTCTGAGTACCGAATCATTTGTAAATTGTGGGGCAAAAGGTCAGTCACGTGGTATCAGCTAGACGTGAGAACACATGTGTACTTGCCGGGATTAATGATTCTGTAAAATAAATATTTTATAATTAACATTGCCTCGGCTTGAACATTTTTGAGAAACTGTATTTCATTGCGAAGAGGTATCTCGATTTCTGCATTTGTACTTCTTTCTCGATGTTTAACGAGCGATCGTGTTGCTTCACATCTCTAAAGTCTTTTGTAGACTTTAAACACCGCTTCCAGTTCCTTGTTTTCATACCATTACTTTAAACAAATCTGCTCCAATTGTCAAGAGCATCTTTCGGATTTTTTTATGTTGTTGTTTCGTAACCGCTGATCCAGTGCCGTTTCTTAGTAATGTTTCGTTTGTATCATCTTAACTGCTTTCATTGCTAATAAGTATGAATGAAAGTGGGTTTATGGAGCTGTACATTTTGCGCGTATTACAAGACAGAACTCCAGACACTGTTGACTGAGAAGTAATCCAGTGAACTGAAAGGGATTTTATATGTAGTACGTTAGACAAAGCCAGTTCCGGGTCCTGTGACTTATCAGGTGGTTGTTAAGTAAGCTGGAGTCGAGGGAGAGTTTTCTTTCAATTACACTCCGTTCTCCTAAACAAGAAGGAAGTAGATTTCCTACTCCTCCGGTTTATAAACAGAGTAGGAAGTGAGGCTTTTAGTGTCATCGGGAAGGTTTGACAATGGCCGGCGGCTCGGTGTCCGAGTGTAAGGAGTACTTGTTTAAAGTGTTGGTGATCGGCGAGTTAGGCGTGGGGAAAACTAGTATCATTAAACGTTACGTCCATGAGCTGTTTTCGCAGCACTACAGGGCAACTATCGGCGTTGATTTTGCTCTCAAAGTTATAAACTGGGACAGCAAGACGTTGGTGAGACTACAGCTGTGGGACATAGCAGGTAAGATATCTTAACGTGATAAAACCCGGAACGACGCACAGAACGTCGCTGTCATACAGTTTACAGTGTTACTGTCTACAATGTAACACGATTCGCTTTTGTGGCGATGACAGCTTTATGTAATCGAGTTACACTGCAGAACAGCTACAATTACAATGTTACTGTAAATGGGCTCTAACAATTACTGCGGTGTTACTGAACGTGATGGTTGGTGTGTTACTTCTTAGACGTTGAGTTTTTTTGCATGCGGTCTGAACCGAAACACTTAAACGCCTTTTTGTATTTATGCGAGTTTGCAACAACTCGCTTCCCAGAAAAGCAGCCTTTGGACGTGTTGTCGCTTTGTCCACGTTTGGTGATCACGTCAATTGTAGTGAAAAGTAGGTCGAATTATGTCTGGGCTGTTGTCCCTTTTTGAAATTCCTACGGCCATCGCAACAATTGCAGCACTTCAGTATTTACCTCACGCTCTACTATTTACTCTCATCTTACCGAGATAGACAAATCAAGTATCCGGTATTGAGCGAATTTGATTTAAGACTATAGCTGCCACAAAACCACAGTACCTTTTTAAAAAAAGTTAAATCAGATGTCGCTCCGGGCAAGAGAAAACACACCAGATCCAGATCAGGCCCACGCATCCAAATAACAGCGGGCAAATAGGCTGCTCTGTCCGGGCAGCTGTCACAAAAGGCGGCATTTGAGGTCCCCGTGTGTAAAAGTGCTGTGTGGCTGGATTGCGGCACCGATAAGAGATACGGAAAAGCGCAGGCATGTGTAACATGTGATACGGCCCACGAGTAGTTTTGTAGGCGGAACGGCGTCCTAATAGAGGGTGTGAACCTGAGGACACTTTTGTGGTGAAAACGTGAAATCACGCTGACTCTGGATTGCCTTTTCGAACAGTTCTCACGTTTCCTAATTACTACAAACCCGATTATTTTGCAGTAAGATTATTTTTTTAACGGTTATGAAATTATTTATAACTTTATGCCACTTTATGAGCAAAGTCTGTAGTATGGTGGCATTGACAAGTGGCGATTAGCCAGAAAAATATCTTTATAATTTTAAACAGTTGAGTGGCTGGATCAGAGATTGAAAGTCATCTCTTTACATAACCTCCTCATTCAAGCAAAGGCAACGAATGTTGTTCGGGTTTATGTAGCACTAATAACACGATTAACCTTCTGTCGCGTGGATTTTCGCATAGTACTAATACATTTTCACAGGCCAGCAAGGCAGTTCTGAATTATAAATAAAGTAATATCCATAAACTTGCATGCCAAGTGGTCAGTTTTTAACTTTGACACGCAGGCATTGTTCATTAATTGAACCCAAAAGGCATCTTATTAATGGTGAACACATTTGCTATGCAGACTATGCTGACTTTCTAAAAACCCAGCGTTTGTTTAATAAATGCATTACAGAACTGCATCTAGATTTTTTTTATTTGAGCACCTCTAAAATGACCAGAGTCTTAAAAAACCCTTTTACATGTTTTACAACTGGAAGTTTCTTTACTCCAGAAATCGGGTGCTCATGGTTCAGACATGGAGTCTTCTCCTAGGATCAGTGATGTTTTTGGTCACAAGTTCCAGGTCCTTAATCATCACGTCATACACTGGCCCAGTAACTTAACTGGAATTCAGACTCTAATCCCAACCTGTTTAGCGAAGGTCCTGCGAAATCCCTGGGGAATTTTTCAGGAATACCTCAGCACCCAGAAGCAGGGCGATCCAAGTAAAGCAGTTGCTTGAGGTATTGCATGGGCAGATCTGTGAGTGAACCACAGGTGACATTGGGGGTGGGGATGGTGTGATGGGTGCCAATCCACAGAACCATTAGGTGTGGCTGCATTATGAAATTCGTGATGGCATTAATGTGAAACAATGCTATTTTTGCCATTTGTACAAGTTCTAAAACGGGTACATTGGGCTGTATTTCCCCCCCCCCTCCCACATCTCCCATCTTGCTTGCTCTCTCTTTTGTTTTTTTCTTCAAGATATTTAGACAGAGGTGAGAGCAGAGCTGGGGGTTAGAGTGCAGGGTCAGCTGTCCCTGGAGCATTTTTCAGGGGTTTGAGTACTTTCCTGAAGGGCCCAAACAGGGGATTCAAACCAACAACCTTCCTGTCGCAGGGTGGAAGCCCATCGCACTCCGCCCCCCCAGCTTGGCCCATGTAATGGTTCCACACCTTTAGTATTGTGTTGCTAAAGTTGTCCCCCCTCCCCGAACCCCCTCACATACATATCCTGAGCAGTAGGAGTTGTCTCATCACCCCCGATTGCTGGGTCCTTTGCAAATGGAGCACTAATCAGCTTCAACCGAGATGCGTTTCTCCAAACAGCCGGAAATAGAAGCTTATCATTGGGCCTGTCTGGGTGGGATGTGATGATTACAGCCAGGCTGTGAAGTAGTGACTTGAACCAAGGATCTAGACACCCGACTCGGAGACCCAGCCCTCTGGCCTCTGTGCAGTGGAACGCGGAGTCGGAGGGGGTGTGGCTCTTCCCGTCCATCATGAGAACTGCCCCCGTTGGATTTTCAGGGCCCTCCCTGAGCATGCATCTCCAAAGCATGTCTTCTGTTAAAAACACATGGAATTCGTGCTTAGAGGGAATTGCCACAGAGGGAAAAATCATGTTCAGGTCTGTCAAGGCACCACATTAAGGAGCATTTGCAAAAGATAGGGGGGAGGGGGAGCGTAGCTCCCCAATGTCAGGAGGTGAGACTTGGCCGGCAATTAAGGTGCGTCTTATGTGACATGTCCGAGATGGCGAGTTACAGCTGACAAAGCCTTTGTTTCTTCTGTCTTGGATGGTTTCCATGGAAACCCACCCACAGATGATATCTCGATTAAGGCCGTATGAGACGGAGGTTGCTAAATCCTGCAATAAAGATTCATCTTTTTTTTTTTTTTAATTCAAAACCGGAGAGAAATGTGATGCACTGCTTCGCTTTGATGGGACCCGGTGGGAGAGCAACCATTTAGAACATGGTTGTAATTAAGGATGTGGGATCTAATTGACCCATATAGTAGTTTTATATATTGGTAGAGTGTATACCTAACAGGAGAATGGCAGGAGTGTCTGTGCTTGACATGGGGGGGGGGATGCTTGTATGCATTAGGATGGCAGAGCCAGGAAAGCCATGAGAAGGAGAGAACCCCACACCACGTTCATTTGGTCTGTTGTCGTGAACTGTGCTTAAGCAAAAATCACAAGTTAAAGCACAATGCCTTGTCGAGATGATTAAAAATCCTTTTCACTGGCCTGGACATTTTTTTAAATCAAGTGTAATCATTAGAGTCATTCCTTTGATCTTCTGTATCTGGAAGCAAGTGTGGACTGATTGCAAAAGGATGATTTTGGGTCGCTGCTGTAATGGAAAGACTGTGTGGCTGCCAGGCAGGACAAGTGAGCCACGCCCAGCACACCGCTGGCTCCGTTCCTCCGTCGGTGACCACTGCAGAAACGGGGCTCCTGTGATCCTGCCTGGCCGCTTTGTGCCGATCAGTCTGTTCGCCGAAAGCGAGGTCCGGGGGAACATCTATGGGCCTCAGGACAGTCAGCCAGTGCACTCAACACGGAGCGATAATGGTGCAGCCTCGTAAATGCACGGTTCGTTTTCCCTGGGCTGAGCGACAAATTGCACTTGGTTCTGGCATTTTTTCTATTTCAGTCATTTTTCATTCATTTTATTTATGTCATATATGTATGGTTGGCTAGAATAACAACTGCTGTGTACGACTGAACAAAAGGCAAAGAATCGTTAGCATGAATAAGAACAGACAATGATGGGACACTTGCTGTGGAAACGTAAGTGACTAACTGCTCACCTGTAAGGTTATAAGTGAAGGCAGCTGGCTGGCGGGATGAACACAGACTTGCTGTATGGCAAAATCTTCCATCCATCTACCTGCCTTCTAACCACTTATGCTGGCCAGGGTCATGGGGTGAACTTGGAGCCCATCCCAGGCACATCCAGGGTGTGAGGCCAGTCCATCACGGAGCAAATACATGAACGCACTTGGTCATATACTATAGGAGATCGAGTGAAGTACGTACACACACACACACACACACACACACACACACACAGAGTGTGGAGACGGCATGTGAGCCTCACCAGCACTGGGGGTG
>JAABNY020000038.1:20772295-20795185 GCA_015164015.2 Brevimyrus niger
ACACACACACACACACACACACACACACACACACAGAGTGTGGAGACGGCATGTGAGCCTCACCAGCACTGGGGGTGTGAGGCCATGATGCTGCCCACTGTGACACCGTGCTTGCTGCCCAAAAGCAGCATTAATGAGGAAAATCGAAAATAAAATGGGCCTTATTAAATGACATGCACAAAAGTGTATGTGTGTGTTAGGTTTATATTACATCGTGGGGACCATACCTGTTATTTTGACGTTGTGGGAACCATTCGTCAGGTTCTCACAAAGATCTGTAAATGCGATCAAAAAATGGCAAAAGTCTCATATTTAGTTTGGTTACTTATGGTAAAGGTTAGGGCTGGGTAGGGATTAAGGTCATCATCTTGAGATTAAAGTTTTCCCCATAGTAATGAATGGAGAGTCCCCACAAAGATATAATTATAAACCTATTTGTATGTGTTTGTGTATGTGAGTGGGTATACTTTACCTTATTGGGACACAATGTCACCACAACGCGATGAATACCCATTTGATGAATACCAAACTGGGAAAACTCAATTTCATAAAAATCTGTGACTGAAATGAAATAACTAAAAATGCAAAAACTCTTGCATTCTGCTTGGTTACTTATGGTTATGGTTGGGTAGGGGTTAAGGTTGTCATAGTTAGTATTAGCATTTTTCCCATAGAAATGAACGAGTGGTCCCCGTGAGGATATGTTTACTCAGTGTGTGTGTGTGTGTGTGTGTGTGTGTGTGTGTGTGTGTGTGTGTGTGTGTGTGTGGTGGGGGGGGGGGGGGCATCTACTCCAAAGCCACCTTGTTTATCCTTAACGAGATAACTGGAACCATCAGGCCCAGCTGAGTTTCATTAGCGAGGCAACTATAGACTCAAAGCAGGTGATCAATTGCCATGGTAACGAAAGTTCACCCTAACCAAGCACCATGCCATTGCTGTACCTCCCACTGACTCACACATGGAATTAAATGGAGGGGGGGGGGGGCTCTGTGAAGTGTGTCTGGGCTACGGTGCGTGTGGTTCCTCATTCTGCCCTCCCTGGGGGCGGCTGCCTCAGATTCACCGTGACACACAGGTCCCATCAACAGCACATGGTGCCAGACTGACAGCTGCCCACCCTGCTGCTCCCCAGCAGCCGTGACTGTTCCCCAACCTTAAGAGATGTGGTGCACCATCGCCCTGGCCCCATTTGGCCGCTTTATGGGTGCGCAGGAGCCAGTTTTGGAAGCGCTCCGATCAAACGACCGTCGGCCAGATGAGACGGAATCTTGGCTGCGGAGAAATGGCTTCCCTGTGTGCTGCATGCTGAACACTGTAGCTCTGGGTTCACACTGATGCAGCAGACTGTAGAGAGGGCTGCTTTAAGAAGCTGTGCTTGTTTTCAAATTCAGCTGTGAGTATTACAGTGGAATATTTTTGTGGTTATTTGTTTCAGTATCAGTCTAGCACATTTACAATATATGAGTGTGTGTGTGTGTGTCTGTGCTTGCTGGTGTGCCTGTTAGGTTTATATTGCTTTGCATTATGTAATAAAAACCTGCTGTTTTAATGTTGTGGGGACCATTTTTCAGGTGCTCACAATGCACTGTGTTCCAATGCAATCAAAAAACGAAAAATGCCAAAAGACTTTTATTTTGTTTCATTACTTATGGTTAAGTTTAGGGCTGGATAGGGGTTAAGGTTGTAATGTTGGGATTTGAGTTTTCCCCTTTAGAAATGAATGGAGAGTCCCCACAAAGGTGTAATTATAAACCTGTGTGTGTGTGGTGACTGATGGGGGCTGTTCTTATTTTCCTCAGCTCACTAAGTATGTGATGGTCAGCTAGCGGTGCTAAAAGTAGAACCATCTTGCAACAGAAAGATCTTTTAAACAGTTAAAAAAAATAAAAAATACACAATCCCTACCCTTTAGAATACTATATAGTGTAAATGCTACAGTGACCATCAACAGGTAAGCAGCCTTGGAGCCAAGCGCATGGCCCACAGTATGTCTACTCTGTATGTGCCGTCATGTTACTGTCATGTTTACAGTATATAGTTTCAGGTGTTATCTAGAGTGCTGAGACACCAAGGGGAAAATCCCCTTTCAAGAAGTGCTTACATTCATCTAACATCTTTCGTGCAGTGGAAAAAATATTATATTTCTAGTTTCAGGAAACCTTGAAGACAAAACACACACAGGGCAACTACACACTATTGTACTGTAACGGTCTGTCGGTCATTGCTAGTTAAGGGGAGGAGACCCAGTTTGTAATATTAGATCATGCAAGAGGGACACATTCTGCTAGCATATCTTGCTCGGACCATTGAGAGTGCAGGTCAGAGGTTGTTGCTGTGCATTAATCTGGAGTTAAGGAGGGAAACGTGTTGGCAGGAAAATGGACTTTTATTTTGTGACTAATTCTTGGAGTTTTTGTGGTGTGGCGGGCAGCAGCGGCAGAGCTCAGAAGTGGATAGGAAAGCTTCAGCCATGTCTGATGCTCCCGGACGATTACAGCATCTTCTGTCTTTCAGGTCAGGAGCGGTTTGGGAATATGACCCGGGTTTATTACAAGGAGGCAGTGGGGGCCCTTGTGGTCTTTGACGTGACACGGAGCTCCACCTTCGACGCCGTCTCCAAGTGGAAGCATGACCTGGACACCAAGGTGAAGTTACCCAACGGGAACCCCATTCCATCTGTGCTGCTGGCCAACAAGTGTGACCAGAAGGACGCAAGCAGCGCCAGTCCCAGCGCCTTGGACGGCTTCTGCAAGGAGGCTGGCTTTCTGGGGTGGTTCGAAACCTCTGCCAAGGTAAGGCACCGTCACTGGACTGGTAGGTGGGGCAGCTGCAACATCAACTGCAAAGCTCGCATGCATGCAATACATTGGTGAGGATTAAGATGCTGCTCTTTACTTGTGACCATACTACTTTTATGTCTCATTTTTATGTATATAATGTCATTATGGTGGGAGTCGAAATGCAAAAAATATTTGGCTCAGTACTCAAAACAATTTTGAAAAGTTATGGTTTGCAGTGTTTTGTAGTCAGACTATGTTGGCGTAATGGAGAAATGTACGTTTTAGAATTTGCTAACTACTGCAGTGCATGATGGGTACAATATTTAGAGGGTACTTAAATTTCATCATCTGCAATTGCTGCAGCTGGCGTAGGCTGGACCTAGGTGTGAATCAATTTGATAGTTTAGCTGCCAGTAATCCTACCCTTGCATCCCAGAACAAGGTACTTACACAGACTGCTTAAATAACACAACTGCATGTATTAATCAAAATCTAGGATTTCAAGTGATAGATGTCTCATTAAATAAATATTTATGTTAAGTATAAGCTGCTCCAGACAGTCAGGAAAGCGGAATCTTTTCTCGGGGCCCATCAAAACCTCCCTTCTGTGTTTAGCCTGCAAAAGCCCTCCATCAAAACAACTATACTACACAGTGTTCCTGAAGCACCAGATTCAAAGCCGATTACCTTAGCAACCGCTCCTTTGCGGGAGGGTATGTGTCGTGAAAACCTCGAACCGCCCGCTTTCTTCAGTGGTTCGCTTTGACTGACTGTCTTATCTGTCGCTCCATGCGAGCCGCGGCCAGGCGGGAACACGCCGTATAAAATAAGGAACGTACCATAGACTTGGCAGCTGTCGAGGCACTAACAGCTGTGAGCAAAAATGCAAAGCGCCAAGAAAGTCTGCGTTCCCTGGAAATAAGGAGTTTGAGGTTGTCATTTTCTCCTTTCATCATCTAGGAAGTACTAAACCTTCTTCCCTCAGACCAGACAGGATCTGATATCCTTAATGCGTGTGGTTGATTGATTGAGGTTCTCATTCTACCCCGATTGTTTTTTGATTATCAGATAATAGTATAATACCAGCCCAACACTGCCTGACGATTGAGTCCTGAAGCAGCAGATATCTGCAGAGTTGTAATCCAGACTTGGCTTCTCCCCAGATGGTACCTTCTACCCCCCTGCCCTGTAGTTTTTCCTAGAGCTGTCTCCAGTTTTTCTAACACAGCTGCGTTTTGATTCTCAGCTTTGGATACAAGAAAGATGCAAGAATATTGTGGTAAATATTGGTATAAGTACCATCAATAAGACACTAACCAGTCAATTCAGGGGGACAAGCAGGGAGGAAAAGAACACGGTGATGATGTGATTTTTGAGTCTTCAGCCTGGCTTGGATGAATTTGGAAAGGAATGTGTCCTTACCTTGCTTAATGATTTGAGCTTCTGGATGAATATTATTGAATATACAGAACTCGCCATTCTGAGCAGACATTTTCACTGGTCTCCATATTATTGCTATATTTTTGAAACAAACAAATGTAGCTTGACTTCCTGTACATCAGGGGTGTCAGGCTGCAGTCCTGGAGGGCCAGAGCCCCATGTAGCTTAGTTCTTTCCCTGTCCCACCACAAATGATTCGGCGTAATGTGGCAATTGGCAGTTGAATCAGGTGTATTAAATGAAGGTGAACCAAAAACTGTCCGGGCTTGACAGCCCTGCCGTACATAAAGGAAGGACTATATAGAGACAAATATCAGAAGCGTTTCTAAAAGGATGCTGTGGATGACATTCTCATGCATATATGCATTTTTATGGTAATTTTTGTGAACCAGCGCGCTTGCTCCTCTCACCTCCTCCTCAGCTTATTTCTATCCACATATTGGGACAGATTTGGACCAGAGCATGTGGCCTCCAGAAAGCATGTTCTACAACACTTGGCTGCAGAACCTTTGCTTGAAGACCAGCAATGGCTTGTGCATATCCCCACAAACAGAAGGCAGATCAACTGATCTCGGAACAGTCCCATTGCTGTTCACAGAGGCTTACGGCGATTGACAGCCTTCAGATTCTAAGCTCTCCATGTTCTGCACTCCTTTGTAGAGCCATTTCTGTGGCAGGGCAGTGGGAAGGTCTCCTTGGAAACCCCAACACTCTGGTCTACAAAGTATTTGATATTTATTGATATGTTACACCAGTGTTTCCCAAACCAGTTCTCAGGGAACCCCGGACAGTCAACGTTTTTGCTTCCTCTCAGCTCCCAGTGCACTCGTACCAGATATTCTGCATTCCAGATTGGCTGGGAGGGAGCAAAAATATGCATAGTGCAGGGTTCCCCGAGGACTGTGTTGGAAAACACTGCATGCACACTCCTAGTACTTGTATATTGACAATCTAAGCCACACCCACTGCTGACATTAAGTGCTTAATTACACAGCTCTGTCACGCAACCTGACAACCTCGAGCATCAAACAAGGGCAGCAGGACAGCTGATGATACAGAAGAGCTCAGTAACCTTCATCCAGGAACCATCTTAAGATCATTCAATTTCTCTGTTTGTAGAGCTTCCCGGGGGGGGGGGTATTCCACATAGCAGGATTTCCCAGTTAGCTGAATAACTTAAGCCTGGGCTGCCCAACCCTGCTCTTGGAGATCTACCACCTGCAGAGCTTAGGCGCAGCCCTAATTTAACACACCTGATACAGATGGTCAGGCTTTTCACTACCATCTCAGTTTTAGAACTTGCTTAGCTTCAATATAGCGACTGGAACTGAGGTGCTACTGAAGAGCCTGATTATCTGTATCGGGTGTGTTTAATTAGAGCTGCACCTAAGCTCTCTAGGATGGTAGATCTCCAGAAGCAGGAATGGGCAGCCCTGACTTAAGCCAAGCATGAAAACAGCAAGAGAGGTAAGTGACATTCCTACTTGACAATCCTTACATTTGTCTATTGAAGAAATCGTGCTTTGTGGAATACCTTGGTCAACCACAAGTGGAAACATCTGGAAGCAAGTCCAGCTGCAAAGTGGTAGGCACATAAGCTCAAAGAAAGGGGTCTGGTCACCTAACATCAATACTCAAACTGATTGGCAGCAAATCCCACCAGCATTCTTCCAACATCTAATGGAAGCCTTTCCTGGAAGAGTATAAGCTATTATTGCAACTAAGAGTGAATGACTGAGAAGCCATTCCAAAAACCTGCCCCCACAGCAACTTTCTACAGATCAGGTTCCCTACTTTGAAGCAATATTCACACAAATGCTAATGGGCTTTTTTCAGATTTTGGGATGTAGTGGTTTTCTGTTGTGATCTTCCAGGACAGGAACAGAAAGGCTAGCAGGTCAAATCTCAGCACCAGTACTGCTGCAGTACTCACAAACCTGAATTACCTCGGAATACTCCTAGTCATACTGCGGAGAAATCTAGCATTATTCCGTGTTCAGAATCCATAAATGGTCTGTACCGGTGTGTGTTTGTGTGTGTCCACGCTCTCCGGAACAGCCTCATATATTGCATACGCTGCCTGAAGCCAGGGATTGCCCGCTGAACGCCAAGCCCCAGACTAGTAAATCTGTCGCCGGAAATGGATGGAACAGTGTGGCCACTGCTGATGGGTCCTGCTGTCCTCCGAGCCAGAATGTTTTTGGGTTTTTTTTTGATGGCTTTGGCTTTAGCGAAGGTGCAGCACTAATAAAAGAGGCTGGGGGCCGCGTTATCCTGGGGGAGGGAACACCGGGTGATTTTCAGCACAGCCCCTACCAGCTAAAAAGCCCCACACTGCAAAAAATGGAAATTTTAAGCAAGAATAATTTTCATGTATTTAGACAAAACTCAAAATGCAAAAAAAAAAAAAATGAATTCATTAATAAACTGACCGAAACACACCTTATGAATAAGATTTAATTTGCATGCATTTAGGCATATTGCCGTAGGTTTACGTACCGTTTCTGATATTTAATTTTTTATAGATGCATTAAGATATTATTTCTGTTCGTAAGGAGGAGGGGACATCCCAATATGAGGTGATGTCATGTGTCAGGCCCAATCATGTTTTTCATCTGTGCATCAACCCAGCGTATAAGATTGGGTTTTGTTTCTTATTCTGGTTACATGACATGGATGAACCCTGTCCCAATCTACACCACCCGCCATTCTCCTGCCTTTTTGTGAATCGTTTTTCCTAATCCTGCACCCAAAGAAAATGCCTCACTCTGATAAATCCTTTATTTGCCATTTGAATCCTTCTCATTGCCTTTCCCATCTTGCTCTCCATAGCTTGGGGGGGTCACAGCACAGGGTCAGCCAATGTGTGACACCCCTGGAGCTGGGGGTTAGGGGCCTTGCTCAAGGGCCCACGGACATGTGACAGTTCTGAGGGCAGGTGCTTGAGCCGCCGACCTTCCAGTCACAGACACAGAGACTTGGCTCACTGAGCCATTGAGCTCCCCCCCCCTCCCCCCGTCACGTGGTTTTCTGCCCACGTCACTTTCGTCAGTCTTGCAGTTATTTCTTGTGTGGTTCCTCACTAATCGAAGCAGAGAGGTTCTGTGGACGAGCACCAGAGTGTCCCGTCCCTAGGGCTTGACAAGAGGTCACTGGGTTCAGCCCCTAGCCAGGAGGTCAAGAACACCGATGCTGGGAAACCTTGGACCCATGCGCAGTCAATTATAGAAAGTAGCAATGGAACCCTTACGTAGCCAGAGCTGAGACTGGTTAAAATATCTACTGACGGCCCTGGCTGATTTTTCTGCCTTGGTTTCCTCAAATGGGGGGGGGGGGGGCACCAGACTCCAAGATCCATGCGTGAGTCATGATTTGTCCAGAGTGTCTCTCGAGGTCGGCGACTCTCCTCCCATGGGGATGCGTGTCGTGCCTCAGGACGTAGCCACATAATCTCTGGGTTTTCTGGTTCAAGCCCCAGGCACTTCTGTTTTTACCTGCAGTATATTTAAATAAAGTAAGATGCATTTTAAAAAGTGCAGTCATTCAGATTTGGCGTTCCAGAGTTGCTTATAATGTGTGATTATGGGTGCGTGTGAATGCATGCCCTGTAATCCACTGGCACACCATCCAGTGTACACTCTGTCGTTTAACTGGAATCTGCTCCATAAACTAGGAGCCCTATAGCCAAGGGCTATATTACAAACAGATCTTTAATTCATTCAAGGAACTGCAAGGAGGTCCAAGTCTAACAAGCTGAGAATGCATTCTGAATGGTATTCATGGCTAGGCTCTTGTTTGTCTCCTGGAACTAATTCTTTCAGAGCTTCATCCATGAGAGCAATTAAGTCTATCCTGAACCTATGAGCCAGTGATGCAGTATGATAACAGGTGTGATGTGGGTATAGTTTCTGGTTATGCTTACAGTACTTACTGCAACATTTGTATTCCCCAGATAAGGAATACATATGAGTTTGGCACCCGCCTGCTACTGCTGTCACTTATCTCTTTAGTGTGATAACTCATAATGTACTCGATGGATCTTTTTCAAACACAGGAACTTTGTATAGGAGAAGGTCTAGAACTGGTTCAATTTTACGACCAATCATAGCAAAACTGAAGCAATGCTATGTAGTAACCACAAAGGGAAGGGTGACTGCGGAAGACACTTGTGAACATCCATCCATCCAATCCGCTTATCCTAATGGGTCGCGGGGGGTCCGGAGCCTATCCCGGAAGCAATGGGCACAAGGCAGGGAACAACCCTGGACAGGGGGCCAGCCTATCGCAGGGCACACTCACACACCAGTCACTCACACATGCAAACCTATGGGCAATTTAGCAACTCCAATCAGCCTCAGCATGTCTTTGGACTGTGGGGGGAAACCGGAGTACCCAGCAAACTCCACACACATGTAACCCATGGCGATGCATTCCCGAAAACTTCAAAATTTCCTACCTCCTACCACAAAACAGCTAAAGAGAATGGATGCATAATGTAAATTTACACAAGCAAATGGTAATTCTGCTAGCATTTCATGCTTGCATAACACGGCGAGTCTCACAGATGTGCTAGAAAAATAGGGAATTAACACATAGTAAATCATGATTTACAAAGCGTGAACGGTAAATAAGCGCTTCTTCGGGTTTATGTCACTGTCGCGCTCCAGATTCGGCAACGCCTTTACCGAGCCGACCCTTCTGCAGTGGAAAACGGAAACGTGCCGCACCCGCACTGGAACTAGTCTATATCTGTGGTACGACTCAACCACAGCTCAGGTCCTGTATGCCAACAGAAAAATGCCATTAGTGGTGGCACCTGAATGGACAATTAGATGCAGATCTAGTGAATCTGATTACATTAAGACAAGTCACACAAAGTTGGCCTTTTATTAAATATTTTTGGAGATGTTGGGAGAGTGTATAGGGGGGGTTAGAGGGGTGTGTGTGTGTGTGTGTGTGTGTCCTGTGCTGCAGTGAAATGCATGGTTAGGGTGGAGAACACAACGGGTGGAGAAATGATGCTGAAGGGAAGCTGTTGTCTTTCTTCTGGGTTTCCTATTGTCCAGGTGGCGCTGCTGTGTGGCCTGGTGGGTTATGATTCTGTCCTGTGATCAGGAGGTTGTTGGGTTCAAATCCCAAGGTCAGCTGAGTGATTTCACTGTTGGGTCTTTGAAAGATGTTCTAAACTTCAGCCTGGTTTTTCAGGTGTACATCACTTTGGTTAAAGATGTCTGTTTCCATTCATCCATTTTCTGTAACCGCTTTCCTATTCAGGGTCGCGGGGGGTTTGGAGCCCATCCCAAAGTTTAGAAGCATCACATATGCTACGGACCTCCATTTGGGTGGTGTTACCAAAGTACAGCAACCCCATAGGGTGTCAGTACCACCAGAGTTGGGAAAATCAGGGCCAGTTGAGCATAAAGATTTACA
Source organism: Brevimyrus niger (assembly GCA_015164015.2). Lineage (NCBI taxonomy): Eukaryota > Metazoa > Chordata > Actinopteri > Osteoglossiformes > Mormyridae > Brevimyrus > Brevimyrus niger. The sequence goes on from JAABNY020000038.1 coordinate 20,781,949, forward strand.
GTCACAGAGTATTCAACTGGTTGGTTGAAATAAAATCCTGGTCTGGACTTTTACTCACTGTACCTGAATTACCCAACTCTGAGTACCACAAACTCAGTTGATCCACCTTCCAGTGCCACCTTAAAGCCTCCCATGTAGAAAGCTTCCTGCTGTGGACAGAAGCCATATAAGGCATGACAGGGTACCAGACATCCAACCTGCTTATCATTTTGAGTTTGTTTGCTAAACTTCAATTGGATTATTGATATTTTTTCTATTAATGTGATGGCAGTCTACATTGGCTCTGAGGAAGTGCCCTTAAGAAGTAATCATTGAAATTAAAATAGGTCAGCATATTTATGTACGAGTATAAAAACCTATTCACAAATTCCAAGTTATTGCATAAATGAATGCCTTCGTAATCAGAAGTTATTGGGTTACGGAATCACTGATCTTGCAGGGCACAGCCAGCCAGTGCAATAATAATATTGCCGGATGATAGTGATAAAAACGATAAACAAAAATTACGATGAGTTTTGGCTTGAACTGACTTTATCCATAATGGATTGTGGCCTAATCAGCAAGTGATTATTTCACACCATGATGTGCTGAGAAAATGGCTTGAGCTGCAGTTCAGGTGGAATCCGGTGCGTGTGGCAGTAGAGCGATTAATCCCAAAGAGGCTTTATCCGGCTGCATGACCAGCGCGGTTCGTGTCTGGCCCCTTCCCTCTCACCCAGGCTGTGTGCATCGGGGGAACTTTTCTGCATCATGTGACCTTCACCTCATGACCCTCACCATTGTCCATTTTCCAGGACAATATCAACGTGGACGAGGCGGCTCGGTTCCTGGTGGAGAACATCCTGGCGAGCGTGAAGGGACTTCCCTATGAGGAGAATACTGGGGACCGGGTCCAACTGGACCAGGACACGGCGGTGGCTGAAAGCAAGTCTGGATGCTGCTAGCGGTGACTAGCTGAAGGAGCTTCTGGGTCAAGGACTGTGGTCCAGTGCCAGCGATGGAGGGGGGTCTCCAGAGCTTGATCCGGAACAGTCTCTGAAATGTTCCCCAGTCTGCGCTCAGATGATGGAGTCCTCTCCTGGTTCCAACATCTTCACCACATTTCTCAGACACAGCTAGGGTGCATATTATACTATAAATAATTGGTTTAGAGGCATCAGAGAACACTCCTGAGCTCAGATAATGATCAATGCAAACATGTCCTGGTTTTAGAACCTGTTCTTCCTCTGAGATTCTCATCAGTTCGCTCTGAATGATGGCTAAAAAATTTTATTGTAGGGTCTTTTTTTTAATAAAGTCTCCTAAAATAATATATGAAATAAACTAACTCATCTGTTTTTTTATTTTCTTCTATTCATTTTTAAACAATATAACTGAAAGAACCTTTAACAGTTTACATGAAGGACTTTTAATTCAGAAATGGAGAAAAATTTGGTAACACTTAACTTGAGGGTGCACAGTAACCTAGTAACTCAGCTACTACTCAAGTACGAAACAAACACAAACTGCATGAAATACCTGAATCGTTACCACTTAAACATGGGATCAATACATTACTAACGCTTACTTTCTGGATATTTAATGCTTTAGATTAGAGCATATTACTACACGTACGTGCCCCCTCAGGTAGTGTTACCAAAAATGTAAACACAAGCAACTTTTTCATAATGGAAAAATGCATTCCAGTGTTGTAACAGCATTTTTTTTTTTTTGCCAAAGCAGGAGACAGTCATGCATCATGTTATCATGCATAATGACATATGTGATGGAACGTAACTTCATAATGACAGATCTGATGGAACATTGCTTCAGGATGAGGAGTTTGCATTTGTCTGCATGAAAGTCTGTTGTTAAGCGAAACCTTCTGCAGGAAAAGTGAAGTCATGGAGTGTTTCTCTAATGTTAGTGTTGTGTGTAAGTTTCATCTGTCAGATTTATTTTGGTTAATGGGTGTCTTTGCATAGTGTTTTACAGACTGACGGAGCCTTATTTTCAGTGAAGAATCTTCACTCGTTCTTAAATTCTGATTTAAAACACAGGCCAGGCAGTACTGAAATGTGTTGAGGGTTTGAAAATGGTATCACTTGTGTGAAACACTCTGGGTGTCAATTCATCAAATGTTTGACCGACCCATGCTGAAATGACAACTTCCTGTTCAAAGGCAATGAATTCCCCAATGAATTACACTCCCCGCGTCACTATGGAAACTTTGCAGTGAAGCAGTAGCCCTCATATGCTCTTGCTTTGTGAGCGGCTAGAATCGCCACCTTGAAAACTGACCTCACAGATACTGAATTCAATATGCCTCACCCAGCCTGCACGGTCGGTCAGTGACCCAGTGTGCTGTGAAGTGCTCTCATCCTTTTTGTCTGTCTTGCAAGATTCCTCTGTGGCGGTGAAGCCATCGCAGCTTTACCACAAGCCTCAGTATTCTGTTAGCAGTTTGAAATTTCCATGACATCACAGTGCCCTTTTAATTGCTGCTAAATGATTGCTCTCCCTTGATGCACATGCTTATTGTATTTTCCGGTACGAGCCTCCCGAAGTGTGCCAGCATTAGGCTACGAGTTTTGTTTTTGTTCTGAACGTAAGCAGCAATATTAACGCAGTTATTATTATTAATGGTGATGTATGTAAATTCATTCAAACTAAGGGGGATATAACAACACTGGAAGCTAATTAAGGAGCATCAGTAGTTTCTGAGTTCCTGACATTTGTCAGCCAAGGTTTTTCTGAGGATTCCATAGATGAGATAAACTGGTTTGGCCTGTCTCTTTCCTTAATGTGCTTGTACCGGTTTAAGGTGGACCCATTGAGATATATGCTCACACACTTTTCAGTTGAATGTGATGTGTATTAGCTTAGCACAACTCAACAGTTTTAAGCTGAAGAGAGAATTCTTGTGTGTTCAGAAGCTACAGCTAGAACCTAAGAACATTGGATGCTTTGTTTGTCCTCCTGGATCGATTATGTCTGTTAATGTTTCACTTCTGAAATGGAAATTACAAACTCAGCTCCTCCTCCTTAAGTCACATTCACATTCATGTTATCTGGACGGGCATTTACTTCATACTCTGCTCTCTTCCTTAATGCCAAAATGATCAGATCGAACGGCCCATGCTCTGTCATGACAAGAATGTGCTAATAAAGTGTTATTGCTTTTTATTTTTTTTTACTAATTATAATTTGAATTTTGCTTCAAATTTAAGGTACTATTGTCTAATAGTGTATTAATAGTCTTTTGTATTTATTGGATGGAATTTTCCTGTAAACTTAAAATGTAAATGGTGCTTGATATATCACAATGTAGATTTATGGTTTTATACTTCATTGTTTTATAACTTTTCCATTAATGGTGGATCCCTGCAATTTTAAACTTGGAATGCTGTAGTAGATTTGGTAACTTCAAATTAGTAACTTGTAATTTGGAATGGCTGTACTGCATACTGTTAGTAAATTCTATGCAATAAATTTGATTTCTTCAAGTTGTTTTGTTCCGCAATGTGTATTTATCAGAAAAGTCTCTCTGCACTTTCGTTAAAAGGGGGTGTTTCTGATTGCTGGCGAGCAGAACATCAGCATATTCTAGTTGCTCAGGCACAGAGCAGTTCGTTTATACAGCTGTGATACTGGTACCACTCTCCAGCTAGCTGCAGCCACCTTTAAAATCTGAACTGGCAACCATCTTTAACTACTATGCTAGTTGACTTTTGGTAATGCTGTGCTTATTCTGCAACTCCCTGCCTGTGGTTCTACAAGGTTTAGGCTGCATATATTGACTGGATTTATCTCCAGGACCTGGGGCTTAGGGTTTGCATCATCCTTCATATACAGAGAATATTTAAGTGTACTTGTACGAATGGCAAAGATATTTGCACAAATGACAAAAGTATAACCATCGTGAAAGAGTAAAAATGAAATCTCTTTTCATACATACCCATGAAAAATGAGTCCATCTTTATTTTTTTTTAATGAGCGACCAGCTGTTTCAATAATTTCAAATTCCGCTAGTACTGATTATCATTTACAGGGATTACTTGGATCACACATGTGTGACGTCCGCGCCAGAGTGGCGAGAACATGCAAGCGTCATACAGGCAGAGCTGGGACCCACCAGCAGAACCAGCCACGTCTCTGGTTTTGGTGCCCCATGCAGATGCAGCTCTGATGTAATCTTCACATAGCCTGTCCCGGCTGCTGTACCTCCAGGCGTGGAATCAACGAGCTCTCATTCCAGATCCCAATGCTTATCCACACATTCGTTCCTTTGTCGAAACCGGAGTTCCAAGCATTTTTGAGAAGCTTCTACAGACACAAACACACACAAACCATGGGCTTGTTTTATTCATGAATGCCCCAAGGTTTCATTTCACCACGTGTCCCTGAGAGGGGGGCCTAAGCAATGCCCCTGCCCCCCCCCCCCCATCAAACTCATGATGCCCGGCGGGTGAAAAGAAGGATCCAGAATGTGTGACGTCCAACATGTCAGAGGGTAATGCGGAAGAGTGTAAGAGTCAGCTGCTCCTTTATCACCAAGCAGCTCTATAAGCTAAAAGCATGACGCTTTGGTCATGGGGGGGTGGGCATTGAGGGATACAGACAGAGAGATCGCGTCTCTGATTACATATCATGGCCTGTAGACTTTAAACAAAACCTTGGTTCATACATGATTTATTGCCATGCTTCCTGTTAGCTTCCTGTATCATACTGTAATTAACAAAATTATCTTTTTCTTGTTATTATTGGTATAAAGTAAAATTTTACCCATTCGAATAAGCAAGCAAGCATTATTTAGTAAAATATAGTAATTTACTCGGTAATACTGACAACTCTAGAGCTGAAATCATGCTTTATTTACCCACTTACATTGGAACTCTATTTTTTGCATATGCCAACTTGGGATGCCTCGAGATTTACACACATACGCCAATCAGCCATAACATTAAAACCACTTGGTCTTGCGGGGTATTCTGGAAGCAATGGAAGGGTGACCTGGTCTGATGAGTCACATTCTGTTATTGTACATCACATGGAGGGCTGGGTGCATGTGTGCTGTTTAGCTGGGGAAGAGATGGAACTGGGATGGAATATGGGAAGGCAAACCGGCAGTGTTCTGCTGGGAAACCTTGGGACCTGGCGTTCATGTGGATGTTACTTTGACACATAAAGTATCACCTACCGAAACATTCCTGCAGTCTAAGTGCACCCCTTCATGGCAATGGTATTCTTTGATAGCAGTGACCTCTTTCAGCCGGATAATGCGACCTGCTACACTATAAGAATTCTTCGGAATGGTTTGAGGAACGTGACTAAGAGTTCCAGGTGATGATTCCAGGTTCCCCAGATCTCAATTCGATTGGGCTCTTGTGGGATTTGCTGTACAAACAGGTCCAATCGATGGAGGCCCCACCTCACACCTTGCAGGACTTAAAGCATGTGCTGTGAAAACATCTTGGTGCCAGATACCACAGGACACCTTCAGAAGTCTGTAGCTCAACAGGTCTGAACTATTTTGCTGGCACAAGGGGACCTATACACTATTAGGCAGGTGGTGTTAATGTTATGGCTGATGGGTTTATATACAGGGGAAAGCAAAGCTTTGGGTCAGAGCGCAGGGTTAGCTATTTATGTGGCACCCCTGGGGGGGGGGGGGGGGGCAAAGACCTTGCAGAAGGGCCCAACAGACACATGACTATTCTAACAAATATGATATTCAGACTGGCAACCTTCCGATCACATCTTCAGAGGTCTAACCCAATCATGTTGGAGGCTTGATTCTTGCCCTAACTCTGTGCCTGGAGTTTGCATGTTCCATCAGTGTTTGTTTTTTTTCCAGTTACTTCAGTTTTATCTCTTAGTCCCTATATGTGCAGTTAATAACCGGCATCTCCATATGCTCATAGTATGTTATCGTGTGTGTCTGTTTTGCTATGAACTGGTGTCAGCTGCAGGTCACCTGCTCTGTTCCCATGCTTCCTGGGACCAGCCTCAGGCACACTTTGACCCTGCACTGGATAATGGGTATGAAGAGATGGATGGAGGACATATGTTTTCTCTAATGAGACGAAGATATAGAATGGCAGAGAAGGCATTTAGTATGCGAGATGACTGTGAATAAGCCAATAAGTATTAAAAGGTCAATTTATTTTTGCTTTGATTAAATAAAGGATCCCAAAAGACAAAAAGCTTAAGAACTATGTGGATCTCATGTTATACTCAGAAAGCAACCTTTTGCTGTTTTCCTTTTGGCCTTGTCACATAAACTATTCACAATTTTTTTATTGGAAACCATTCAGTTTTCTTCACAAAAGCACAGTAAGTTACCGGCAAGTTAAATGGAATCATTCACTATAGGTACAGGGGATTTTAGTGGTATTTGAACCTTATTTTTCATCAGTCAAGGTCTTCATAAAACCCCATCACAATGACATTCATAATGCATGTTTACTTCTCAGAACAGCACTTTGATGAAAGAGAAATAATGCTGTGGCCTTATAGCTTTCATCTGGGCACACAGTATTTTCAGCGTATTTCATGAATCATACTTAATTGAATATTTGTCGCCACAATTTAGGAAACTGACACGTGACCCTCCGATTGACGACCCTCAAAAATCCGCGCCTCCTCCCCACACTGTGGATTGCCTGAATGTAAATACATAACCGTAGAACTTATATATATCGTGTACTAATTTTTTATTTAATTGTCAAAGGATAATAATGTGTAACTAATAACTGATGTATTAGAATATTTTAAGTGCGCTGTTTACGTTTCGATAGATGGAAGTATTTCTTGTCATATCATAAGTCCTCAACATTTGGTTTAACATTCTTCGCATCATGTGATGGATCAGAATACTTTCTGGCTACAGGACAGGAGGTGCTAAACACTTAAAATGTGGTCTTTACGTTTTGTTGTTTTTAAATCGCAAAAGGCGAAATTCACCTCGCGTCGATCATCTGACCCAAAGGCGGACAGATAATTAACCCAACACAAGATGCCAGTGGCGGTTCACCATTTAAACTCGGGGAGGGGAGACTGGGGTCAGACTGGGGGGGGTGCATGCATTTGACCTTAATGTCCTCCAAGTATTACTTACACTAGATTGCCAGCATTAAGAAGCAAAAGACACTTTTGCAACCCGATACGTTATTTATGAGATGCTTGCAGCCACATGTTACAGTTTTTACAAATATGTAACTCACTCTGATCTCTTGTTTAGACTGCCTTGCTTCCACAAGCTTCTTAATTTTTTTCTGTCGTTAACTTATCTTTTCACCAGCTGAAGCCCCCGCGAGACGCCCAGCCTCTCCCGACTGATCCGGCGCGTCCGGCGGCGGGACCCAGCAAGCTCCAGCCGAGCGTTTGATGCCGTTGCTCAGCAACGAGGGAAACTTCGCTGTTTTCGGGAGGCTGTCTGGTCGATTTCGAGCGGCCACCAAGTTCGTTTTAATATTGTGTGATATATGTCTTATAACTGTTAGCGTATTTAAACAATGTCGAGAGCAGCTGCAAAGAAAAGAGAGAACTCTTCCAGTCGAGTGGCTTCATCCCAAGGCCTGGCGTCGTTTAAAGAGTAAGCGAGACCTCCAGGTGCCCGCCTGGTTACCCGAAAATATACCGAAACATGTGCCCTCTGTGAACGAGTTATGGAAACTAGCTTACTGCGGGTTACTTAGACTACACCAAAGGAGCAGTCAGTTAAGAGCTGTCATTATTACGGGAGCTGTTTTACAGCAGTGCAGTTGGAGTAAACTGAGACTGAAAAGACTGTTCGTAACATCCCAGCTGAGCTCTGACTGTATAGATCAGGGGTAGCCAATCTTATCCGCAAAGGGCAGGTGTTCTGTCATAATAAACTGCCTATCGAGAAGTGCTATCGAGCCTTTCTCCGCATGTGCAGTTCCATCGTTTTGGGATTCGGGTTAGGTTTTAGTGGTTAGGGTTAGGGTTAGGGTTAAGGTAAGTGTTTTAAGGGTTTTGGAGGGTTAGGGTTAGAGTAATAGTTAGTTAGGGCTATCGATTAGCAGTATGTTGTGCCCTTCTTTAAAAAGAAAGTTAAACTTATAGTTTTCAGTTTCAGTCACATAAAACATTATGCATCAAATTGTTAGCTATTTCTAATGGAATAAAAACCCATGTAGAATATATACCTTCATGTTTCAGCATAGACTCCCAGTGTTTTATTTTGTGAATCTGATTTGCTCCGGCTAACAGAGCATCGTCTCTGCTGGCCAGTGCCTCCGAGGGATCAGGGGAGCCCCGGAAGGGTCGGTGTTCAGTCTGGCCCGAGTGGAACGACGCCGAGATCAATTCGGAGAAGTGGGATAGTACCAAGGGCTCCAGAGATGGAAAGGCGGGGAAAAGTCTATCTCTGGCGAGTAACAAGCCTCGACCTAAACTGGATGAAAGCTCAACAATGCATAACATCTTTTTGTAAAATCTTCTATGAATGTAGATTACAGGAAAGTAACATGTGCAGCCGTTTGCTTGCTCTCTGCTTCTGGTTGTGCTTTAACGGCTGAAATCGCAAGGCGTGTTTCTGCTTATAGACAAACATGGAAAGAAAGCGATGATGTTTATAAACAGCCCACCCCGACCCACTGCCTATTCGGCCCTAGTGGGTGAGCAGATGTGTCTAAAACAAGCTAGTGCTTCGCAGCAGCCGTGACACTGGATGTTTACCTCACAGCCTGTCTTCGAGGACCCCGAGGGGAAGATCGAGCTGCCCGGGTCCCTGAGGGTCTGCTCCTGGAGCCGCCCGCTCGACTTCCTTGCCCCCAAGGTGGAGTTATTAAACAGGCGTATCAAAGCGAAGTCTGTGGGGCAGCTTCGGATGTAGGGCTGCATTGCACCTCAGTGATTATATCTGTGGCCTCACACCCCCAGGCTTGGGGGGTAGAATCACATCTTGACCCTGTACATGGAGTTTGCATGTTCTCTCCGTGTTTTGTGGGTTTTCTTCCTTTACCCTGTTTTCATCCAACAACCCATCCATGATATTGTAGCTAGGCTAATTGCTGTCTCCGAGTCAGTGTTTCTCAACCTGGTCCTCAGGGACTCTCGACAGTCTACGCTAGCTGTGAGTTATTTGTGTGCATGTGCAGTCCCATCCAGGGTATACTCCAGCCTTGTGCCCTATGCAGCCTTGGACTCCACACTGACCATACTAATCAGTTGAAAAATGGATGCTACTTAATTTGCTAAATATGTAGGTAGGCCTGTTAAAATTGACAAATGCAGAACTTAAAGTGTGAGGCGCCAATATGTAAAAATATGTCACGTTTGCTTTTGAAAATGTTTAAACTCTTTTATTCCAGCCACCTGTTGTGGTGGAGAATGAATCCACCTTTGACATCACGTCCGCCAATGAGCATTTGCTGTGCAGCGAGGTGAGCTCCACCTCCGTAGAATCACACACGGTATAGTTATTCTTTGTCTGGCGCCCTATGGATGTCAGCACACCTGCTTTAGCTTGTTTTATTAGGCTCTCATGCAGTCAGTCGGTTTAATACCCCAGAGACGCAGCTCTGCTGATGTTACAGTCTGGCTCGGTTCAACAATGTGTCCATTTGTGCATGATGACTGCAGTTAGCGTCGCTGGGCCACAATGCGCAATAATTTCATCGGGCCTCAGTTGCCTCTGTCTTAATTTCGTTCCCTCATCTTGCCGTGTCAAACTTCGCTGGACCTCGTCGTGTTTTTCCTCAAAGCTCATAAGGCGGATAATCAGCGAAATCTACATCGTGTGGAAAGTCTGCAGCAGGGGTGCCAAGGAGAGAGAGTCGGATTCACCGGAGCCCCGTGACCATGCTTGGAGCCCATGGGAACACATCTACTCTCTCTGCAAGACATCCAAAGGCCACATGCCCCTCTACAACCCCTACGGGAAATACGTGGTTCGGCTGTTCTGGATGGTGAGCCCCGGCCAGTGGTTCTTTTAGCCAAACCCTTCTGCTAGAGACTGTAATCAATCAGTTGATTTTTTTTAGATGTTCACTGCTGTTGCAGCTAAACGCAATGGACTGTAAGCTCGCATCTTTTAAGAAAGGCGGCTTGTGGAGGTGTTTTCTCTACCATGCTTCTCTGAGTGGTCGCATGTTGGGCTGTTGGGGGGGTGGTAGAGGAAATCGCAGCCCCCAAATGTCCAATTTGCACCGCAGCGGGCCTGGGTAGTGGGACTTCTAATAAACACCTTAGCGAGTGGAGCCCTGAGCCTGGTTTGTAGGCTAATAAACTGAGCAGCACGACTGATTATCCGACAGAAGCTTGGCACTGCCGATTGGGGGCCGAGCATTTTGCCCTGCCTATAATCTATGGATTACTGGATTGATGCAACAAGGGAGAAGGGTCTTACTTATGAAAGGAAATTCAAAGTATGTGCAGAATGCATTAAAATGCACTGTTATCCCCAGATATGTTTAAAATATAGGAGGAATCTAGCTCTACCATTTTAATGTCTCGTAAGCTCAGCTGAAAATCTTCCTTGAACTTCTCTGCAGTTTTACCTCCTTAATTTTCCGTTTTGTCTGACTCTGTCCTAATTTCGTCTCGGCCAATCAGCTCAGTTTTGCGAGCCAATCAGCACAGCCCTCAGCTCACTGCTCAGTGCCGCCCATATTATCCCATCCATAGCAACACCTCTCTCTTTATACCAATGTTATCTCGTGTTACTGGTCAGGCTCCTCTCCGGCTTTTTGCTATGATTTCCTCCCGTAGTCTAAAAGCATGTGATTATGTGAGCTGGTGTTTATAAAAAGCTCTGTGGGTAATTTATCGGCCCTGGTTGGGAGTCGGTTGCAGGTTCACCTCACCCCAGCCCTATACCAGATAAGTGATTATACAAGATAGATGAAAGGATGCAATGCAGACTTGAGTTGAACACAATTAGCTCTAAAACTAGCGATTATAATGCTCCACTTATTAGAAGAACTAAGTACAGGAGCAGATCTAGGTTGGTGTAACATATATTCAGCCTTTTCACTCTCCATGTGGTGTTTTCTCTCAATAAACTAGGAAGATTTTGACAGTATATTCTTTAGCTTCCACTCAAGCTGGTTTTGGTGTCATTCTGCTTTTAATCTTGACAGTTTATTAAAGCCTTATCACTTTGAAAAAGGCAGATATATTTAAGTTACTCTTGTCAAACTCCTTTTTTTTCATAGTATGTCATCAAGGAGGCATCTTACATTCTGTTTTTTTTCGGTTTTTTTTACCAAGAATTTGCTAAGGAGGTTGATTTGTGGTCATGTGCCGAGGAAAGATCGGTGACATGGGCACTTCATAAAATACACCCAAGTGTTATCAGCCGTGAAGTCAGGATGGCATGTGATTTATGCAGCGCGTTGCTCTGAGCCATGCATAATAGGACACACCTTCAAACCGCACACATTCATTTTTGCCGATGTGCTGCCATGAATAGACGGTTATGACGGGCGTTGACTGGGGTTTGCCCACGGGCTTCATGAGAAGGACAGTCATCCACTTTTGTTCTGTATGTACGGCATAGCTCATATACATACAGTATGCACAAATTGGTGCAAAACAGGTAACATTTGCCTGGAAACATCTAAAATTAAGTTAGCTGAACAATATCTGCCTCTGACGATATAAGCTATATATTGCTTAAGTGTAATTTGCCAAGAATAAACCCCTATCATGGTAATTTAAATGCAGATGCCGTAGTATCAACCTCTGCTTCTTCACCCATTCTGACAACGTAGATAAGCAGAAGCTGCAGATGACTAAGATCAGCCTGTCCCTGCATATGATTCTTCTTGTTACCGCATGCATTTGCCAGAGAGCACAGGAGTCCCCATGGTTTTGTGTCACGGGTTCGAGCGGACTCGGATTTCCCATTGCAGCATTGACCCGGGCTCTTCCTGCAGGAGACACCTTGACAGCATTTTGAGTTGCAGCTGTTTCTCCTGCTTGCAGCGCTGGGTTGTGCTACCTGCTGCTAATGGCACTTAGCTCCTGCTAGCAGGCAGAGCCTGGGCTCTGGTGAGCTGACACACAGCTGTGGGGCAGCCTCCCAGAATTAGAATTCTTGCCTTAAAAGCGAGGAGGAGTCGGGGACCTAATGTAGCGAGAGCTCCGACGACATCCGAAATAGAGGGTTGCCATTTGATGGATGGAAGCCTTGGAGATGGTGCAGCTGGTTCCAGAATGTGGCGTGAAATTATGGGATGGGCATCCATCACTCCTAAGGCCTTCGGGTCAATAAAATTGAGAGGAAGACTGCAGTCGTTTCGCTGTTTTCAGTCTGAATAAGTTGGCTGCGATTCTCTTTGCTCCCACAAAACATTTCAGGTTCCGTCACTAACTTGTAACAATTCGATGGTTATAATGCACGGCTGTTACGGTACTCAGAGTACTGCCAGTGGGGTGCACAGTTGGCTGTTGTGTTATCTGAGAAGCTAGAACTTCTTGCTCATTTGAAATTGGAACAAACCAGAATCTGTAATGTGTACATACAACATAATGTATTTTAGCAAAAGACTTTTTTATTAAACCAAAGTTTTACACGGTTTAAGTGTGTCATTTGAATTATACCGGAAACTCCGTGTTGAATCATCCGCTTATGTATCTGCTGAGTGTAGTTTGAGGATATCTAGTAATTCACAGTTGTTATTCCGTAATGAAAGGGCAAATGGGTCAGCCTGTGAAAGCATCACTGCTCCTTAGGGCTGCTGGAGAAAGATCACCGTGGATGACCTGCTTCCCTTTGATGAGGAGAACAGGCTGCTGCTTCCCGCCAGCACCGTGCATTTCGAGCTGTGGCCGATGCTCCTGGCTAAAGGCATCATCAAGCTGGCGAACGCCGAGTGAGTCTGCGGCCCCAGCACATGCCACTTCCATTCATTTTGCTGAAGACTGTTCATGTTTCTCTTTAACTTGTAAAAATCGTATGGGGCTGCATGGTGGCTTGGAGGCTTAGTGGGTAGTACTGTTGTTTCACACCTGTGGGAGCAGGGTTCCCGCCATGTGGAATTTGCATGTTCTCCCCGTGTCGTTGTGGTGCCCCCCCCTTCCACACACACACACACACACACACACACACACACACAGACAGTCCAACAACACACTGAGGTTAACTGAAGTTGCCAGATTACTGTAGATGCGCATATCTGAGTGAATGGTGTGTGAGTGTGCCCTGTGATGGGTTGGCGCCCCATCCTGGGTTGTTCCCTGCCTTGTGCCCTGCGATGGGTTGGCGCCCCATCCTGGGTTGTTC
>JAABNY020000038.1:20820834-20853005 GCA_015164015.2 Brevimyrus niger
AGGACGTAAAAAAAAATTTTTTTTAATGGAAGGGCCCCCGGGGGGGCCGGGGGGGGCGGGGGGGGCCCCTCGGCGGGGGGGGGGGGGGGGGGGGGGGGGGGGGGATCCGCGGGCAGAGCTGAGCTGCGGCCTCTCGCCGCCACACAGCGGCAGCCGCCATCGCCAGTCACGGCCTTCACCAGCTCACCGGCCCCTAAGCGTGTGTTTCGGCCCGAAATGCTGGTCACTAAGGCGAGTTTCCCCATGAGCTATAGTTGACCAGCCCAAAAAGTTAGACGCAAATGTAACTTAGACATCTGCGCGCAAATATGTCATGCGTGATTGTCATTGTCATCGCAGATCGTGCATGTCTAAATTGACTTCTTTTTTTTTTTTTAAAGTCACGCTTTCTAAAACCGAACATATATATGCTTCAGACATTTATTATCCATATTAACATGATTTAACATTTGTTAGCTTAATAGGTTCCTTCACGGCTCACCTTTTGTAAACATTAGGGGCCAGATTTACTAAGCAGGGCTAATTAGTGTGAGGCAGCAACCAAAAAAAAAAAACAAAAAAAACATAAGCACCATTAGCAGTGGCCAGTTCTGTAGGTGATCTGCTAAAAAAAAGCAGAAATATATGAAGCCAGGCGCAGTTTGTGTGAATAATGACGGGGCCAGTACACCGAGAGCAGCGCAGAATAAGACACACCTTTTTGCTCGATTCATTTGAATACTGTCCTTCCTCATATTTCGCGCTTTGAAAAGGAAACTCCCGCAAATGCACGTGCAATATGGCCAGTCGCAAAGTCTACTGCGTCACCGCCTGTTCACCATGTGTCTCTAGTAAATCCCGACAGTACAAAAGAGTAAATCTGGCCCTAAGTATTTTGCAACGATGTCGTAGTGAAATGTAAGCCGGCTCCTGTATCAGGAGAGCCTGCTTTGGTATCTACACAGAGCAACAGCGCCCCCTAGTACAGCGACGCATGGAAGCCGTTCACATATTGCGGTTGTACTCAGTGGACCGGGTCAGTTGGAAGGCATTGCCCGACTGTATATGGACCGCCGGTTCCTGACTTGTGAGGAGGTCAGTGTAGCTTTGTCATGTGACTGCGGCAGCTCACTCGGATGGTTTGGAAGTGCGGAGGGACACGCACACTCACCTGAAGCGCTGCTTATTTACAGTCATTGCGGAGAAGCAGGAGGACCAGGTGGCACCGGTGGGCTCGGGGACGGCGGGCGGCGAGGGGCAGAAGGCCAACACTCCCAGATCCGGCCGCAGGACCAAGGAGAAGGAGAAGAGCAAGGCCGCCCTGAAGGCAGGTCTCAGACAGGGGAGCCAGGTCAGTCTCTGCGGGCGGCAGACGCACAGCCCCGGAGTGATTGCCGCGTCCCTGCTCGCCACCAGGCGGCGCCCTAACGTCGCACGGGCCCTTTAAATCGCCACACATCTGGCCGATCGTTACGTCCTCTCTGAGAGGCTAGTGAAGGACAAAGTTAAGACTGATGCATTAAAGCCTGTTTTTTGTTTCTCCTATTTTTATGACTCCTCTGCTAATACCATGGATGCCTTCTTCACAGCAAAGCATCTAAATAGCTGTGAAAAAAATGCTCAGTTCTATGGCAGATGCCATAGGGGAGCAGCAGGCAGCCTGACTGAGGTGCAGGCTGATTCACTGACAGGTGACATAATGCAGGCTGATCTACATGCCTAGCTAGTTAATACGCGGAGGTGGCTTCAGCAAACCATCACCAATCAGTTGCAAAATTTGCTTGGTTTATTCCACCTGAACCCCCCCCCCCCCCCCCCTCCGCCATTTACTCTCTTGGCATCTCCCACAGCTACCGAAATTATATCTCTAGCTATAGGTGATGGTTTCCGCGGTGAAGGTCCTGACCGCTTTCCTCAAAAGCCCTGAACTGAGTCGCTGGGCTCTCTTTGTTGTGCCGTTGCCCACGGCAGATCCTGGATGTGAGCAGGCCCCAGTGGACCCTCCGCTTTGTGAGCGATCAGACCGAGGCTGACGCCGTGCAGGTCAGCAAGGACACGGGCAGAGCGGACGAGATCAAGGCCATGAAGAAAGCGTGGGAGGCGGTGGACCCGGGCCGGTCCGTCAAGGTGGCCCACCGTGCCTGTTTTTAACACGTTGGTGCCTGTGTCTCACTGACTGCACCACACCCTGCTATCGGCCGCCCCCCCTCCGGGCCGTTCCGTTTACACGCCTTACTGGACACGTGTCACACTGCTGTGGTGTATTCCGGTTCCAGGCACAGCAAGTCCGCCTTCAGTTCATCAGCAAACACTTGGCCCGGGGGGAGGCTGGAGAGACTGTGGATGAGGAGGCCAGTGCAGAAGGTGTGGAAAAAGAGTCTGTTAATAATCTGTTACTGTCAGGGTTTTAATTGTTAGGCTAGCAAGTCTCCAAGTACGCTGATACGAAATATAAAATAAACATGCAGTACTGAGCACAAGTCTTAGGCTGCCAAAGAAAATGTTTAAGGCTATTTATCTGGGTAGTACATGTATATTTACTCAGGAAAAAAAAATACAATTTAACATTAGAACATATGCAAATAAACAGTAATGTTAAAAAATAAACAAGAATTTCTCCTATTCTCCAAAAGGCAATTGATATCATGTTGGATGGCTAGATGAACGCCACTCTGTCTCCCAAACCTCTCCCTAGGTGCAACTCAGTCACTCCATATGGTTGTAAAATTTCCTTACAAGCTCAATTTATTAGCAAACCAAATCAGTTTAATGAGTCAGTGAGGTTTTGTTTTAGCCAAAGAAAGTCGGGTGGTGTTCAAGTCACAAAATGCATGGGTATATTGGACAGTTGCTGTAAATACTGGGGTGAATTTAAGGGAGGTTTTGAAGTGGCCGTGCCGATACTCTTTGCAACACATAATATCATAGCTTTGCACCGAAACACAGATCATTCAAAGCATAATTTTCTTTGACTGCCTAGGACTTTTGCACAGTAGTGTGCATAAAAATACAACAACTAAATAATAAAACATTGACTTTCGCCTGATCATTTACACCTTTTCATTAGTCTTTGTTTAAAGGACAACATTTGTTAACAGGTAACGTGTCTGTTGTGGTAGCATTGCTTAGCATTATCGTCTTCGGTTCCAGGGGTAACAGGAAGCCGAAAGCTTTCTCATATGAGGAACGATGAGTTCCTCTCATCTTTAAGCATTAGGTGACCTAGAGAGGTCAGTCTCCAGTTGCAAAACTCTCCAATTTAAAATGCATCCGTGGACTGTATTCAGAATCGTTTTGTCTTTTTCTCTGTTCAGTCAAGTTGAGGCTCGTTTTAGAGGTGAAAATTAAAGGTGTTTTTAACCTTTCCAGCAGGCGCCCCAGATGTTCTTCCGAGTCCCTCCTCGACAGACGTGGCCCGGCCCTGCCAGACAGATCCGTCCCAGCCCTCTGCCCACACGCCCGTGGCCGTCACGCCCTTCATCGGCTCCGATGTCCTCTCTGACAGCTGGTGGGTCGCCCTCAAGCGAATGATTATGAAGATGTTTACCTCGGCGTCATTGCTGAGCACTTATCCAATACCAACCGCGCCTGGGGAAGGATTTTAGACGCTGATTGAAGACAAGGGGGCAGTTAGCAGGCTAACATGGCATGCTAGAAGGCGGAGGACATTGGCCTTCCTAAGCTGTCTCACCGTCTTACAGCGCTCACAGTTTCCTGCACCGAATGAAGCATTTATAAAACCTGTTTTACAGTCACGCTCAGCGGTGTCATGATTAGTCATCCTGATTTCTTCTTGCCGGCTCCACTCAGTACATAATGCCGGATTCCTACTTAATATATTGAACTCCTATGTCAGCACGGCGTCTAGCGAAACCTCTTCTGTCGGGCTTGATAAACACCAGCATTCCACGCATGTCTGCAGCTCGGACTGTAAATTACATTCCCAGCTGGGCTCTTCGTCTCTCCTGCCCGGGACCCGCGCGTTCCCGGCCGCTCGTTTGCCCTCGCTTAACGAGACGAGCGTGCCGTGGTGGTGCCCCCCAGATGTGGTGCCCCCCGTCAGTGCAGCCGGGATGTTCGTGTGCCGAGCGGCGGGATAATTACTGCGGCGGTGGACGCAGGGGGAGCTTGGGATGCGACGTTCAGTCCTGCCGCGTCACATGACCGGCGATTCGTGGCCATATAAAACGGTGAAGGAGGGTGGTAGGTGTGCAGCATCAGCACCGCGACACTCGGCTGCTTCGCGTTCCCCTGCTGCCCCGACAATGTAGAAATGCTGACAGGCACGGCACTGGTAGTCCAGAGTCCCGGAAACGCTGTTGTACCTTTAAACGGGGCAAATAACCGAGATCACTTTATCAAATCCATTCATCCATTAATCTTCCAACGCGGTGCAGAGTTGAGGGAGATTGTAACCCATCCCAAGCAGGAAGGGCCACAAGGCCTGAGGCATCCTGGAGGGGATGCCAGTCCACGGCATGGATTTCAGTAAAATCATAGACATGTGAACATAAAAGACAATGGGAATAGTGGCGTAGGTTCGATCTCATCGACAAAATGTAGCCACTGTATTGTACTGTACGTGTTACACTGTGTGCTCGGCCAAACACCTGCACAAATATCTAAAAGAGATAAGGAGAAACCCCGGGAAAACTCATGGAGATGCACTCTAACCCACATGCCGGTCTTGTGGAAGTGCGTCCTGTTCCAGAACGCCATGGCGTGCTGCGCGGGAAGGGTGTGCCGAAAGTGGAAGCCGCCGTCCCGGGACCTAACCATGGAAGTCCTTCTGCTTTACCAGCTGCGTTAATGGGATAATATTTGGGTCTATTAATTAGAGAGCTATTTCGGGTGGAATGAGCTGGGGGCTCCCAAGAGGTCTCCCCTCAATGTCCTTATCTATCCGTCTAATGACTACTGACACCACACCATAGGGCTATTAGAGGAGTCAGATAAGTGCTCAGCATTTCACCTTTCCCCATTGCAGAGGGCTGGGATTTTATCAGCAACTCTGACGCTCTTTAGTGTCTTAATGAAGGTCAATCAAAAAAAAAAAACAGGAGCCTTTTCTTTAGGTGGTAACAACTTTTTTCTAGAGCTCGTCTCCCGTCGAAATGCCCTGGAGTAGTCACCGGAACATTTCTGTTAGTTCTGAGTAGCAAAGTCTGCAAAAGCCATGGGAGAATTCTGCTTGTAGGAATATCTATGGTAACGGTCTGGGATTTGTGGTATGGGTACACAAACCAGTTATTTCGTTTTTTTTTTTGTCTTTTTGATCAAAATTCAGACACGTTTCTTTACCAGATACATTGATGTAGAGTTCGATGGCTCTGGAAATAGATCAAGTTCAATGTCTTGCTCAGGGGTAAATCAGGAGTGGACCTGTGGCGCTCAGGTAGGCATACAGGTAGTTCTAAACTTCTTCTCCAATACTTTTAATTTAAGCTAATTCGACACACACATAGATGTAGAATAGAACATTTTTGTGGAGCCACATCCACGGTCCTCAGCAGGACCTTGACGAACCGCTCAGTGTGCAGCACAAGCGGAGTGTGTATCTACTCGAACGGAGTGTGTATCTACTCGACCGGAGTGTGTATCTACTCGAACGGAGTGTGTATCTACTCGAACGGAGTGTGTATCTACTCGACCGGAGTGTGTATCTGCTCTGTGCCTGAAGGCAGGCTAAAGCATGCGAAGCTTCTCGCCCGGTTAGGAAGCCCGGGGCGGGGGAGCACAGGAAGCCTAAGGCAGAACACATCCAGAGCTTCCGGCTGGTCCGTGACATCATCCTTGAACACAGGAGGCGGGAGAGGGAGAGCCGGAACGCGTTAAGACGGAGGCAGGTGGAGATGTACGATGAGCTGCAGGTGAGTGGGGACAAGGGACGCCTGTCTCGTGTGTGTGGGCTGGACGTGTGAACATGACTCTGCTAGATCTGTGGATGTCAGACTGCTGTCATCCATGTCCTAAATGTCAGCAGAAGAAGTTTGCTTTACTCACGGTAATCAGGAAGCGCTTCCTTGTTGAACATGCAGGACTTCCGGGCCTGGGCTTGAACCCCCCCCCCCCCCCCCCAGCTAAATCACACACAATCAGTGAGACCAATAATGGAGACCAGTGATCAGACAAAATGAGGCTGTTAGCCCCATAGCAGATGGGATTTCCACATGCCTTCAACCACCAACTGGTGTGATCCAATGGGAACCAATGTAATAACCAGCAAAGTGTACACTGATCTCACCCCGTCCAGGCCTCATTTCCCCCATCATTAGGCGAGGCCCAGCTGCACTCAGTGAATCCCCCTGGTCTGTCTGTGCAGATTCTCCTCAACGAGCAGCGGCTGAAGACACTCAGGGCAAGGGAGGGCTTCTGGAGCCCGCGGCGGGAGGCGGAGCTGAGGCGGAAGGAGGCGGAGCTGCTCAGGACTCAGCAGGCGGAGCCCGGCAAGGGCCCGCCCTCAGCCCAGTCCCTCCCCAAGAGCACCACAAGGGCCAAAAGCGCAAGCAAGAAGTAACACATCACAGGAGCCAGGGTCCTGCAGGGAAACGTGGTCCAGACCTCAGGGTGATGCAGCAGCTTGCCCATGTTGAACCTACACTTTGTACATATTGCCTTCTGCTTTGCTCTCTTTCACTCTGTCCTTCAATAGGATCCCTTGTTATGCTCAAAACAAACGCATGCCCAAACCCTTCACTGGGCAGCTGCCAGGCCCAGGCCCTTACCTCCATTACTATTTCCATACACCTGCTGTTTGAGTCCCGCCCACCCCTTTAACCCCCATCCCTTTAAGGGGAAGCATGCCCCCCCCCACCCACCCACCTTTGTAATGATGCCGCAAACCCCAGCTTGTCTTCGGCACCCAGCTGAGAGTGATTTTGTTCCTGTTTGTTTTCGTCCTTCCTCGCAGGAAATAACGCGAGGGATCTTTTGTTCCGGTGCCGCATTGTTTTGACTTTTATACGTATGACATGATATTATCTCTGCCTCATACTTGAAGGTCAAGCAATCAATTGTATTGAGGAATCGATGGAGTCCAAAGCGGCCGTGGGCTGGGAGGGCGCCCCGGGGCATCGATCAGCCATGTCTGCCACTGGCCTCCGCCTGCGTCTTTGTCCCGTATGCTGTTGGTTCTCCTGGGGCTAGCAGTGCCTGTTGTTCTGTTCCCAACCACCCGCGCTGAGCTGAAAGACCTCACTGAAAGATCGCAGTCCTGTGGAGCGTTACGGTGGTTAGATGCAGGGTAGGTTCTGCAAAAACAAGTTTCCCTGGCCGAGGGGATCACCTCACTCCTGTATACTGTAGGCAGCTTGTGGCGTAGTCGAATATTTAATTCATGATTTTTTTTTTTTGTTGTTGTTAATATTGTGGGGGAGGCGCTCAGGCTTAGTCGCTTCAGTAAAAAGAAACCCAGGCACCTTTGCAGATGTGCAAGATTCTGAAATTAAAACAGGACAATGGTGCCATCTAGTGGTGTTTAAAATTATAGACTGAGGTTGGCAAGCCTGGTCCTGGATGGTCATGTGGTTAGCCAGGTCCTGTTCCAAGTAGAGATTTTAATTAACCTTGACTGAGATGTTGATTGCGAGCATCATATAATTAAATCATGTCTTTGGTCTGTCATCTCAGCTATCCTTTTTTAATATTGTTAAGCCAAACAGAATTTTAAATTTGAGCCATAAGATTTAAATTACTTTGCTTCACATTTATTGGTTTCCTCTTAGTATCACTGCTGTCTCTGTTGTGATGTCTGTAATGTCTGTATTGTCTGTGATGTCGTTCTTAATTAGGCTGTCACATCCCTTTGATTCATGCCCTAATAATTGTTATTTTGTTCCCTGTGATCCTGCTCTTAACCGCTGTTTTGTGTCGTTCTGTCTTAACTCCCTTCTTGTCGGTCTGTGTGCTTTTATTCATCTGCTTCAAATCCACTTGTAACGTTCCTATTAAGTCTTTGAGCAATTTTAGTTCACCGTAATGAGCTGCACAATATAGAAATAAACTGAATCGAAATGAACTGTAACGTTTTCCCCTCATTTGCATGTAATAGAACCCATCCTCAGTCAGTTTGAGGACGGTAATTGGCTTCAACTAAGTCCAGCCAGGCAGATACCTTCAAAAATATTTAAACATCCAGGACTCACGACAACAAGATGTAGAGACTCCCGTCAGCTTTGACACCGTGATCTATACCTGTATCAGAAGTTAAGTAAAAGTCATTGCAACTTACTCCTGTTGCACAGCCAGGAACTGATTGGCTAATTAATTGATAATGGGCACAAGAAAATCACAGTAATAGTTACAAAATTTAAAATACTAAATTTGCCCTCAATTATTTAATTAGTTGAACCTTCCAGCATATCATTTAGTCATTCAATTCAGTAATTAATTTTTTTAAGGAGCTTAATTTTGCTAATCCGTTCACTATTCACGCAACTTAAAATGAAAATAAATTAGTAATGAACCTAATTTAGAATACTGGCCTTTTAGCGACTTCAGTTGTTGCTGGGTTAAGAATAGATATAAATAAATGTTAAGCACAACTCATCATTTCTTGTTGCTCAGTATAACAGGAATGGGGAGAATCTGTAGAACCATGTATTTGCTTTCATAATTACAGTTATTTGAAACGCGAATTTGGTTTCACACGGCTGGAGAGTGACTCTCAGGTCCAGCAGCCAGCTTCCCGTGCCATGGCTCACGCAGTGAATTTAATCTGCATCTCAGTCAAAGCCGATTAATTAAAAACTCCAGTGAGATGAAAGTCTGCCTCGTTGCTCGTGGCACTCTAAAACCTGGGGTGGGCAAACTTTACGAGAAACAGCAGTTCGCTTTTCTGAAGCCATTAAGTCAAAAAGTTAATTTAATTACCGGGAATGTAAAGTTTAAATCTGACATGTCATTTCTCTCTTCACCCTGATCATCAGAGCCTGCCGTCTATCCGTCTGTCTCTTCCCAGTGCTGCAAGCAGGTGGGGGGGGGGGGTGTTAGCTGACGCGCTGTGCTCCACTTTACACCCCTGCGGGGTCGCTTCCTTAGTCATGCCGCAAAGTCACACGGCACCCAGCACGAGAGCCAAACAGCCCCCTGGCACCTGTATACTCGCAGGCCTATGGGTCAGTCTGCGCTTGTCCTCCATTTTGGCAGAACGCTGGCAGTTATTGGCACCTCTGCTGGAGCAGTGGCCACACTCAGATGTGTGCCATGCTCTGTGCTGTGACGGCCGGCCTGCGGCTGGAAGGAGAGAAAGGTGACATCATGTGCAAAGCGCCTCTCTCTCTCTCTCTCTCTCTCTCTCTCTCTCCTATTAGTCATCTGGTCCGCTCTGACACGCATGGCCACTTCCTTCAGGGGTGCTGTGCTGGTCGTGGCTTTCCATGTTTCGCACGCTGCGG
The DNA here is from genome assembly GCA_015164015.2 of Brevimyrus niger. Taxonomy (NCBI): domain Eukaryota; kingdom Metazoa; phylum Chordata; class Actinopteri; order Osteoglossiformes; family Mormyridae; genus Brevimyrus; species Brevimyrus niger. The sequence continues at coordinate 20,830,209 of JAABNY020000038.1, forward strand.
GGAGCAGAGGTGGAACGCCTTCCGACGAAGGCCAGGCTGTATCTCCCAAGCATTATGTATCACTCCGGGCATTAACTATCGGCTGCTGGATTCTGCACCCCCGGATGATAGAGTCACGGCACCAGTGGACACTGAATCTAAGTGCCCCTGAGGCCTTTCCCCACACGCTGGCCGGCTGTGGTCCTCATGAAGGCAGCCTCCCTGGCAGGAAGGATCATTAGGACTCTGACTGTCCAGCTGGTGCGGCCTGGCCGCATGGGCACAGAGGTGACCCAAGCTGCAGCTGGGTACGGGTTTGGCTTGGGGATCCTGGCAATGATCCTGCCGATATCCCTAACGCCTTGCAGATTTCATTTATTCTTATTAATTTTACATTTATTGAGCAGATGTTTCTGTCTAAAGTGACATACAACTGAGGAAAGCTTGGGACCTCGTTGGGAGTGTGATTAATCTGCCAGCCACAGGATTTGAACCGACAACCTTGTGAACACTGTAAACCCGCTAAGCTACCCATTACACATCTGACCCCTGTCCCTGCCCAGCCATAGTCAAAGGGGTCCCACGCCAAACGATCTTTACCGCTGTCCTTGAGGTGTGACAATGCAAACATGCCTGCCGTTCTTTGTGTCTCTGAAATTCAACGAAAGGCCCAATTTGCCCTGACCGCCACAGACCTCGAGGAGGGTATTTACAGCTTCTTTAGTCTAAAGGTGTGTCCTTCTGACCAATCGCATCCCCAACACCATGCTGTCCCGTGGTCCCCTCGGTGACGTGAGACGACGTGAAATGGGGAAGAATAAGAAGAAAACAAGCAAATACACGCATCTCATAATTTCCCTGCATGTAAGAATCCAAGAATTAAATATGAAGCTCTTTATTTGCAGCCAAATACAGTATTTGCATAAAACTACTTCCCTGTTGTCAGTTCCTGAAAATGGCAGACTTAAGCATATTTACATCATGGTGAGAATGGAGTGATCTATGTAAAAGAAACACGTCTTTGATTGTGACGTGCCTCCCATGATAATGCGTCAGCAATGATGGAAGTAGATTTGTGGTGCTATAGCAATCTTGCGGAGAATTTGCAGCACTGTTTGTCTGCTAAAGATGGCCGCCCTCCTTTTTGCTGTGTTGCATGAGTGGAAGTAGTGACAGATGATGGAAAATGTACTTAGATTGGGGGACTCTGCCAAGTCAGCAGGGTTCTGGACCGCAAAGCATATGCCAGTCCGTGAGCTGGAGGAACCACGTGCATTGGCGTGCTGGGGGAACCAACCGTTGATTATTTACACAAAACAGCACTGGACATTTTAGCAATTCAGTTTATGTACCTTGTTCCCAACCTCCTTATGTCCAGTTTACTACATTGGGGGGAGTACAAAATAAATATTTGCTGGCAAGTCTCATGGGGGGGGGGAATTATACGCAAAAATAGGGAACAATTTGTGTATTCTCATGAATTATAGTCACACCCACACTGTGAATCAGGGGTATTCAAATCACAGTCCTCAAGGTCCGAGCACTGCTGGTTTTCCAGCCTTCCTTTACCTTTCAGTCAGGTATGAAGCCTCTGACCAATCAGAATCAGTAATTATTAAACTAACTACCTGAGAGAACTGAAAACAAGGCCTGGATTTGGAATCGAGGTCCGGATTTGAAAAGCCCTGCTGTAGTGTGACCAACACCTTTCACCTAGGCATTCATGGACCTCAACCAGCCTGCCACATTACAGAGCAAACTTGGAAGGATGTATGAGATACAGCTCCCAGTGTGTCCAACACGCTGGATTACTGTTGCTTGTCTGTGTGAGAAGAGCCTGTTTTCTGAGAAGCAAAGACGATCTTCATAATGGACAAGCGATTCAGTCCGCAAATGACTTCATAACGACGTCTGAGGCGGGTAGGAATGGTATGCCAGAGTTTTGCAGCATTAATCCTGCCTGCTGGGGGTGTCACAGTGAGTAGGCTAGAATCCTGAATGTGGGGGGGCACTGTCTGAGGCAGGAACAACACGAAGAAGCACACCTGTCAGCATACTGTCCCACATGTTTAAATGCAGATGCGTCTTAGCGGATCACTGTCCCTGCAGACGGAACAGGTGACAACTTTGACAGGGGGTGAGGGCACCATCCTAATGTGACTGCCCTCGTTCAGCTGAAGGCGCTTAGTGGCGGACTTGTGCTGAAGCTCGTTGACAAGCTCGGAGCTGAGAAGCCCTTGAGTCACTTTTAATGAGATTAGACACGATCACACTAGATCACTGTTTCCCAGTCCGGTCCTCGGGGACCCAGAGTCGATCCATGTTTTTGCTCCTTCCGAGCTCCCTACCAGATAATTCTGGGAAGTGGGAGTGAACAAAAACATGGACTGTCTTTAGGTCCCCGAGGACGGGAATAGGAAACACTGCACTAGATTAAAGCCATTCATTATCTGACGGAGGACATCTGTTTGTGGTGTCTGGGGATTCACTAATGACAAGCGTATATTAATTCAGTAAAGCATACTGAAAATGTAAATGTCCAAATTTTTATAGGGACATTACCAAGTATTACATTAATAATTTATTTGTTTAATAAATGCCTTCACCTAAAGATGATGAAAGTCTGCTTACAGTTACAAGGTTTCTGCATTTTGACTGGTATTCCTTCCAAGGTGAACCCTGTCTTGTGCCCTGTGCTTCCCGGAATAGCCTCCAAGCTCACTGTAAACCCTGAAAATGATAAGAGCTTATGGAAAATGGATGAATGGAAGGCATATTTGGAAGCTTGAATCAATCTTGCAAGTCTTCTCCTGGGCTTTGAACACTCACCGTTTGGTCAGAAGAACAGTTTCTCGAACTCTGTACCATGGACAGACCCTCTGCATTTTAACTGAAGCAGGATTGCTGCAGCTTCGCAGTTAACATAATCTAGGAAATCAGAAAAAAAATGTAATTATGCAGTGAGTTTTGTTATCACTGTGACCTCAAGACGAGGTTACAAAATGTACAGTACGTGGGATAAGGAGTGAAAATGAACATACATACAGTATACAGAACTGCATCCATCTTCAAGCTACATACCCTGGATGGGGTCCTGGGGGGCTGGAGCCTGTCACACGCAGTAAGGGGCTCACAGTTGGACTGCACATATATTATGTGCCACTTCCTATAATTGTTTATCTTTGGAGTGAAGAAATCAGGAAACCCGTGTCATATGACGAGATCATGAAAACTCCACATACACAGGAGAGAAGGTCTGAACTTCCACCCATGAGGGTGTGAATCAATAGTGTCGCCCGCTGAGCCGCCACGGCATCCTACTAAATAACAACTAGAACGGTCCGATGTTGCTTGCTGTCATTCTGAATTCTTTGGATCCACTTAAACAATGGCAGCTGACATGAGTAGACGAGAACTTTCTGATAGTGGAACCTAAGGAGAATGAGATTGCCCAATTTGCGAATGTTTATGTGTGTGTCAGCATCTATTGGATAGTGGCCCAGTATTACGTTTCCTTCTGAGTGATTGTGCGTGACACTAAGACACAGGGATTAAAGAGACGGCAGGTTTTACCGCAGTAATGTGACTCTACCCCATCCCCCTTTCCCCTGGAAGGAGATGAAACCTGGATGACACCCCAGTTCTCCAGGCTAAAAAAAAGGTGCTGATCAGGCCAACCCTATATCAGCCTTGAGGCCCTTCCTCCAAATGTACCTGGAGAAAGCCTACTGTAGGTCAGGAATCACACATCAGGCAAGTGGTCTCACAATCTGTCACAGCTTCAGATTGACAGCTTCTCTCCAAAACACGCTGTCTACCTACCTACCTTCGTTGTCAAACAAAAGAGTTTACAGAACGTGACGGCTTCCCTGTCAGACGTGAGGTGTCACGGATCACCACGGCTTCAGATTCACAGCTTCGCTCCCAAACGTGGCATCGAGCAGACTGCCGGCTTCAGCGTCAAACACAAAGCCTCACAAACTGCTACTGACAGGCACAGGGTCTTGCGGACCAGAAAAACTTCAGGCTCACAGCTTCACTGCGAGGTGTGAGATCGCTTGCAGATGGTCACAGCCTCACTGTCATAACTTCTCCCTTGGAGTTTAATGGGATCAAGGAGAAGAATCGGATGCAGAATTTGATCGAAGGACAAATAGAACAAAAGTGTGTCGTGGAGGGGCATGACGGACGGTTAATCCAAAATGTGGCTTATGAAGAATGGGCATTTAATGTTAAACAGAACTCTCAGAAACCAGAAACAAGAGGAACCCCGAGGTAAAAAAACAATGACAGGAGAACCAACAAGGCAAGAATTAAATGCAGGGCAACGCAGAGGAAGCACAAGTAAGAAATACCTACAAGTACCAATTCAAGAGCTACACCTTCAGGGAACAGAGGAAATGAATGCAATGCCAATAATGAACAGAGTGAAGGCAGGTACATAAATATAGCAACTAAATAGGAGGGAGAGATGAGGGGCAGATGTGGGTCATTAATTATCATACACAAACACTAGAGACTAAGGGAAACAAGGAGCAGGTGAGGGTGATTAACAGGAACTAGGAACTGAACCACTAAGAATAGAAGTGAAACAAAGCACTACTACAAAACCAGACACAGGCAGGCATAACCGGGAACAAGGATACACAAATGAAGACTTATACTGAAATACAAGGGCATAACTAGGGGGGAAAAAATCAAAACTCAAAATGACTAATAAAGTTGAGGCTGGCCTCTGGTCAGCATTAAACTCATGATAGTAGGAAAAGCACTATTCTCAGACACACACAGCCCATTCAGCCACACTGCAGCCCAGGTAGCAGGGGAACACACTAGGAACTGGAAAAGCTACCATGTACCAGAAAGAACAGGATGGCCAGCAACACCTACTGGCCAAACCAGGAATCGACAGATATTGCAGGGACAGATCCTGACATGTGTGGTTCAACTTATGCTATAACATTAAAATCCCAGATTGTTTTACAGTATTTTTAATTCAATATCAATGACTTAAATGCTACAATTTTATTACTGCTAAGCTCATGACAAGATGATGTTTTCAATATTAAGTGTGTTCTAGTTGAATGAAAGGTACAAAGGGTGACTTGAAGGAAATAATTAATCTAGTTGCTCATTTGAAGATAGATTATGTGTCTTCCTGATCGCCACTAATGCGTTTCTCTCCAGGAAGTGAAAATTGACAGGTGTCTGTCTGGGAAATCAGACATGAGTCAGTGGGCAGACCAAATGGCCAGACGACCAAACACCACCACCCCCCCCAACCCCACCCCCACCCAAGCGAAGGTTTATAATGACTAACGTGGGTGGGGTAGATGATGAGTCTCTGGTGATGGCGTCTGTTCCTATATTGTTTGGGCCCTGGCACTGTGGGTTGGACCCTGAAAATCACCAGGACCTGTCTGGGACTGGCACTGGGCTGCAGATTCGCTGTTGGTATAATCGGTGCGATGGATGAGGGTCTGCAGCGAGAAGTGCAGCTATAATCACACCTATTCCATGTAGTCTGTGGCATTTTACAAGAGCCCCATCACAGGACTTTAATTCAGTAAAGAATTAACTGCATTTAGCCAATCTGAAGAATTTTATTTTTCTGTTAAAAGCAGAACTAACAACAAAAAAACTGGTGCTGGTCACCAGTGACTAGCCAGTTACTGTTCCTTTAAGAAAGTGTTTACATATTAACCATGATTTGGCTTACAGTGCAGGTCTCAGCTGATGTGACACTCATGAGCATCCAGTGCACAGTCTGAATGCCATCAGACCTACACCCAGCTGTACAGGACAGTGTTTTCCAAACCTAGAACTTTCCTAGTGTTGTTCCCAGCCTGGTGCACAGCCATCCAGTCCTGGTCCTTTTGTAACCCTCCTCCCACTCCTGGTCACAGATCTGTGGTCCTTGTCCATAACTTAGCTCACTCATAACCCCATGGCCCTCGCTGCGTTTACTCACTGTGATGTCAACATTACCTCTTTGTTCCTTTTAAGAATCTCTTATTTGTTTTTTTTAGCATCATTAATCTGGAGAAACACGTAACTTTAGTAGTAACTCAAGCGGTTGCAGCTGGAAAAGGTTCTGAACCTCAATCTGCCAGAGAAGACACATCCACCAGAGATGGGACAGTAAGGGGCAGATGTTGAACTCATGCACATCCTTGCTCATGATCACACTTGTTTCGCAACCTCTCAGACCCTTGGGTGAAAAGCCGGCCTTGTGGATCGCAGTTCCCCCCCAAAATGCGGTCTCGTTATCTGCCGAAGGAAGGAAGGTCGAACACCTCACTCGGGGAATATTTTGGCCACGCTATGCGGCTGACGTGAGGAAGGGATGTGCCGCCTCACAAACACACGCAATCCCCCCTGTCTTTAAGGCTGAACCCCTTTCCCCCACACACACATACACCTCCTTTGTTAAAGTGCACATCCTCCAATAGCACAAACTGGCGGGAAAGGCTGCTGCACCGTTTCACAAGTCTAGAAATGTCCAACAACCCTGGGGTTTGACAACTAACAGAAGACCTCGCTTTCAGGGCGAGCTTCCTGCGCCTCAGGATTGGGGTTTATGCCTTCACGGGGTTTTTCACAAGGTTAGAATCCTGCACAGATGTCCGAAGCCCAGGCCGTGTGACCTGTTCCTTTGGTGTAAGTGTGCGGCCATGCCAGAAACCGCTAGCAGCCCTCTCATGTCGCTGTGACATTGTCAGCGTCCTTCGCATGTTCGCTCACGTCAGGATTAACTGAGTCCTGTTAAGTCAGTCATTTCAATACAATTCAATTGTTTAACCCAGGGGGGATACTGCCAGCTTTGCTGATTCCCCGCAATTCTTCCTTCAACCAATTATATTTTTTTTTCCACTCTGGAGCTATGAGGAGGCAAAAAAGAACAATTGTCGTTTTTCTGCGTGCGCACACGCACGCGTGTTTGTGTGTGTGTTTCATTCTCGGAAACACTCTAGCAAACAGAATAAGCAATCTGGCATCTTTCGCACGCCCTGCAAAAAAACAGCTACTGCTGAATGTTCCAAAAAATAGAGAAATATGGTAACTGCTGGTCATTTAAAAAACTGATCGGGGATTCGACTTGCGTCGCAGTGACTGCCTGTGATATGCTGTTGATTGCATTACAGCCATTACATACATAGAATGCATTTTACAAACATGTAATTCTGCCTGGAGTGTGGATTTCCACTAAGAGCGACTGTGTAAATATATCTGCTGCATTATTTATAGCGATTTCCCATGCAGATGTCAGACCGCGATAGGTGAAGGGTGTCATTTTTTAAGACGGTCGTCCCCACCAAGCCGTCACAGATGTGAACAGCGTGGCCTCGGGCCCAGACAGAGACGCCGTTCCAGGATTCGCGATGCCTTCAGCGGCTGACCCCGGGTCAGTATTATCATTAAGCCCGAATGGCTAAGCCAACCGCCCGGTAGGGATAATGAGCTGATCCAGAATCACTCGCCAAGGAAATCAGCAAGCAAGAGGACCCCCCACAGAGGAGAGGTGTCCATCCAGCCAGAGACAGCACATGGACACCTACGCAGGGACAAGCCGCGTCCCCGTGCACCTAGACGGATCCACGAAGCGACGTGCGTGCAGGTCTTCACTTGCACGCCCACAAGTGCGCGTGGAGATGCGGAGATATCTAAACACGTACAGCTACCCACACATAGCACAGCTTCTCACCAGCAAATCTACACGCAGACAGACTCGCGCACCTACAAAAATACACCTAAAACACACCTACACAGCTCTGTAGCAGCTCTGTCTGATTCGGGCTGGGGGGGGGGCTGCCTGCAGGGTTATTAGGATGCAGTGTGCATTTTTGGACCAGTTACTTGTCCCTGCCTCAACAACATCTTAAGTTACAACACCTCCGTTAGCGTGATACGGCAGCATGCAGAGACAGCGATGTGCAGTCGATTACAAAACAAGATTAAAATGGGGATGTTAAGAAGCAGTGCGAGAATCTATGTCCGGTTTGCACTGGTAACGGAAAAGATTTACCGTGTGCCAAAAACAAAACACGAATTGACTCAAATGATGGCGGTCACAGCCCATGCGATGTCTTAAAATGTCACCTATGATGAGAGTGGACTATCGGTGTATTTGCGTGATGTGAGGCCTTCTGCTTAACTGCCCTGCTCTCTGGCCTGGGGGGTGAGTTTCTGAATCATATCCCTATAAAAATACCCATAAATATGCAGAATCGGATTAGCATTCAATAGCAGGCCACTTACAGGTTCTCATTTGTCTTCCAAACTCAGACGCCATGGCTATATCTGCATGCATTTATAGTAATTAAGCTTATTACACTGGAGAATTATTGTTTAATTCAATCATGTTTATTTTTGTAGACTCCTCCCCTCTTGATCGCACCAAAGCACTTAACATATGATCCCGCATCAACAATTACAGTCAGAGGTGGAGTGATTCACATTGTGGACATCAGGAAGACACAAAAGCAAGTAACTTTTTAAAGGTGCTGTGTAAAAAAACAATTAAACAAATGCTCATTGCTTACACTGTTTACTCATAATAATGTGAAATCATGTTGATACTCTCTCCAGAAACGGACACAGATTGCTGATTTTAATTTGCCATTGAAAGTTTTCTTGAGAAATAGTTCAATGTATCTAGTAACTACTGTACTAAAACCTGCTATAGACATTTTAGAACTGTTTATTCATTATAATGTATAATTCAGTATATTTGTTGAAATGTCTTTTTAACCCCTTGCTATAATAACTCTACATGCGTGTCGTGTGCAGGGGTGGAAAGCTCATGTTCAGAAAGTACAAATCCAGATCAAAATTTTGTTTCAACCAACCAGTTGAGTATTAGGAGCCACAGTCACAGAGCACTCAACTGATTGGTTGGAACAAAATCATGGCATGGATTTTTACTTTCAGAACCTGAAATTTCCACCTCTGGTTGTGTGGCTCTACAGATTAGAGACCAGTGTCCATGTCCGGAAGGTCATTGGTTTGAATCCTGTGACCAGTAGAAGTGAGATATCACATTCATATCTCTGTTTTTGAGTAAAGCGCTTAACAACAAAAACTGCTTGAGAGGTGTTGGATAGGTGGCTGGGTATGAGCTCTGACTATGGGCTGCTCCTGGGTTGTGGAGGAAGTGATTGTCAATTGTCTTGATGCAGGGAATCCCAAGTAAAAGTTTGTCTAGGTCCCCTGAAAGGGTAGAACCTTCCTTGCTCTTAGCCCAAACTTTGCCGAGGTCCCCTGAAACGGTAGAACCTTCCCTGCTTTTAGACCAAACTTTGCCGAGGCCCCCTGAAAGGGTAAAACCTTCCTTGCTCTTAGCCCAAACTTTGCCGAGGTCCCCTGAAACGGTAGAACCTTCCCTGCTTTTAGACCAAACTTTGCCGAGGTCCCCTGAAAGGTTAGAACCGGCTCTACTTTTAGCCAAAACTTTGCTTTCAGCCATATATTTTTGTGTGATAGGAGAGTAAGATAAGGTATGTGAGTAAAGATTCCTTATTTATCTCTTCTGGTAAAAACAGCTAATAAATATCATATCCTAACTTATACCACCAATGGTAGTAATACCATTTTCCAGAGGTGGAAATTTCAGGTCCAGAAAGTACAAATCCTGACCGTGATTTAGTTTCAACCAACCAATTGAGCAAAAAGAGTCAAAGTTACAGAGTACTCCACTGGTTGGTTGAAACAAAATCCTGGTCTGGATTTGTACTTTCTGGACCCGAAGTTTCCACCTCTGCCTTTTACACAGTACAGCCAGGAACCCCAAAGAACATCTGAATGACCACTAAAGTCCCAGCTCACCCTCAGTTCTGCTGTCTGTCCTCTGTATTACCTGGGGTACCCTGCACGACAGCAAGGGCAGTTAACCAGAGAGTGAAACCTGAGCTTCCTGAAGGTCAGGACAGGTCAGTGCACGGTCAAGCCCAGTGAGACATCCATGCCATGTGAAAAAGCATGCTTGGCTCTTTGGTCAGGTTTGCAGGTTTGAGGACTGATTGGAGAGCCATTAATGGGATGCCCCACCCCAGATAAAATATATACTTAAGTATAAGTGTCACAGCACAAAAATGCACTGATCATCCAGGAGCTGGATGGTTTTGTTTTGTTTTTAGTAAAAAACAACCAATTTAGCGTGATGCTCTCAGAGTCGCTGTCGTTCCGTGAAAGGTCGCATCTCTACTTGATCCCGCCCGAAAAAAACAATACAGGGCCTCCTTATAAGGGTGTTATCAAATCACACAGGCAGACTGCTGGATGAGTCAGTTCTCTCTTCCCTGTTGTTAAATGAACCGCCTGCCCATTCCAGCCGGCTAAGAAATAGCAAGCTTACGTCACCGGTGGCCGCTTTCTCGCGAGCGATGCCTTCCAATTCGCCAGTCATCTGCGGGGAGGCGGTACTTTGGCGCAACACATGAAGCCTTATAACATCTACTAACGTCTGGCCAAGTTCTGCAGCTATGTAATAGTGAAATTCCGGCGTGTCATCGCTGTGGACACCATGCACGAGGGGTCCTCAAACTTTTTCATCAAAGGGGAGCAGGAGTGTTAGGGGGCAGCGAGATTTGTCAACTGCGGAGGGGGGGATGTGTGCTGGTGGTAAAATTTGCTAACTTGTTGCGGTGGAGCTGCAGCAGTAAAACTTGTTGCTGGCTCATTTTACTGCCGCCGAACAGCAGAACGGCAGATTTGCAGGACACTGAGCGTCATTCACGGGTGTGGCTTCGCGGGAGACGCCCAGGACTTCCGGGAAGAAGTGGGAAGTCTGGGTGACAGATATGCATTAACAGGATTATGTTTATTTATTTTTAATGCTCCTAAGGAGGATAGCCACTTTTGCTTTGCTGCGTTTTTTTCTTACACACCTATGCGTGTTATTTCAAACGATGTGTAGCAGCTGAACTACATGCACTGCTGATGCTGGAAAGAGGGCCAGTCAAATGGAGGGAGGGGGCCGCATCTGGCCTGGGGACCGTAGTTTGAGGAGCCCGGCCAGACACCAACTCTGTTTTGGTAGTAAGTGACAAAGTGACAGCATCCTTCCAGCAGCACCCCACAGCGAACAGGGCTTATTTTGATGAGGTTAATAATTAATTCCCCCTTTATTTCAGACCTAGCCTATGGCTTGTTCAGTGTTGAGTGTACGCTGGGAAGTGGTTGGAGTGTGACCTGAAGGTGGAGATCTCCATCTACTGTGAAACATTGACCTTCCAACACCCCTTCACCTCGCCCCAAAAAAAAATCTGGGTGGTTCTGTAGCAGTTTAGTCCGTTTGGCCTAGATGCTCATGGAAAGATATTGTACCAGGTGCCAACATTATACAGTACCTGTAATTAATGCATTATTTTCTGCCTGTCTGGGGCTTGATGTGAGCCAACAGTGCCAGTGCACACAAGCTGAGCTTCTGAACAACCCTGCTGTAGTATATCCAGTAGGGGGCATAGTGATTATGGGACAGAACCTGAAAAGGCGACAAGTTTGTACACTAAAATTACTATATTGATGCACTTCAGCAAAATTCCAGGAATCCGTATAACGGGATTTTGATAAAAGCAAACGAACGAATAAAGTGCTGGACGTACCCAAATAAACCTGGCGGTGGCTCCGCTACCTTCTCTCCCGGTGTTCAAGAACATCCCCGTGTGAGGTGCACGTCAGAAAATGGGATGACTCGGCACATTTTGAATTCAGCCCGTGCAAGAAGTAGCAATGTGTCAATGTAACACTTTATATATATATACACATATGACAGTTAGTTGCACAATAATACCGTGCGGACCATGTGCTTATGACGGAGGGTTAGGAGAAGTCGTTGTTAGACGAGGTCTAAGCACGCAGCAGGGTACCTCGGAAAGTTCTTGCATAACCAGTTACAGGAAATCCGAATATACTTGAAAACGCAGGCGTTTAAAATCAAGAATAGAATGATTGATCATCTTTTTGTAGTATTTTAAGTATTCTGGATTGGTAAGGTAAATAATAGTGCACCAGGACACGCTGTCTAATGCAGACTGAACAGAGAAGGCTGGCGATTCATGAAATATGAGAACATGTTCAGTACAAATGATACACTCCGGTGCTGTGAGCAGGCACCACCCGCAGCCACGCTCCGCGGCTACCGCAGCGCATCCTCAGTATCCGCGGCGCCGGCCAAGGCGGATCCGGGCGCTTTGCTGCGCGGGCGATCGCCAAAGCCGGCCGAAAGCAAGCAGCAGTTTGCGTCTGCTCCGCTAAACATCCGGGTGCGGGAGCGGGAATGCGCAGACTCCTCGCCGCAGTCGCGTTTCCGTGTTGACTTGGAGGGGAGGGAGGGAGAGAGAGAGAAAAAAAGAGAGAGGGGGGGGGGGAGAGAGAGAGAGAGAGAGAGAGGGAGAGACGCAGCGGGACACCGAGCCGGGGGAGATCGCACCGGCTCATCGCAGCCCCAATAACAAAGAAATAAAGCAGCAGCTCCAGGTAGCGCGGCGGCGATCGGCACCTGAAGAGCAGCGGCTGTGCGCTGGGACATGGAGACCGCAGTGACAAGACGCCGTAACATGTGAGCTTTACAGAATAAGGCAGAGCGAGCGTGTGGCTGCCCCCATCCGCGGTGCGTTTACTGGCCATCTCCCTTTGTGGCTCGTCGCTGTCGTCTCCGTCTTTTCGGGGGGGAAGAAAACAAAAATGAAGAAGTTTAACATCAGGAAGGTGTTGGACGGCCTGACGGCGGTGTCCTCTTCCTCTGCGGCTTCCCAACCTGGGAATAAGGAAAACGACCTGATCCCGGAGACGCTCCAGTCCGAGCATTTCCAGCTCTGCAAGGTAATCATCGGACATTTTAACGCGCTGCCTCTTTTAAACTAATGCCTATTGCCTAATTGCGCCCGGTTTTATCGTCTAATGTTACCGACAAATTTAGACATATGGACCGGCACTACAGTTGCGGATATTTTAAGCCCGGCACTGTATATTATTATCTTTCCCCATCGTTTCTCAAGAATCTCTCAAATCTCTCTTTTACTGCAAAAACAAAATGGTAATTTTATTTTACGATGCACTACTGTACGTAAAGTGGGACATTTTATTTCATGGAAAGCATGTATCTTAACCGGACATTGGCGGTTATATGATCATCGGCGAATATTTGATTAAACACAGCCTCAGGAAAAGGATGAGCAGCACAGTCATTTGACAGGACTCTGAGTCACTGATGTTCTTAATTTCTCTTTGAAATATTTTAATAATTACCTTAATTATATTTTAAATCCACGCCTGATAATTTGGGGGAAAGATGCAATAGAGAAAAATCTCTTGTTGGCAGTATTATTCCTGACAGCTGTCAATGTCGCTGTGCTTTAAACACTTCAACAAATCCACAAAAGTGGATGCTTGCTGAACATGTGTTTATTATTGTTGTTGTTATTATTATTATTCTTCTTCTTGTTGTGCAATACATTATAAATTGCCGATTTCCTTATGTTAGATTGGTTCATAAATACGGATCTGATCAGCAGCCTATCAGTCTCTATCTACTTCTAACTGTTTACTAATTTAAGTGTTTATCGAGCATTATTATCTTAAACCATTACAGAGACCGGTCAAACTACTCATGTGCAGCGTGCAGGAGACTCAAACAGCGATGGAAGCGCTTTGCATGATCCGCCGTGTTTAAACTAACATGCCCGATCCAACATGGGAGGTTTTTTTCATGATAGGAAGCGGTTTCCTGCAGGACTGAATCAACATTTGGCAACCGCGGCTCCTGTCATTTCATCGTACCTCCCCTGTCCAACACCAATTAAAACGATGAGGCTTATTTTGAACGATTTCGCCCAAAAGTGTAACAACGTTCAACTTAAAATTACAGCTTGACCATAGTGCGTTAATAATGTGCCTTCGAATATGCCTAAATTATTGTGTGTGCTAATTGATTCACATTGGGGAAGATATGAAACTAGGTGCGATATCACATGCATATTTTTCCTTGACACAATGACCTTTTGATACCGCTGGGTTTATTTAAAATAAATACACACAATTCTACTATTTATACCATGCCTGTGTAAACTGCATGTTTAAACGGATGATAGCTATGTTTGCTTGAGGTTTAATGTAAAAAAAGGCGCAGTTTTTCCATAACTGTATTAAAATCGCGATCTTTCCCCAAATGCTTAGAAGTGAATGGTACCGTGACCTTACGCGTTTCCCCTTGCTTAAATTGGGGGCGCTTTCAAGGTTTTATTTGAAGCATTTCTGTAAGGAATCATATAACGCATTATAAAACAAAACTCATATGCGGTACGTTCATCATTGCCCAAGAATTAGTGTTTTTCATCAAGACATGGTTATGTTATGTGTAGGTTCCCTTGTGGCACATTCAGGCAGATAGGACGGCATTTTACCTCTGTGTTCACAGCGCTTGTGATTATTTTCTTGCATTGTATTAGCAAAAAAGTGTTTACGGATCACACGATCAGGGAACACGCGATGGCACTGATTGAAACGCGATTGGGAAGCCGACACAACCCCCCCCCCTCCCCCTCCCCAATGGCCGGGTCGCCATCACCGCCGAGCACGGGTGTCTGTCCCCAAGACGGATTCTTATGTAATACGCTTTAACTTTTAATCCCGTCTGTAGACAGCCGGCTGGCTGCTTGCTGTATGAATCACTACATGCTCTTTAACTCAGAGTAATTGCCATATAAATATAATGATATAAGACATGTGCCTCTGAGGAAAGATCCAAAAAGTACACTTTAAATATAAGTTCGTATGAACTGTCATAGTCGTCTGCAGGGGGAGACCGAAAGAAATTTCCACGTTTTTTCATTGAACAAAACATTGACTGAAAACTCGGTCTGATCGCTGTAATAAATGCCCGACAGAGCTCCCTATTCACTCTCCCTGCGTTGTCTTTCTCTCACGTGTCCTCCCTGGCCGTTCAGACCGTGCGACATGGCTTCCCTTACCAGCCGTCCTCAATGGCTTTTGACCCGGTACAGAAGATCTTGGCCATCGGCACCCAGAGCGGGGCTCTCAGGCTGTATCCTTTGACCCGTGACTGCCCCGTCAAGTCCCTGGTGATGGGCTGAACCTGCCCGTCAGGTAAGCGGGGCACAGTCAGAGTTATGGGAGGGTACTCATGGTGGTTGGAGGTTGAAGCTTTTCTGTTTTTGAAGTTGCTTTTTCCGTGTATGAAGAGTTCTAAGGGGTTTGGCGAGGGGGTTGGCGTTAAGGGCCAGGCAGGCATCCACTGGCCACTATGTGTGAAACCCAGTTTGAATGTGAGAATGCATTTTGTGTGTGTTTGGTAGGGGGGTTACAGTGAAGCCACAGAGAAACATCTCTCCCTGTATAACTCAAGTTGAGGTGTGATTGGTTGATTACTGTGGCTTTTCTCACTGGGGAGTCCTCAGTTAGTGACAGTTAGTCTCTCAGCGTCAGAAGGATGCTCTGGTTGGTATGTCTTTCAGCATCAGTGGGGTGCTCTTAGTCCATTTATATATCCCTTTGTGTCAGTGGCATGCACTCAGTTATTATTTTTTTGGTGTCATTAGGGTGTCCTCATTTAGTTCTTATGTCCCTCAATGTCATTGGGGTGTCCTCAGTCAGTTGGTATATCCCTCAGTTGTTATGTCCCTTGGTGTCATTGGGGTGTCGTCCGTCAGTTGGTATGTGCCTCGGTGTCATTGGGGTGTCGTCCGTCAGTTGGTATGTGCCTCGGTGTCATCGGGGTGTCGTCAGTCAGTTGGTATGTGCCTCAGTGTCATCGGGGTGTCCTCAGTCAGTTGTTATGTCCCTCTGCGTCATTGGGGTGTCCTCAGTCAGTTGTTATGTCCCTTGGTGTCATTGAGGTGTCCTCAGTCAGTTGAAACGTCCCTCAGTGTCATTGGGGTGTCCTCAGTCAGTTGTTATGTCTCTCAGTTGTTATGTCCCTTGGTGTCATCGGGGTATCCTCAGTCAGTTGTTATGTCCCTTGGTGTCATGGGGGTGTCGTCAGTCAGTTGTTATGTCCCTCGGCGTCATTGGGGTGTCCTCAGTCAGTTGTTATGTCCCTCGGTGTCATTGGGGTGTCCTCAGTCAGTTGTTATGTCCCTCGGTGTCATTGGGGTGTCGTCTGTCAGTTGGTATGTCCCTCGGTGTCATTGGGGTGTCCTCAGTCAGTTGGAATGTCCCTTGGCGTCATTGGGGTGTCCTCAGTCAGTTGTTATGTTCCTCGGAGTCATTGGGGTGTCCTCAGTCAGTTGTTATGTCCCTTGGTGTCATTGGGGTGTCGTCCGTCAGTTGGTATGTGCCTCTGCGTCATCGGGGTGTCCTCAGTCAGTTGTTATGTCCCTTGGTGTCATGGGGGTGTCGTCAGTCAGTTGTTATGTCCCTCGGCGTCATTGGGGTGTCCTCAGTCAGTTGTAATGTCCCTCGGTGTCATTGGGGTGTCCTCAGTCAGTTGTTATGTCCCTCGATGTCATTGGGGTGTCGTCCGTCAGTTGTTATGTCCCTCGGTGTCATTGGGGTGTCCTCAGTCAGTTGTTATGTCCCTCAGTGTCATTGGGGTGTCCTCAGTCATATAGTATGTCCTTTGATGTCAGTGGGGTGTCCTCAGTCATTTGATATGTCCCTCGGTGTCAGTGGGGTGTCCTCAGTCAGTTGGTATGTCCCTCAGTGGCAGTGACGGCTTGCAGTGTCATTTTTTTGTCATTTCTGTGCTTAACGGTTAGACCAGTGAGCTGTGTGAGAAGAGGGGCAGGAAATAGATGAGGTTGGGTTCCAGTGATAAAGGCTGCAGTGAGTCAATAAAACGGCTTCTGGATGGTGCTGAACAATCTGGGATGTAGGTATTCTGCTGTCATTTAATCTCTGGCCCACATTCACACTAAGTGTCTAGGACTCAACACACTAAGCTTCAACAACACAGCTGTGATTTGTTATATAATTGTCTTTTTTATTTTTTTTTTTTAACAAAAATCGCCTTACCTTGATTACAGTTTTGAGTGTATTTATATAGCTTGATATTTACTGGGGCCACTTGGATTAAGTATCTTGCTGAAGGATGCAATTATGGGTCCTTTGTGGGCGTCAAACCCACGATCGTTCGGTGGCTAGACAACTCCCCTCTCCACGGTCCCGCATGTTTCTCAGAGTTATTTCAGGTTGCCTGCCGCAGGTGGGAATAAAGCCCCTTCACTTCAGGCCGGCTTTCTGGGAATGCCGGCGCATCTGCAGAACCTGGCGTGGCCCTGTGACAAGGGCCACACCTGGCGAGGTCCGGTCCAGCAGCAGCCCGTTCGGCATGTCACTAAGGGCCTCTCCCCTTTCCCCTTTGAAGGGTCTGGCTCTCCTTTCTATGGGGGGGTCTGGGGCATCATTTCGCTGGGACCTCCTGCTGTATTCCCCCTTGGGGCTTGGGACAAAAGGATGGTCGATTGGTCGGGAGTGAGACCTTTGGAAATGAATGGGGTGCGGGGGGGGGGGGGATGTAAATAATGGCAGGTGGCAAGGAGAAAGCATGTCCTGGGGGTGGAGGGGGGTTATGTCAACCTGTGATAAGGGCACACAGGCAGGCTAACAATGGTTATCCTAAACTGGAAACAGCAGCTACAGGCACCCAAGTAAAGATGGCCTTGCTCGTCAACAGGAGGGAAGCAGGAATGCTGGGCTGGCCGCCCTGAGATGGCCCCTCGCTTGGCCCCCCGCTGGGATTGCCCAGTTGGAGGGTCCATTCCCATTTAGCCGGGGTTCTTGTCTGCCGTGGCTGCCTTGTGAAGGGTCCCCGGAGGAGAGCGTGCCGGCGTCCACTCGGTTAACGAAGAGGCCCCGTGATCTGCAGACGACGCCGAGCATAGAACAGCTGTTGGCGCGGGGGCCCACAGCCTTGGAATGATGGCCCTTGGCCTGGATTTCTCACGCTTAAGTATACAGCTATAAATAGATGAATAGTGAAATTTCAAAGCTGCGCCGTGTGATGAGATTAAATAACAGAAACAGTAGCTCCAGGAGCCATATAAATTGTAAAGATTGGGGGGAGGGGCCGGTATCTAAGGTAGGCAGTTTACTTTGAATAGAAATGTTTGCTAAGCAGATTAAATAAACAGAAGGAAGTATTTTTACGTTTAGCTGTTTACCACCGAATGGTGTTAAGAGTGTTGAGAGATTCATAGAGAGGAACTTGGTGACTGATAACTCAGACTGCAGAAACCTCACTGATCAGGAATCAATTACAATCATGAATGCCTCTCCAAACCGCGGACTAAGATTAAGGCAAAGGGAGAGGGCCTTCCTCACCTCGTTTTTCACCCCCACAGGGGCCTTGGACCTGTGATGGGTGAGCGGGATCAATGGCGTGCCGGGAAGAAGGGAGTGACCAGGCTGACCCTGTAGCGTAGCTTAGCATCCTCTCTTGACAAGGCCCACTGAGAGGGCCTGCATGTTGCTCCAATCACCCGTCAGCGTGTTTCATTAGTCCCGCCCACCTTAATGCTTCTGACACATCACACAGCGATGGCTTAGAGCTGAATGCAGCTGCTCAGCTGCGTGTTCAGAAATGGCAGTTTCGGCTGTTGCACAGACTATTAACTGCTAATTGGGCTGATTTAAGCCTGGGAAGAGGGGTTTGAATGGAGAGCGGCGGGGCCGCGACCCAAGCCAGTACCCAGTTTCACCCCGTCTTTAATCCATTTCTTTGCATTTTTTGCAGATATGGAGCGGGAACGTATTTTAATATTTTAATGTTTGCATATGTATTACTTTCAGGTTTGCAAACTTGGACTTGCAGCTGTTTTTTGAGATGAACCAAAAGCATTTAACACATAAACAGCCCGACTGCCTCACCCTGCTGTCTCCTCACCTCTCAACTGTACATTCAGAAAATGAATATCCAAACTGGTACTGTATGACTGAGTGTTTGAATCAGTCAAGGCAGTGTTACTCTGTATATCCGGCTTCGCGGCACTAATCGGACTCGGGTGGGTGTCCCGCTATTGTAGCATGGTGCCCCTAGTGGCCGGATGCCGTAAGCGCGGCCTTTAGCCCTCGTGTTTCATGCTGCTCCATTTCTCACCCCGGCGAAGCGTGTCCTGGACCGTCTCGCTGGGGACTGGCTCTGGCTCATGCCCTGCAGGTTCCCAGTGGACCGGCGGCGCAGTGTGCTGTGCGATGCTGGAGATGACCCTGGGTTTAGAGTTTGGCTGAGGAGCTCCCTGGAGCGGGACGGGGATGCTGTGGGATGGGAGAAATGGATTGTTCCGGATTTCGCCTGAGGACTTTTCATTAGTGAGACGAGCACATTTTCTGGTCATGGACCCTGAGTGTGTGTGTGTGTGTGTGTGTGTGTGTGTGTGTGTGTGTGTACATTGTGTGCATCTTGTATAAAAGAATGTATATACTGGAATTTCTGCTAAAGCAGATTCAAACCTTGCATTCACAACCCAACCGACCCATTAACCATGATGCCCAAGAAAACAAACTTTTCTTTGAGTTTTAAAGCTTTTCTTTTACCTCCAATGCCATTATTTTCACTCGGATGCTTCTTAAACAGTTTCTTGTGACTTTGTTTGCTCATAATTGTAGCCATTGAGTAGATTTTGGAAAAATTAATAGGTGTGTATATCTCCTCCTCACAGTCGATACAATGCGTTTTTAGATACACAGTCTATAACACAAAACCTATACAGTTAAACAATAATAATTCAATGTGATTCAACGTAGCGCTGATCCTATACATTTTTCATCAAGCTAATGTATTGAATGATCCTACATTTGATGTAAAGCATATTGGAAATTTAAGTCACAATCATTATATTTATTATTCGCTGCAGCCATCCAAGACTTCAGGTAACTTAAGTAGATCATAAGATCTTAACATTCAAATATTACAGTAATATGCAGTAATAGCGATGCGCTGGGTGTATTGATTGGGGGTTTTGAACGGATCATCGTCTTGCGGAGCTGGGGCTGGTCGCCCACCCTGAACGTCTGCACTCATCTGGGATGGCGGAGCTTGCCGAGTGTTGGGGGTCTTCCTCCGCTGACTGGTGTGTTCAGGCGCGTCACCATGCAGCACGAAGCTGGCAGTGAAATCGCATGGAAACTGAAGAGGGAGTGGCAGTATACTAATATCCATCCCTTGTTTATGGGCCAGCACAGGAACACGTGGAACTGTCTGTAAATCGATGTGCGGTACCATATATCTGCCGCTCATACGTGTATATAGTGTGTATATGAATGATAATGGAATTGTATCCATTCATTTTCTATACCTGCTTGTCCGGTTCAGGGTGATGGGGGGGCTGGAGCCTATCCCAGAGGCTCCGGGCGCAAGGCAGGGACTAACCGGGGATGGGGGACTAACCCGTGTCAGGGAATGGAATCACAATCGCAGGAAATCTTGCTATGGTCTGAAAGAACTGGCTGGCTTTGTCTGACACACCATCAGTTCTTTGCTGTTGTATCCCAGATATCCAATTATGCTGCATTACGGGTTGCACCCTTCACTAAATGCATGACATCTTGGTGACAGAATTAGCTCTACTGTAGAATTGTCAAACTATGCAAGTGTGTGTGTGTGTGTGTGTGTGTGTGTGTGTGTGTGTGTGTGTGTGTGTGTGTGTGTATTTACTGGTGCTCTAATACATCAGACAATGTCCTCACCTGGGGTTGGGCCTCTTTAGGATAATATAATTTAAAGGAATTGATCGGCAGGGTCTTCTTCAGGAAGGGGAGATGGAGCAGGACACTGTGTGCCACCCCCCCCCCCCTTCCCCCCATCTCCCAGGAAGCCTGCCAACAGAGTGCCATCTCTGATTGGCCGAGGCTCAGCATGAAGGCGGTCTGTAAGCTCAGCTCCGCCCTCATCCCTCATTCTGGCCGCATTTACTACCTGAGATAGAAACCTGTCTTTCCCCCGAAGAGTATACTGAATTTTTTCCGAAACCTTCCGAGTCGTAGCCACGCTGACATCGGCTCACGGGCTGTTCGATTGCTCCTGCCTGATGCATTCACCTGTCCGCCTTGTTGCCGTGGAAATAACGGCAGGCCCATTTCACATGCTCTCGTCTGGTTCACCGGCCTCTTGCAAAGGCTAATGGAGACCTTGGAGCGAAGTGCTGTTATTTTGCTCTGTGGTAAAGGCGCTTCTTGTTTCTCACTGCCCCTGAGAGGCCTGCTGGCCTGAGTTATGAGAGAACAGATCCTCCCA
This sequence comes from Brevimyrus niger, assembly GCA_015164015.2. NCBI lineage: Eukaryota > Metazoa > Chordata > Actinopteri > Osteoglossiformes > Mormyridae > Brevimyrus > Brevimyrus niger. Next base: position 20,851,378 of record JAABNY020000038.1, read on the forward strand.
GGAGTTCCAGCGAGGCCCCAGAATGTTCTTCACCTTGTAGCCCTGTGAATGGTGAATGGCGTTGAGGATTGTCATGCAGCCCGTGCGTCGTGATCCTCCTCACGTGCTGATTGACCAACCAGCTCGTAGACGCACCTCCGATTTAGCGCGCGGCGGGCCAATCAGAAGCGCTGTCTGTGCAGAGCAGGGACGGCTGCCTAGCTGGGGAGAGCAGAGGAAAGGCGACTGTCACATGGCCCAGACCTTACTAAGCCTGTGGCTGCCAGCACGGGTCATCTGGCTGGTGCCTGTTATTGCTGGGGGTGCATCACCAGGTGCTGGAATTGCCCTGCTTCAGTGTCAAGGGCATTCTTCTGGCATTACCTGGATTTAGGTAAGGGTCCGACTCATAGGCCCTTAGTTACAGGCTGTTCTGCCACACTTGAGGCATCCCTGGGGGTGTCACTGAGCTTTGTGAGCATAATTATTGACTGCGCACCTGCTATCCCCGCCCCCACACCCCCTGTCCATCCTTCCCTTGCGTCTGGCCGCTCCGGCTCTCGTTCACTTGCTGCTCTCCCGACGTCCCTGTCACCTGGCCAGAGGGCATTGTCACAATGGCCCGTGCCTGCTAGCCGTCGTAATTGGACGCCGCCCCAACAAGGCACCCCCATGCCAGCCAGTTCCCAAGAACCCCTCCCGGGGAATTTTTACATGTAGTCTGTTGTAGGCAATTTGTAGATTTAACCCACAGGGTGGAGGCAACATGTGAAGTAAAACCTCAGGCCCTGACCTGCTGAGTGGAGCCTCTGCTCTAGGGAAGCTGGCTTTGTCCTCAGGTCTGGGTGACTTGCCAGGATCTACTCTATAGCACCGCCCTTCAGGCTAAGATATGAAGTTTTCTAGCAGTAACATTGTGATCCTGGTTGTTTCTTTTGCTTGAGATGACATTAGGATTTTTTTTTTTACTGCCTTCGTCGTCCTGGGTGATCTGATATTTCATACCGACGCGTGGAGACAGCCGGAGATTCTCTAGCTGTACAGACAGCTGCTGCTCGTCCTGCCCCATGAGGTGAGCCAAACTGGGAGGCGGCAAACTGGACACGGTTCTGGGGGAGGGGCCTCTGTCCTGCAGGGGTGAAAATGGGAATAGAGGATAACCTCATAACCCCCTCATAACCCCCTCCCCCCACCACAAACACCTTGGGAACAGGCTTCTCTGGATGCTCTGTAGTTTACTAGATAGAATAAATAGTGTATTGCTTTACTTTGTATACAGCACAGTAAACTATTCCCTTCAGTTTGAACATCCATTCTTCTAAATATTTTTTCCTAGTGAGGATCGCAAGGGCCCTGGAGCCCATCTGAAGTACCAGGGGGCGTACGGCTGGAGTACACGCCGGACTAGATGTCAGTCGCTAAAATGTACAATAAATATGTGTTTGAAGGGCGTAGTAAGTCTGTGCGACTCAGTATGTCCTCTGCTGACCGCTGGACTTAACACACTGCTCAGTACATGATTTACTGTGTTGTTTTCGGGAAGTGGGGGGAGAAGGATACCTTACTGCCCCCCTGAGGGTCCCTCTGACCCTGACCTGGGGTGGGGGGGTGGGGCTGGACAGAACTACGGTGGTGACGTCTCGCTCTTC
>JAABNY020000039.1:0-12896 GCA_015164015.2 Brevimyrus niger
GCAGTCATCATTGATGCTGTCCAACAAGATGTTTACAAAGGGACACTCAAAAACCTCAAAGAAGGAAAACCGACAAATGCAAAATTTGACACACTCAGAAAGCTCAATCCTGTAGTAGACAAAGGTGGCCTCTTGCAGATCGGTGAGCGTCTCTCCTCCGCCAATCTCACAGAGAACGAAAGGCACCCTCTGATTATCCCGTCTACCAGTCTTATTGCCACACTACTTGTAAGTTGCTTTTCACGAACATGTGGCCCATCAATGGAGACACTTAACTGAAGGGGCTATCCGTGGTGCTGGATACAGGATAGCTGGAGGCAAGCGTCTTGCATTCTCCGTCATTCATAAGTGTGTCAAATGTCACAAGTTGTGAGGCGAAACGCAGGTCCAGAAAATGGCAGACTTGCCCACAGACCGAGTTACCCCTGAACCACCCTTTACTACTGTAGCCCTAGTTGTGTTCGGGCCATGGACAATCGTAACACGTCGTTCAAGAGGTGGTAGTGTCCAGAGCAAACGCTGGGCTGAGCTGTTCACGTGCATGTCAACTAGAGCTGTGCATATTGAACTGATAGAGACTATGTCTACTGATAGTTTTATCAACGCATTAAAAAAATTCTTCTCTATTCGAGGCCAAACTGAACAAACACGTCTCACTCACGAAGTGTTAAGCACGTTTATAGTCATGGTGATGGCAATTATTAATGCGAGGCCTCTTGTTCCCGTATCCACTCACCCTGTTTATAAAGTTTATAAAATGTTTATAAAGATCTTCAGTAAAATGAAGAAAAGCAAGCCTTGAGTGGAGACCTTTTTTACTTTGTTCTCTGGCTGTCTAGCTTCATAGTCACATGTCGTGAGGACAGCACACAGGCCATTATTGATATATTTTTGAAATGCCCAGATATAACTAGACCGAATAGGGAACTACTCCAACTCTTAGGAATAAACTTAACTAGGAATGATTTTGAATTTAACAGGAATTTTTTTCCTACATATTAAGGGTACAGCAATTGGAAAGAAGTTTGCCTCGGCTTATGCCAAAATATTCATGGCAGCGTGGGAATTATTAAATTATTATAAAATATAGAAATCGCAGATTATGCATCGGAACTGCTTGGAACACTAACGTAATGCGTGTAACTAAACCCTTCAGCCAATAAGGGCAAAAGTCTTCCAGTTTGTGCAGCCGGGTGAGAGGTCGCAATGTGTGACGTCCGCGGCCCCGAGGGGCGGGGCTCAAGCAGGTGTAGCAAGTTCTAATCAGCACACACCACTATAAGAAGGACCGACAGGATTCCTTTTATGCGAAGTGTTGAGCCAATGTACCCTTTGTGCCATACCAAGCTTTTACTTGCCTTTTGTCTTCCCTCACGTCCAGTGTTTACTTACCTACCTTCGTTCCAACGCCTTTTGTCTCGATCTCCTTTTCCCAGCCCAGTTCCCGTTCCTGAACCCCTCACCGAGTTCCACCCTGTGTCCAGCCCGTCGTCCTTCCCCGACCTTCCTTCCCTGTCTCCTCATCTCGGACTGACTGCCTGGATCTCGACCCTCGACCACGAGTTTGGATTGCTCCTTTGGATACCTTTGCCTCGCCTTTACGGCTTTTCATTAAAAACCCTCTTCCTCGCATTCCTGGGTCCGCGTCTCTGTCGGGAATCGTTACACAATGCATCTAACTGTAATGCATTGCGTCAGGATCAGAATGTGTTGCGTTAAGCCAGTGCTGTAAGCAAGTCGAATGCACCCAATGACCGGACTTGGAAAACAAACTGAAATGCGGACTTAATACAGAGGACTAATGACAACAACCAAAAACAGCTGATCACATGAGGATCCCACACGAGGTTACCGAGGGGGTGTGGCACATGAAAGGAGCAAACAATTGGCAGGACAGGGATAATGTTGGGATAAGATCTTTACCGTTTTGGAAGCCATTAAGAAAAACATGCTCTTCTTCTTTCATCCTGTTCATTTTGTGTTTAAATGTCCAGAACGAATTAAGTTCAAGAACCGAGGTACCACTGTATATTTGTTTTTGCATTACACTCATCTTAAATTTAATGTATATTGTAAGTATGTCAGATTTTTTTTTTTATTTGTAATTTGACATCAAAGTATAGACATTGCAAAATGCACTTGCAGGAACATTATAAAAGTTTATAGTAAGCAATGGTGGCACTTTGTTTGGATTCCAGATATATGATCACCAAAGTCTTGGGTACATGAAGATGACTAAATGGTGTAGTTGCAACATTCAGTTGGGTAAATAAATAATAAAAACCTAACTCATGTCACTATTTCTGGCCTCCTTCCATTGAATATGTAGGAGCTCCCATGTGTATACATGAGCCATTCAAGCTCATTTATGGTACCGATAGGGATGTATCTGGTTCGCTTTTACCAGGGAGGTGAGAGGGGTAAATGTTTTTTTTCACCTGTACATTTTTTCCCTCCCTCCTTTCTTCAGAATCCTCACCATCCTTAGCTTGTTAATTTCAACTTTATAAGAGGTCACCAGAGACATGAATTAAGTTAGTTAAGTAAGGTAAGCTCTCAGGAGTTTGTTATTGTAAAAGAAGTAATGTGCATGCAGGGGATATTTGTGTAGATTTATCTACACCCTTCTGGCAGTGTGGCCAGTCCGGTCCGTCACATTACAAGAAGTAGAAGTTGTCCAACTTGGCTGCAGTCAGTTTATACTCCACCCCTGCAGCCGCCGGCATATCTCGCTCCACGTCACGTCAGCTGCAGACAGACCTAAGTTGAACGCACCCTATGTAGATTAGGTGCCTGTGTTGTTCAAGTTACTGTGTGCTATTACTGCATGTTGGAAGCTCTGTCCGCTTGCTTGTTCTGGCATTTAGATTTTTGTTAATATGATCTGTTTTGTTTTAAGAAACCCCTTTGTCTTGGAGCTGTAAGTGGATTGTTACTTTGTTACCACCTGCAACATGCTGCACCATAACTGAGGGTGTGCTGGGAATGTCTGGCAGGGGCTCTTGTGTGGCAGATCTTCAACTCACACCTCCATCAGAACTTCACCTGTATCTTGAGGGAGTCGGGGGGCATTGGGTCTAAATAGACAATGTTCAGCGATTCAACTTTTGAAGCGACTGTGTGGAGCTGTGGCTATAAGGTTGTTGGTGTCTGTCGTAGTGGCAATCCAAGATCCTGGTGGTGGACACTAGAGATAAAGGGAGCTGTCAGACTGAAGGAGACCTTCCAAGCTTGATTAGTTTGTGGGACTCTTGAAGCAGTTGACCAGTAGTGGCAGATCAAGTGGAATGCAGCTTTGGCAGTTGCTGGAGCAAAAACATGGATGTAGTTTGGTGAGGCCATGGAATATGTCTTTCAGTGAGCCTTTGAAAAGATTCTGGCAAACTGTCAAGTGACTCAGCAGGGGGAAGCTGGACTATACCCATGCTGTTAATTCAACTGTTGACCTCGAATGGGGATATAGTCAGGTGGTGGGAGGAGTATTTTGAGGACCTCCTGAATCCCATTGATGAGATTCACCTTGAGTTCCTGAAAGCTCTTGATGTTGTTAGTATGTTTTGGCTGACATGCCTCTTCAACATTGTAGAGGTTGGGGACAATGCTTTGGGATTTGTTTTCCAGCTTCAGGGGGATCACACTCAGCCCCCTTGGGTAAGTCTATGCTGGGGTGCTGGAGAGACTCTGCCTAACCGCACTACAGGGGATTTGAGGTCCCAGTTTTTGTGGGTTATCATGTCCCTATATAAATGGAACGAGACCTTAGTTTACATCGCCAGAGAAGACGGAATCGTTCCTGGTGGCTACTCTTTGTCACCAGTTCTGTTCATAACATGGCGTGGAGGTGGTTCAGTTTGGGGAACTCCGGATCACATCTTTGCTTTTTGCAGATTATATGGTCCTTTTGGTGTCATTGGGCTGTGACCTGCAGCAAGCACTGGGGAGAAGTGGCTGGGATGAGGATCAGCACCTCCAGTTCTGAGGCTCTACCTCAACTCCGCCGAAAGCAGCCAACCAGAGAAAGAAGTGGCGAAAGCAGGAGGACGAGCCAGTAATATTCATGGGGGGCTGTCTCCATCACTGCTTCTTCCCCTGCTGGGTGTTAGAAGGAGCCCCTTCCAATTTTAAACCCAGTGGTGTTTGTGCCAGTGACCACTTCCACTGCCCCAGAGTGGTTTCCTGTGGCTTTGCTGCCAGCACCAGCAGCACACCCTTTTATTGGGACGCACCCTTTTATTGGTTCTTAAAGGGGCCAGACCGGTATAGGATGTCATCCTGTGGATCCCTAAATCCTTAAAAGAGCAACTCCTGCTCCTGAGGTTCCAGTCCCCAAGGTTCCTGCTCCGGTTCTCGAAAGTCCTGCTTTGGTGGCTGAGGTCCCTGCTGACACCCTCTGGGGGGGTCACCCCAACCATTGCCCGAGCATGGTCGATAATGGCCGAGTCCCCATCTCTCGATCTCCCGGAGTGGAAGGGTGACATTTGAGCAGGGGTTGTGTCCCACCTGCCTTGCCCCCTGGCTCACTTTCGCCCCCCATAGCTCCTGTTTGGCAGCCGCTGGTGGGTCATCCGGTCAAGGTTTGGTGGTCACCTACGGTCCCCCTGGCTCTGGGTTGACAGTTGCCTGCAGGTCCCTCAATGGTCAACTGTGATTCCACCCTCGATGCTTTGTTTGTCGCCGGTAGATCCCCTGCCTCATCGATTGCCTGCTGTAGCTACTGCTCTCTCCTCCCCTCCATCAATGTCCCCTTCATCTCCTTCCTTGACTCCTCTATTGGTTCCTTCACCTTACTCCTCGATCCCTTTGTCACTCCGACCTCTCGCCTGCCGAGGTCTCCTACAGGTTCTCCATTTCCCCCCATCTATTGCTTTTCTGCCACCTGGTTTTGTGCCTCGTGTCTGCTCCTTGTCCCTCTATTCCTCCGTTGTTCACTCCTGGTCCCTATGTTCCTCCAGTTGGTGCTCCCCAATGTCTCCTTTCTTGGTGCCCCTGTGCCTGTCTGTGTTTCTGGTGATTTGTCAGTTGTTGTCGTGGTTCGTACCTTTGTGCCGGTTCTGTATATCTGTCCCATTCCCAGTGTCCCATTAAAGGTCTTGTTTTGTTTTCCAGGTCTCCTGTCCCCGGTCCCATCTCTATGTTCCCCGTGGGCGCGCCCGGAGTGCACACCTTTGGGGGGGGGGGGGGGTTCTCTCACACCCTGCTCATCCAATCCTTCAGTGTGCCACACCTCCTCATTAACCTCATGTGAAATCCTGATTGTTACTAGCTGTCTCTTGTTATTGCTATTAAGTCTTGTGTATTTGAGTCCGTGTTTGAGTATGATTCCCCATTCCTGTCTTTGATGTCTCTTTGGTGTTACTGCCAGTCCTTCCATTTTGTGCTGTATTCTCCCCAATAAACCCCAAATTTTTGGCTCTCTGCCTCCCTGCTCCTGCTTCCCTGGATGCGATTGTGACACCAACCTCTGATTTATTCCTAGCAATATAACTAAGTAGTAGTTGTAAAATTTATCAGGTCAACGAGCCAATCTGTTGTTGGGTTTGAGTTTTTCTTAAGTGATGAAGGGTTCCTGATGACCTTTGTACAATCTTTGTTGATGTTTATTTTTGGTAATTGATTTCCAATATTAAATGCATACATCTGTATAAAGCAATCATGCCTTGCCAACTCTAACATTGATAAGAAAATTAACACCTGAAAAATCTCTTAATGGTAAATGTAGAATAAATTCATGATTTAATTTACGATTAATTTGTGATTGACAATGGACAGTTGTGCAATTAATTACGGTTAAATATTTTAATCTATTGACAGCCATACTTTGTACATATAACAATAAAACTTTGAATCTTGAAAAATTTGAATCTTCAAAACAGTCTCCTATGCTCTGACTCACCTAAATTGCTTCATTTCTCTTACTCATTCGTCAATTTTTTTCTTTGCTCTTATACCATTCATCATGACTCAGATAAGAGAATCAGTAATTGACAGCCACATATTGACATGTACACAATCACATTTTTATAAACACACACACATCTCACACCCACATACATAGACTGTTTGACTGTGGAAACTGGCTGAGATCAATGAGGTAATTCTTCTGGAACAAAGATGACATATGCTGCCGACAAAGAAAGGAGGGAAGAGAAAAGAGGTAGAGAGAGATGGAAAATGTGTTTTGGCAGGCATCCAGGGGAAGGCAGACAGGGAAACAGGGCTGGAATTTCAACAATGCAGTCAGTCAGGAGGTGCAGCTGGCCTGGAGTGTTTGCACAGACACAGACACACACACACACACACACACACACACACACACAGACAGAGCTTTGTAATTATATCTTTGTGTGGGGACTCTGCATTCACTTCTTTGGGGAAAACTTTAACCCTAACATGATTACCGTAACCTCTACCCAGTCCCAACCTTAATCACAAATCTTTGTGGGGACCCGAAAAAGGGGAAACTTCAGACATTTTCCCAAAAAATGTAAATACATGACAATTGATAACACAACTTTAATGAAGCAAAGTCTTCTCTGCTTTTGAGTTGACCACGGTGTCTAGAAAATCCATGCATTAGTACACTCACCCACACATAAAAACATGCACTCACATGCACTTTGACAAAGAACCATTAAATACACGAGCTCAGGAAAAAAAACATACATTTCCACAGACTCCTCAGTTGTATGCTAAACACACATGTACCTGCAGACATACACTGCTTCAATTGAACCCACATCACCCAGCTTGTAGCTGATGGAAGATCCTCTCTGCCACTTGGCAGTCTGCCCTTATGAGTGTCTTGGTGAGTGCAGGTCTGCCAGTCAGAGGCAGATGGTCTCACTTCTTTGCCAAACCTTTGAGATGTTCTATGCTGAAATCGGTTACCATCTGCATGGCAAGGAAATGATGCATGACATCATCACTGTGGGTGATGCGTAATTCCATACCTTTGTTCTATTATGTAAAGAGTTGAGTGGAAATATTTTTCAATCACAACTGGTGAAACCCAAAACCCAGGAACATTCACAGTCCAAAAGCGATTATCATGTGATTATTTGATTATTGTTGATACGGTGATGGATGTTCATTTGCTGGCCAGTTTTCTGAAAAATATATGCTACTTTATTTGTAATGTTTTGCAACTATTCCATCACTTTCATTCTTCTTCCTGAATTATTTTAATGAGAATACGTACACCAGTTTAAATGATTGCTGTGTCCCAAGGAGCCATTTTATGACCTTATTGCTTGATAATTATTTTCATGGTAGTGAAACCCTGAAAGACAAAATTAAATATTTCCTTCTGGATGAGGGGCTGTTGCTGAAACTTTCTCTCTCCCAGCCCCAGACTTTATGGTTCTGGGTGGGGAACTGCTCAAGAGGTCAGCCACCATCTGGTTTCTGGTGGGGTGAAGCGAGGGAAGGGGCCTTCTACAGGTTCCACAACTGATGGTCTGATAGCCAGAGGCTGGAATTCATACTGCCTGTGCAGTGGGACAAACACAGCCTCAGAAACAGGGGAGAATAATTGTTCTACTATTGGAGGTCATATACCCAGAGATGTTCTCGTGCTGCCTGTCCAATCGGGCAAACACCGCCTCAGAAACAGGTTAAGTGCAGGTTCCACCACAGATGCTCAAATACAAGAGACTGGGAGTTGTTCTCATGCTGTCTGTGCAATAGAGCAAATACAGCCTCAGTCAGTGGGGCTAACCTTCTTATACCTCAATTAAAAAATATTTGAATCTGAAAATACAGTGTACCATAGCAGATAGGACAGTGACTCCGTGCTCTGGGCCCTTGGTCTGCCTGGGGATTTTTCTTTCTTTTCTTCCTTCCGGTCAGGTTGGGGGGAATGCATTGGTAAAATGCATTGCTGCACCAACTACACAACTAAACAACTCAGAATCACAGTTGGCAGCCCCCCAGGCCAACACATGGTCTATTCCTACCCTCCAAAAATGTCAATCTTTCTGCCACAGGTGTTCTGTGGGCATCCCCTCAGCCTGGCCCAGCTGCTCGAGTCTCCAGCAGTGAGGATCCTGCAAGTTTGATCAACCCCAGGGAAACCCCGCCACATGGCCGCAGTGCCATAACTGACTGTGCCTAATTCAGGATTCCCTGAGAAAACTCTCGTTCAAGTCCAAGTAGCGGTACCCTAGGATTCCTAAGTGACAGAGTACCAAAGATATTATAAGCAATTTACATATGAGAGGAGGCCATTCAGCCCATCAAGCTCTTTTGGGGAGAACTTGGGGAGTGCTCAGAGTTGTTAAAATCTTATCTAGCTCTGATTTAAAGGAACCCAGGGTTTTACCTTGCACTACACTAACAGGAACTCTATTCCATACTCCAACTTCACACTGTGTAAAGTGTTTATTATTAAAGTATTTATTAATATTGAAGTAGCCATTTGGCTGAACAGCATTCAGACCTGTTACAACCTTACATACCTGGATCATGTCCCCACTTAGTCTCCTTTGCTCAAGTCCAAACAGATTCAGCTCAGCTAACCTCTCCTCATAAGACATTCCTCTAAGACCAGGAATCATTCTTGTAGCCCTATTTGTTGCACCCATTCCAAGGCAGCAATGTCCTTCTTAAGGTATGGTGACCAAACCTGCATACAATATTCTAGGTCAGGTCTTACCAAGGAACTGTATAATCATAGCATCACCTCCCTTGACTTAAACTCCACATACCTAGAGATGTACCCTTACATCCTATTAGCCTTTTTTATTGCTTCCCCACAATAAAAAGTGGGACATGGTAGCATTAACATACAGACCAAGGTCTTTCTCATAATCAGCTACCTTTATTTCAGTGGAACCCATAAAATATCTGTACTTTATATTTCTGATCCCTGCATGGATTACCTTACATTTATCTACGTTAAATTTCATCTGCCAGGTATCAGCCCAGTTGCTAATTAAATCAAAATCCCGTTGTAACCTCTGTGCTTCTAATTTAGTATGTGCTGCACCACCCACTTTGGTGTCGTCTGAAAATTTAACCAGTTTACTTTATGTATTGGTGTCACTATCATTAATGCAAAGTAGGAACAATGATGGTCCTAAAATTGAACCCTGCGGTACCCTACTGTCACAGTTGTGGTGTGGTGAGCAAGTAGGGGAGGCAAGAGAAGCCAGGTTCAGGGAAATAGCGGGGTTCATTCGGGAAAACGGACCAGGTACTCACGAACATACGACGTCAATGACAGATCTCGGGAAGACTGACTGAGACACGGACTAAATACAAAAGACAAGCTAGACCGAACGAGCAACAGGTGACCACAATCAGGCAAAAACAAGAGGTAACGAGGTGGGCGTGGCACACAATAAGGATCGTCCGGGGCAGGGTGTGACAGAACCCCCCCCCCAAATGCGCGAACACCGCGCCCGAGGAGAGGCGACAAACGAGATGAGGGAACAGGACCTGAAAGACATAACCAGACCATTAACGGGGACCAGGGAAAAAAAGACACAAGAGATACAGAACAAGGACAAAAGCAGAAGCCAGGACAGGAGCTGACAAAGGACAGGGAATGCAGACAGACAGACAAGGAAGGGAGACAGGGAACAGAGGAACAAACGGGCCGGGAGTGAACAGAGGAGGAACAGAGGGACGAGGAGCTGAGACAGAATGAGTAAAGGGACAAGGAGCAGGCAGGGAAGACCCGACAGGAGCGGAGGGGGAAAAAAGGGGAGCCCGAAGGAGCCCAGACGGGTGACGGGCAGCAGCTGGAGGGGCCGCAGGCGGGAGGGAGGCAGGAGGGAACCCCACAGGGGCCGAGGGACCAGACGAGGGAGAGCTGGAGGGGACAGGGAGGGAGCCGGAGGGGACACCGGAGAAGGCAGGCAGGAGGGGGAAGCCGGAGCAGGCGCAGGGGAAGCCGGAGCCGGCAAAGGCGCTGTCTGAAACCCAGCCGAGGTAGGGGGACCCGAGGCGGCCGACCCGGAGGCGAGGCCGAGGACTGGCACTGAGGAACCGGGGGAGGGCCCAGAGGCGACTGCCAAGCCGACTCCACAGGCCTCGCAGGCAGCTACCAAGCCACAGCCAAGGGCCGAACGGGTGAGCCAGGGGGCACCAAAAGGCAAGGTCCTACAGGGCGTCGGTCACCAGAAGGAGGAGCATCAGTCATATGGTCAGAGACCTCCTCGGAGACTGGAGTCAGTACAGTGGTAGGCGGTGTGGCCGGAGCTGCCGTAGCGGCAGGGACAGGAGAGCCGGGCTGGACAGGAGACCTGGGCTTAGTCGTGTGGCCAGCAGGGGGTGCCTTGGAAGGCACCTCGGGGGTGCGGCCAGCAGGGGGCACGCTGTCAGCAGGCGGGGCTGCAGGCAGAGCGGCGGTGGCCGGCATGTAGCCAGTAGGCGGGGCCGTGGGCAGAGGGGCCTCAGCAGGCATGCAGTCCACAGGCGGGGCCGCAGGCAGAGCGGACTTTGCAAGCATGCAGTCTGCAGGGGGGTCCGCGGGCAGAGCGGCCTCAGTGGACATGCGGGGCGGCTGACATGCAGCCAGCAGGCGGAGCCGCGGGCAGAGCGGCGGCGTTTTCCTCCGTGCAGCCAGCAGGGTGCACCGCGGGCAGAGTGGCAGTGGCTGCAGGCAGGGCCGCAAGCAGCGCCGGGACCGGCAGGTCCGCCCCAGCACTTCTCCTTACGGAGATTGTCGCCCCTTTAAGACCCCGCGGGATCCGCGGAATGGCGTCTCTCACAGCGCGGATCTCGCCCATGCCGAGGCGCTCTTGACGATAGAAGTAAGCCTCCAACGGGGCGGCTGTTCCTCCGCAGGGCTTACCAGCCAGTTTATCTCGGGGTCTTCCCACATCTGTCCATTTCCCACTCCATCGTCCACCCACTTGTGAATAAGAGATACTTAAACTCCTCCACTTGGGGAAGGACCCCAACCCGGAGAGAGCATTCTACCCATTTCCGGGAGAGGTCAAAGGTCTTGGATTTGGAGGTGCTGTTTTTCATCCCAGCCGCTTCATACTCAGCTGCGAACTGTTCCAGCGAGAGCCGAAGGTCACGGTCCAATGAGGCCAACAGGACCCCCTTCGAGGAGACAGGTTCTAGAGCCCATGCCGTGCGTCGAGGTGAGCCCAACTATGTCTAGCAGGAACTTCACAACCTCGCGCACCAGCTCAGGCTCCTTCCCCATCAGAGAGGTGACATTCCATGTTCCAAGAGCTAGCTTCTGCAGCCGAGGATCGGACCGCCAAGGTCCCCCCCTTTGGCCACTGCCCAGCTCACAAAGCACCTGACACCTATGGCCCCTCCCTCAACCCATTGAGCTATGCAGTTGCTGCCAAAGTTGTAGGGAAACAAACTAGGGACTAAGGATACAAGACGGGGGGGGGGGGGAGCTCAAGTTGATCTACAGCATCTGCTGGCCAAAAAGGGAAAAGAAATGTTGCAGGATACAGAGCTGCTGTGTGATCCTCAACCTGAGTTCCTCAAGTTTAATCAGTTAAATCATGTTTTAAATGCATACTACTATAATTTGCTCTGGGGGAAAAAATAAAATACATGCATGTGTCTCTGAATGTGCCTTTTAGAGGATCGAAGCAGATGTGAGACTTTTTCCACGATATTCCCTTAGGTTGAAAAGGTGAAAGAGAGCAACCTTAATGGGCTAATTAGACATTTGTGAATTTTAGTCACCCAAGACTCCATCCCAAGGAAGAGTGAGTCAGACCTAACCTGGGAGAATCATCCTGTGCTTCGTGGATGCTGGACAGAGGGAAGGGGAGAGAGAAAAGGTGACAGGGAAACATGCTCTGGCCTTCGGGTGCATTTTTAAAATGTGTTAGCGAAATCATACTCTCTGTAGTATCTTAAAAAGCTAATTGGTGAAGGAGGCAGTAAGGAGGTTGCACCCAGATATCTGTGTCTGTAGGAGGGGGGGGGGGGAAGGTGACCTTGTGTCTGATGTTTTTTTAAAGTATCTCTACGTTATCAGTACCCAAAATTCTCCTTCATTGTCCCTCTTTCTTTTATTATGGTAACAATCACTGCCCAGTCTGCTGGCAATAATGTGCCCACTCTCCACTGTTTCCTCAGGGTAGTGAGAGGTCACTGGTGATAAACACACAGGATGTGACCTGTGACCCCAGAGCAGCTCCTCACAGCATTAATCTTAGCCAGGCGAGCATCCGGCCCAATAACTGCATGTTAATTAATAGTGTTGTAAGGCTACCCAGTCACCACATGACACGGCATGTTAACCCTTCACTGTCTGGCTGCAGACACTTTAAATCACTTAACTGATTTCGTCTATCTACTTGTTTGCGCAGTTTAACATTTTTTATGTACTTATATGTATAAGTATGTACTTATAGATTTTCCCTCTGGGATCAATAAAGTGCATCTAAGTGCTGCCGAAGGAGTAGGGAAACAGACTAGGGACTAAGGATACAAGACGGGGGGGGGGGGAGCAAGATGATTTACAACATCTGCTGGCCAAAAAGGGACAAGAAATGTTACAGGATGCAAAGCTGCTGTGTGATCCTCAACCTGAGTGTAAACAACGACACACCTTATATTGTATATGATCACCTTTATTTTTGGAGTTGTATTTTTATCACAAAGCTACCTTATAGGGTGAAAATGTTACCTGCCATTCTGTTTGTATTTTTGTGTCACCCAAATCTATGTTAGCTCCAGCTCCATGCACACCGCTCCACTTGCACAGATAGAAACCTGCCTATCTGAAGTCAAATTATGGATGAGCCAAAATTTCTTAAAGGTCAATAGTGATAATACTGAGCTAATTGTCTATGGGACAAAATCCGCACTTCGCAAAACTCCCCCGATAATCCTCAAATTGGATCACACTACCATCTCTCCATCTCCTCTAGTCCGAAATCTCGGTGTCACCTTTGACCCAACCCTCT